>SIJG01000006.1:2211101-2779822 GCA_023374025.1 Heterodera schachtii | reverse complement strand
CATTTTTATTGCATTTTTGTTAAAAAGTTTCTGAATTTTACATGAAAAATTCGAAAAATGCCAAAATATTTACAAAAAATTGATAAAACCATCCCCAAAATATTGAAATAGGAATATGAACCTTATTTTGCGTTTCAAAAATTTGAAATTTTTTTAAAACTTTGAAAATTTTTCATTTTCTGAGCCCGGGAAATTTATGCAAATTTTTGGAAATTCTAAACTCACTTCAGGGTTGGACAATGTTAGTGGAATAAAGGGTAGTACTTTAGATGGTACCCCCCCCCCCCTCCTTTTTTTGGAAAAAAATTTTTTTCTTTCCAAAAATCATGAAAACATGTTTCCAAGGGTTTTCTGGTCCGCTGATTATGAATCTGGCATCCATTTCAACCAATTCCTACCTTGGACCCGAATTCGAACAAAAAGTCGAAATTTCAGAGTTGTCGAATTTCTCATTTTTAGTCTAAAAATTGTTTAAACATTTTTAATTGAAGCATTTATGACTTTTAGTTTGTTTCCTTATTTTAAGCCAATTTAGAACCAAAAATGAGAAACGGTATTTTCTTTTTTATTTTTATCTCTTTTTTGAAGAAAGTTTAAAAATGAAACTCATTGGGATTCGGGAACAAAGGGAGGTGCACATATTTTCGAGTGGAAAATTTTTTCACCAAAATCTTCTAAAAATATGTCTTTAGGGGTATTTTAAGGCTACAGAATTGAAGCATCATTCTGGGGGGGGGGGAGCGTTAGGTCCGGATCCGGGTGAAGTAAATGATTTTTCTGTATTATTTTTCCATGTTTATTAAAACATTTAAACGAATTTCAATTTAGAATTAATTAATTTTTATAAAATAGAAAAAGAAATTATTTTTTCGAAAAAATAAAAATTCTATTTATCCCCCCGGGCAGATAAATAGAGACGGGGAGATTATTTTTCACCCTACTTCGAAAGGGATAGATAATTGGAGACGGGCATATAATTAGAGAAAATTCGGCATATTTAAACAGCTATAAGAATTGGTACTTCCGGGTTTTGTTACCCCCATAAAAATGGCATGACCCCGACAAGGGAACTTTTTTTGGGGTGTCTAACGTCAAAAACAAAAAACAACTATGATTTTATCAATGATTTTCACTCTGTGATTTTGTCAATAATTTAAATTAAAAAACGAGTCTTATAATATACCAATGAATTAAATATAGTCGAGAGGAATCGAATGTCCTTGTTTCAGGGTTCTACGATATCTCTATCAAAATTATAGCCAAACAAATTTTGTACTGGAATTGGGCTGATTACTTTTCAGATGAAGCCAATGGTAAGCATTCCGGGCCGCTCCATGGCCCTCAGGGCTTTTTCTGGATTTTTAGGATCCTAGACATGCTTATGGGTTTAAAAAAACAAAATATTTTTTGTGCTTTTTTCGAAAAATCATTGTCAAAATTCCAGGATAAAAATCATTGATAAAATCATAGACAGGTTCTTGATCAGCGCCTAAAATTACCCTGGAAAAGTGCTTTCCTTTGTAGGGATATTGACATTTTGATGAGGGGGAGGTTAACAA
Source organism: Heterodera schachtii (assembly GCA_023374025.1). Lineage (NCBI taxonomy): Eukaryota > Metazoa > Nematoda > Chromadorea > Rhabditida > Heteroderidae > Heterodera > Heterodera schachtii. The sequence goes on along the minus strand of SIJG01000006.1, from coordinate 2,778,263 downwards.
AACGCGGAAGTACCTAAGAATTGACAAAATTTAAGAGTGCCAGGTTTCCATATCTAAATGTTTAATTTTTCAAGTAAAATAAATTATTAAGCGTAACTTGGGCTGTTTAAGGATATGGATGAAATCACTGCCTAATTTAGTTTTTTCATTTTTAAATTAATATCATAGTGCCCAAATTTCTGGTGCCTAAACTTCATGTCGCCTCTTCCGTTGTTCCTTCTCATGTCGATCCGATGAGTAATAATTGGATGATTAGCGAGTGAAATTAGGCGATATTGGCTGATTGGCATTAAAACTGATTTCGGGCTATTGTTCGTATTTGTTTTGATTTCGAAAATTCATTTGGTTTTAAAAAATCACCAAATCATCCAAAATTTTTCTTCAACGGCAAATTTTTCAATTTTCATCCTTTCGTTCCCTTTCATTTTTGACAACTATGAAACAGGATTTTAAATCTTTTTAAATCAATTTTTTGCACTGTCCTTCCGTCTGTCCATTACAATTAATTAACTAATCGTTCGAATTAATTATTTACTAAATGATGAAGTAATTCTTGTGCTTTTAATCATTTTTGTAATCACAACAGAGAATTATTATTCATTATTAAACATTTAATAATGGCAAGGGCAAAGGCTTCTCCCCATTTTCTTCCGCCAAAGTCAAAGTGATTCCCCCGCCGCCCATCGTTTGGCAATAAAAGGGCAAATTGAAGAGAAAGAGAAGGGGAGGGAGGCGGAGGAGAAGCACTAAAACATTATTAGAGGTGTTTTTAAAGAGACAAAACAATGTTTACGGACAGAATACCAACAGAAAGAAACAGCGAAAGCGCACACAAAATGCATTTTATCCGATCAAAATCAGTTTACTGATTGATAATGAAGAATTGCATTTGAATACCCATTTTAACCAATGAATAACCCAATCGATGGCACGTCGTTTAATGGCGAAAAAAACACAGTATTTAATTTATGGCTTATAGACTTGGGCCCGGCTTCCTAAAGGGTCGATCTTTTTGAAAGCTTCAAAAAAGTTAAATCATTAAAAAACTTGTTTATACATTTTTTAATTTTCAAAAATTTAAAATATTTTTCGCAACAATTTCCACCCAAACATTTTCGCCATTTGTACGAGTTGTCATGACACCATTTCTTTTGGGGTTTTTCGCCACTAAAAATCCGGGCATAATTATCAAAAATAAAAATGTAATTTAAAAATTGCCGTTCAGATTATTGTTAATTGATTATTGCTTTTGGCTTCCAAATGCTTAGGAAGCTTTTTTATCTCATAATGGTGGCACTCACCGGAACAGTTCAGGCAAAAATTGAAAAAAAAAAAAACAAATTTAAATTAAATTATTAGGGTGACGGGCTTTTTTTTTTAATAATTTTTAAAATTTGATAAATGGCCAGGCGCAGCAGACAATGCCCGGCAACGCCGTGCTCGCGTTCACCACTCCGTCGACGCCCGTGGCCAATCAGACGCTGATCAAAGTGGCCATGTTGGTGGCCCAAAATGACACGGACTACGGCCTGCCGCGGAAAAACGCGGCACTGCGAGATTCTGGCGGCGCAATTTCAATGGCATTGGAACAGTTGTGGGCGGATGAAATCCTTCCAAAAAGCGTCAATTTTTCGTCAGTTAAATATTTAAAATAAAAAAATGGAACAAATTCACAGATTTCAATGGCATTATGGGAATTGCAGCGAGGCGTCGGCATTGGGCCGAATTTACAAATATGTGAAGAAATTCGATGCCGACGCAATCATCGCAACGCCGTGCATGGACGGTGAAAGAAACAATAATTTTAATAAAAAAATAAATAAACATATTTAAATTTATAAATAATAAATAAAATAATTAAAAAACATTATTTTGTTGTCACAGTGCCCCCAATGCTTGGCCATTTGGCCTCCAATTTCAACTTGCCAATGATGGTTTGGGGACAGAGCATGGCGTCGATGTGAATTCATAAAAAACCCTGCTCCAAATTGGCTTAACACTCAATTGCATTTCGCTCTGTTTTAGCCTCGCCTCCTCCAACAATTTGACTTACCCAACTCTGCTGAATATTGTGCCAAATTACAAATAGTGAGTAGTGACTCATCCCTTTATTTTACGGCATTTCCTTCTTTAGCATGGCTTCCGGCCTTGTCAGTCTTATGCAATATTTCAATTGGACTCGCTTTGGCTTTGTGCTTCAAAGTGACATCAACGGAGTCAGCGGAGGTTAACGCACTGAAAAGGCAAAACAAAAATTTCCATATGAATAATTATAATTTTAGGCTGTAATTTATTCGCCCGCGACATCGATGTACTGTAAAACCGTATTCAATTGACCGTTTCTCTTTTTTTGGATTTAAAAAATACATTTCATATATTTAGAAAGCGGTGGGTGAACAGTCGACGGTCAGTATCAATTTCAAGGCACGCATTTTCAACACCCAAACGTCCGATTTGAGCACAATTGTCAATGGACTGCGCAAAAGGGCACGGAGTGAGATGGGGGGGGGGGGGGATAAAAAGGGATTTGTTGGGATAGGACAAGTGAAAATAAAAAGGGATTTTAAAAACGGATCGGGATTTGAATTAAATGAAATGAAATAAACCCAAAATGTAAAAACACATTCCGATATGTCAGTCGTTTTGCTTTGCTTCGACGACGTCACTCAGTTGCGAACCTTCGCACTTTCTTTGTTTGATGGAGGACTGAAAACAAAGGTGCGTGTGGGTTGCCAAATTACGCTAATTGGTCAAATGATCGATCATTAAGGATTATTTGTACATCATCCCGGACAATGACCTGATCCTTTCATGTTTGATCAATTAATAAAATAATTGATTCATTTCTTTGTCCTTTGTATGCATATTTAGTCAATTTGTCGCGACTGCCCTTTTGGAAGCAGGGGTCACGGTGAGTTTGGCAAAATTGCGCAAATGCCATTACTAAAAGCATTTAGCGATTTGGTGAATTTAACAATTGTGAAGGACGGAAGGGACGCCGACGCCGAAACGATTGGCCGATTGGCATTTCGGGTCGGTTTGACAAGTTTTTGTGCGAGCTTTATTTTTGCCGGATCTTATGCGATTTCCAATAAAAATTCATTTAAACACTGTTTCAAAGTAATCAATATGTTTAGTGGCATTATGACATCACTTTGTCCGCGTTGTCCAATCAGAATTATTTGGGCTTCTTTGGGCGAGTGATCAATCGGACGCGCGATTGGCCCTTTTATTGCCCCGAGTCGGACTGTGGCAATGTTGCGAATGTGCTTTGAATATATTTTTTGCTCCATTGGCCATTTTGGCACTTTCTAATTAACCCTTTAGGCATCCATCTATTCGCTTCTGTTGTACGACGCAATTTACAATTACGGAATGGCACTGAACGAATCTTTCCGCCAATTTGGCATTCGGCCCGAAGTGTACCGAAACGGCACTCTGTTGGCACAGAACAACAGAAAGCCATTCATGGGCAAGAAATGCAAAAGAAAGCGGCATTTTGAAAGCATTTGCTTAAGGTTTGACCGGCTTTGTGACGGTGGAAACTGATCAGAACACGCGGGCGTTCGTTTTGTCCAATAGCAATTATGGCCAAGGAAATGCGCTGCAGATTTTCATGCAATTCGCATGGGTCGATGGCAAATTGGTGGGCTTGACAAATAATTAGCAACGTTCTAAATTTAAAATATTTTCTCTCAATCGTCAGAATGTGACGTTGCGAAATGCCAGTTCTGTGATGTGGGATAACCGTGGCGGGGTCATTCCCCAGGCGGTGCCCCCGTGCGGCTTCGATGGCAACGGTTGTACCGTATCGGTGTTTGAATTGTACAAAGTACGATATATTACTGTAAAGTTAACAATTTTATTTGCTGTTCAAAAGGGGTACTTCATAAGCGGAATTGTTCTCTTCGTGCTGATCATAGGGAGCAGTTTGCTTATCATGGTCTATTTGATACAGTAAGAAAAAGTTGCTGAAGTATTACTGTAGCCTAAATGTTTAAATTTCAGTTCGAAAATTGTTGAAAACCGTAAAACCAACTTACTGTGGCAAATTCCATTTGCGATGATGAAGCGAGTGAAGCAACGAGTGATTTTTATAATTCATTCCAAATCATTTTCTAATTTTTACCCCCCCCCCCCCCCTCTTTAAGCAATTGGCCGACGGTAGAAGTGGCGCCGAGCGAAGTCAGCACTCCCTCCGCTCCAACCAAACGAACGTTTCCGCGCTGACCCATTCGACGATGGACAGTTTGGCCCAGTCCAAAAAGTTCTCTCTGTACACTTACAACGGGGACAAGTGCATTGTTTGCACGTTTGGGTCAATGGCAGCCGCCGCGCCATTGTCTGTCGCTGAAATGGCCGAGTGCCGAGCGGTGAATTGGCGGGGGGGGGGGGGGGGGGGGGAAAGGATACTTGACCAAGGGGCAGGGAACATCCCAAGAAGGGGTTAATGGGGTACGTATCCCCCAGCAACAAGGGCGTAGCCAGAGCCTTGGCTTCAGGGGGGGGGGGGGCTGAAGTCAAAAATTCGATTTCTAGGATTTGGGGGTCCGGCGGTGCCGATAGGCGCCGCCGGGAAAATTTTTGAGTAATTTAATGCAATTTTTTAAGAAAATTGCTTAAAATTTCAAAAAATTTACTGAAAATTTTTACTTTTTTTGGGTTTCGGGGGAGGCTTTAGTCCCCTCAGCCCCCCCCCCCCTGCCTACTCCCTTACCCAGCAAGAGACAAAAAATGCCATTTTCGATTTAAAATTTTAGTTAAAATTTTCAGATGCGCCTATTCGACCACGAGAATATGAACCGGTTTTTGGGGCTGAGTTTGGACGGGCCCAATGTGTTGGCCGTATGGAACTTTTGCATGCGCGGGTCCATTAGAGACGTGATTTTGTCCGAAAATGCCATGGTCAAAGATGTGATGTTCATCCAATCGGCCGTCAAGGAGCTTTGCGAAGTGAGAGATGGATTTATTTTGTTATTGAGGGTAATTAAATAAATTGGCATTTCTTAGTTTAAAATTGGTTTTATCCAAGGAACTCATGAAAATTAAAATTATTAATTTCAAAATTATAAAAGTAAAAAAGCGTTTTTTCCCCTTTCCAGGGCCTTCAGTTCCTGCACAATTCGCCACTCCAATTCCATGGTCGACTGAAATCCTCCGTTTGTTTGATCAACGAACGATGGCAAGTGAAAATCTCATATTTTGGGCTCCGATGGCTGAAAGGTCCGCAAAAAATGCAAGCAAAAGGTGAAAAAGTTACAATAATTAATCAATTAATTAATTCTTTTGTAGACCTTTTATGGCTGTCTCCCGAACAATTGCGAAGCGCGACGGACGGCGCCGAAATAAATGTGGCCGAAGGCTCAAAACAGTCGGACATTTACACAATGGCATTGATTTTCACGGAAGTACACAAATGGACATTAACTCATTGTCTAAATTTGTCAATTTGTTTGCCATTTCCGATGGTGAACATGGCCCCGTGTTGGGAGGAGGGCCGCGACTCGGAGGAGGACGGCGGAGCGACGCGCGACTTGGAAGACATGGGGCGGAGCAGAGGCACCGCGACGCGGCACGCTGCAGGCGCAACGCGCGGACGCAACGCGGATGAAATTGCCTATTTGGTGAAGCGGGGCGGATTGGTGCCATTGAGACCGATGATACGGCCGGCTTTGGATAATTTGCACCCGGAATTGGTAATTAAAGGCAATTAAGGAAATACTAAATGCTATAACAATGAAAATGAAAATGAATCATGTGCATAGAAAAGGGTTGGATTTTCGGTAATTAAATCAATTTCTGTTTAAACTCATCAGATTCATCTGATCCGCGACTGTTGGACCGAAGCCCCAAACGAACGGCCGACTATTGTAAAAGTGCGTCAACGGTTGCGGCAAATGAACGCCGGTCAAAGCATCAATTTGATGGACCACGTGTTCGAAATGTTGGAGCAGTACGCCAACAAATTGGAGGAGGAAGTGCAGGAAAGGACGCGCGAGTTGGCGGGGGAGAAGCGCAAGTCGGACATTCTTCTCTATCGGATGATGCCACGGTTAGTGGGTGAAGCAAAACAAGCAAAAAACTGGCAATTGTTATGCTTTTCAAACATTCAAGACAAATTGCGGACTGTCTGAAGATAGGCCAAACCGTGGAGCCCGAGCAGTTCGATACGGTCACCGTATTCTTCTCGGACATTGTCCAATTCGCGGCACTTTCCAACCAAATGCGGCCGCTGCAGGTGGTCAATCTGATGAACGAACTGTACACCACGCTGGACGCAATCATTGGCGAACATGACGTGTACAAGGTGGAGTCCATCGGTGAGAAAACTCACCAAAAATCATTTGCGTTAATTCCCCTTAATTACAGGCGATGGCTATTTGTGCGTGTCGGGACTGCCAAAGCGAAATGGCAATTTGCACGCAAAAGAGTGCGCGGATATGTGAGCAACAATTAACTAATTGGACTAATTGTTATTGCCTACATTTTGCTCAGGTCGTTGGACTTTTTGAAGGCGTTGCACAGCTTCCGAATTCCCGACCTTCCAAATGAGCGCGTCCGTCTCCGAATTGGGCTGCATAGCGGCCCATGCGTTGCGGGAGTTGTCGGTATATTTTAAGAAATTGGTATAAAAATTGCTGACAATTTAATGAAAGGCCTCGCCATGCCCCGTTACTGTCTGTTTGGGGATACGGTAAACACCGCCTCGCGAATGGAAAGCTCTTCAAGCCGTACGTTTTGTTTGTCAAATATTCTCATTGCGCGTTTAAGCTAACAAAATTCACATCTCCAAAGCGACTCACACTTTGTTGAGCACAAATTCCGATGGTTACATTTTGGAGAGCAGAGGCGAAGTGATCATTAAGGTCGATCAGACAGATAAACTATTCATTACCGTGATTAATGAGAAATTTACGAGCGAATGCCTTAAGGGAAAGGGAGTCATGGAGACTTTTTGGCTGCTGGGCCATGCCGAAAGCGGCACATTGCCGGCACATAATGCGCATGAAGGGCAATCGATGGCACAAAGAAATGCCGAAGAAGACGAGAGGGAAATGTACAGAAGTTATAGAAAGACAGTGGCAGCAGAACAGAACAAAGATGAGGAACAACAGAATGGAGATGAACAGCAGAAAAAGCAGCAGCAGAACGGAGGAGTGATTTATTGAAATTGAGAAAATGGAAAAAACAGTCCAAATAAATGAACCTTGATCAAAAGTAAAAAAAAAAGTTCTATTTGTATTTGTTTAAAAATCAAATCGAATCTCCAATGTTTTCTTTACACAATTAAACTTTATATTTTTGAATTCATAAAATGTGCGGCGAAATTAGTTCAATTGAGTTCTTTGTTTATGATATTTTTGTTAAGTGATAAGCCATTAATATGTTTTTTTGCTTGACAATTTTCCTTAATTAGGATTAATTAATAATAAGTGAAATTAGTTTTGTTTAATCAATTTATTTTTCCTTACCCTTAATTAATGATTAACTAATTAATTGTTAATTTCCTTACCTTAATTAATATTAGTTAATTAATTGTTTGTTCATTTTACTTTGTGCTTTTATTCTGTCTCGCATTCTCCGAGTTTCATCGCTACGCTCCGTCCCATCTCTTCGATTAGTTTCTGCTGCATTTTAATTATTTCCTTCACCATTTTTCTCATCCGTTTATATATCTTCAGGTTAAAAGAATGTCATTCACTCTGATTTTATCGGGATAAGGTTTAAAAAGCATTTTTAGTTTGGTTTAGAACCATTAGTTTGACTCTTATATCCCCATTTTGCCTTTTTGGCATTTTGTGCCGAAATGATTTTTTAATAAAATGTAAAATTGACACCTCAAAAGATGACTTTAACAACTAAAAATGGTGGTTGGATGACTTTCTTAAATCACCACCAAAACCAATTTTTCTCAAGAAATTTTGATTTTCGAGGTTTTCCTAATTAAAAAAATAAATTGTGGCTAGGAAAAGGCATTATATGTGCTTTTTAAAGAGAATTTGTAATGAATCGCAAAATTTATATAACTCATTTTCAATTTCAGCCGATTTGCAGTTGGGAAATTAGTTAAACAATAATTCAAAATTCCGAATTTTTGCTCTTTTATTTTGAAAAAACTATCGAATTTTTATTTTTACCTTATTTAAGTGAATTCTAAATTCATTAACAATCCTGGTTTTTCTCAAGTTAACCAAAGAGAAAAAAATGCATTATAAAAAAGACTATTTAATTGTTTTCAATTGGATCCCTTTCGCTTACGACCATACCACGTTGAAAGCACGCCATCCCGTCCGATCTGGCAAGTTAAGCAACGTTGGGCCTTCTTAGTACTTGGAACGGAGACGTCCTGGGAATCGAAGGTGTTGTAAGCTTTTTTAATTTTTTTTCTTTTTAATTTGATATTGTAAAAAAGAATTAATTTTTTGTTGAATTTATCTGCTCACATTATAAGTTTTTATAACTTTTTATTCTGTATAAATCTTTTTTTCTTCATTTATTCACATTTATTTGTTGTCTCAGAAAGTGAGAAAAAAATAATTAAATAATTTTGAGAAAAAGGTAAAATTTGCTAAACAAAAAATGAAAAGACGAAAAGTGAACAAAAAAAAAAACTTTAATTAAAATTTCTTTTATCCAAAGGTCCAGAAAATCTTTTTGAATTCGAAAGAACAGCTATAAAAGTGATTATAAATTTTGTAATTTCAGTTTTCTTAAAAAATCATTTTAAATTTTTCATTTTATATCCATTTTTTTCTCCAAATATCTTTAGATTTAGGTTAAAAAGCATTTTTAGTTTGGTTTAGAACCATTAGTATGACTTTTGTATCCCCATTTTGCTTTTTTGGCATTTTGTGCCGAAATGGTTTTTTTTAATTTCTTTACGAAATACAATAAAATGTAAAAATTAGCTCCTCAAAAGATGACTTTAACCACTAAAAATGATGGGTGGATAACTTTCTTAAAATCACCACTAAAACCAATTTTTCTTATGAAATTTGATTTTCGGGTTTTTTCTAATTAAAACAATTAAATTGTGCCTAGGAAAAGGCTTTATATGTACTTTTTAAAGAATTTGTGATGACATTGCAACATTTATTTTGTCCTGATTTGGAGGTAGCGACCAAAAATTATCATGATTTCTTAAATAAACTCATAATTTTGAAAATTTATGGCAGAATTTCACTATTTTATCAAGAAAATATAAGATTTGATTTGGTCATTTTCAAAAATCTGTTAGCAAATCGCATTAAAAATTACAAATTTTTCCTTCCGGCGGCGTCTATCGACACCGTCGGACCCCCGCCCCTCGCCCACTCGCCCATTCACCAAAAGCTTTTTGGAACAATGCGCCGCAAAATTTTTAAAATTCTGATTTTGATCCCGAATGCACTGAAATTTACGATTTGCTTATTTCCTCCCCAAAATTATTAAATTCGATAATGGAGGTGAAAAATATAATATTTGATACATTTGTGATCGAATAAATTGTAAAAATAACTGATTTGAAGCAATTTTGCAAAATGTCCTGATTTTCGACCCCAAAATCTGATTTTTTGGGCCCGATGTCCTGAATTTGAAAAATTTTCGATCGCATCCCTGCATTAGTTTGACTTTTATATCCCCATTTGCCTTTTTTGGCATTTTGTGCCGAAATGATTTTTTAATAAAATGTAAAATTGGCACCTCAAAAGAATGACTTTAACCACTAAGAATGGTGGGTGGATGAATTTTTTAAAATCACCAACAAATTTTTACAAATTGATTTTAATTTTCCTCATTGAAAAATTGAATTGTGTCTAAGAAAAAACTTTTTATATGTTTTTTAAAGAGAATTTATGATGAATCGAAAATTTGTTAATTTATTTTCTGCCGATTTTCGAGTTTTGAAATTTGTTAAAAAAGATGCAAAAATTCTAAATATGTTGCCCTTTCATTAAAAAATTAACGAATTTTCTCTTTTTTGTACTTCTTTTTATTTGTGTTCGCTTTTGATAAATTAAACTTTTCTTTGCCAAATTCCCGCTCGTAGTGACTTTCCAAGCACCAAACATATGAAATTTTTTTTTTCAAAAATCTTTATCGTCAGAGGAAATGTCAGTAGTTAATTTACGTAATCTGGCACATTATTTTCTTTCTTCTTAATCAGATAAAAATTGCCAGAATTTGTTAATTTTAATATTATTTATGACCTCTATTTTTTCATTTAATTGTTCTCATCTTCCTAATTAAAGAAAATATTTGAAATTTTTTTGTTTTCCAATACTAAAAAGTAATTAATTATGCCTTTCTTTCATCCACCGACTAATTACTTTTTATTTCTTTGTGTGAGCATTTAATAAAACTTTTCAAGTTCCCCGCTCTTAGTGACTTTCCATCGCCAAACATATGAATATTTTTTAAAATTTTTGTCGTCAGAATAAATGTCAGTAGTCAATTTACGTAATCTGATGGATTTATTTCCGTTAAAAAATTCGCATAAATTTTCATAAAGCGCGTATTATAACATTAATACGAAGCATGAATTTCATGTGTTTTCATGTGATTATCCGATTAAACACGGAAAAAACCCCCTCACCAACATATCATCAGCATTACGTAATCATCGCATATAAATATATTGAAATTCTTAGCAATCAATTTAATTAAGCAATAATAATAATAATAATATTTTGTGGTAATTATTAAAATTACCATTTTAATATCGCCCCCATAAAAATGAATTTATTTCTTACCCCAGCAATTTTTCTTTTTTTATTTTCTTTCTTTTTTATTTCAAATGTAAAATCATTGGTAAGTTTTGATTCTTCTTTATTTGTTAGCCAAACAATCTTTGTAAATTTTTCATTTTCCCAAATTATAAGGTTATCAAATTTTTGACCAAATTTTATACCATTTTTTCCAATTTTTAATTCCCCTTTTTAAGCCATTTTTAATTACGATGGGCTGGGCCAACGTAAATAATTGACGGTTTTTAAGAAAAAATCAATGTAATTTTTGAGTTGATTTGGTCCGCCGAAAACAGACCTTTTTCAATGACATACTTAAATCGAAAACGACTAACCCCATTAAAAGTTAAAGATTTTTAATATTTTTTTCTTATTGAAACATTTTTAATCCTTCAACTTTTGTTTTCAAAAATTTCGATAGGTTTCAAAATGACTTGCCATAAAAATTAAATTTAATTTCATTAATTACCATTTAATTTTGTAGCAGACTGTACAACAACTCGAAGATGAAGCAATGGTTGCATTTGCGAAGGGTCGCAAACTTTTTGATGAATTTTGTGCAACTCAATGGTTGACCATTGACCGTTACAATGACAATTTGGCACAAAAATATGAAACATTTCTTGGCGTTTTGTACTTCATTAAAACAAATTGGCAATGCGAGAAAGTCGTTGACAAATTGGTGAAGGAAGAGGTAATGTGGTTGGCAGAAGAAGCATTAAAACGCTAATTAATTAACACTTAGTTAAATACCATCTTATCGATGGGCTTGATAACAGCTATTTTTTGGTTTTCATTCCTCTGAGATTAATAACGTACCAATGAAAAAATCTCGCGTCATACAATTTTATGCTTCGGATCACTTAATAAGTTTCTTTTGAATAAGAATATTAAAAATTGGTGAAGGAAGAGGTAATGGACACCAATTAATTAACACTTTGTTAATTGGCGCTGGAATTTGTAATTTCAGCGACAACAATTTTATCCTTCGGACCATTTTATAATTTTATTCCAATTAATGCATTTCTTAAAAACTATATTAAAAGATAAGATTTACTGTAAAGTAATTAGCTCTTTTATTTATTAAGACCAACAGTGATGATGATGTGAATGACGTGAAGGAATGTGGTATTTACCGTAAGCATGTGATCATACTGTACGAATATTTGTTTCGGGAATACGCTCGACAAAGTGTAAAAGGTTTTGGAAATGCTCATTTATCTTAAATACTAATTAAAGTCATTTCGCAATTTTGAATTTAAGCAGCTGATCCCGGCTTGGCGAAACAAATTCCCATTGTGGAGAAGCCGATCGTAAAATTTGCCTACCATGAACGGGGATGGGGCGTACTGTACCGAAATGCGGGCACTCTGATTGACCTTATGCAAAGTCTGTGTCAAATTTGGCGCTTCTTCTTTGATCAGTCGTATCGGAGAACATTCAAAAGCAGAAGCGATTGTTGGCTTGCCTATCATCGAATTCAAAAACCGAATTTTGTTAACCAAGAATCACTGGTGAAGAAATATGGCGTTGAATTGGACAATTTGAATGGGACAGAATTTTTGTACAACACCAAAAATTTGAAAATAAGTGCCAATTCAAATTTTGACAATTCTTATCTCCGTCACCGTAAAATTTTTGATGAAAATATGGCGAAATTGTTGGAAAAAGTGGAAACAAATGCCAAACGGAGTTTGACAGAATCGAAGGACGTAATTGAGCAGCTGTTGGAAATGCCATTCTATCACATTTTACAAGCGGTAACTCAATAAGTTTTTTGTTTATTTTTTCTTTTTTTTATCAAAAATCGCTTACCAAGTCTACCCTAGTTTTATTTCAAAAAAAAAAAAAAATTTATCGCCGGCAAACGCCTTCACAGTTTTTTTAAAGATTTTTAGCCTAAAAAACTAATCTCCTTCTTAAGTGGGCAAATGAATAAAATAAAATTTGTAAAAATTTAATCTCGAAGGAAGTCTAATTGTCTAATTATTGAAAAAATGGTTAGACCGCCCCCTAAAAATTTGGGCTATTTATGAGACCATAAAACTGAAATTTCTCCCCAAATGAACTGTCTTTCCCGAGCTCAGATTAATGACAACGCATTTCTTACATTTGTCAAAGACAAAAGCAAATTTGAAAACTTATGCAATAAATTTGGACCAAATTATTTGTTGAAATATGCAACTTTTAAATTGGCGAAGCGAAATGGCCAATTAACTTTTGAGGAAACAAAAAAATATTTGGCCAAACATTTTGAAGCTTTCCTTGGCATTATGTTTTTGGTGGGAGAGAAATGGAAATGTGCCAATTCTGAATTTTATTTGGATGAATGTGTTAAATATCGCAAATATTTTGATATTTTACGCGAATATTTGCTGCAAGAATACATCGACGGAGGTTATTTAATAATTCCATCATAATTAATTTAAAAACCAATTCATGAAATAAAACTGACTTAAAATTGCTAAAAAAAATCATAAATTAAAAGAGTATGTTTAAAGATTTAAGAGTTTTGATTGGTCAAAAATTTCTTCGAGTTTGAGTAAATGCTTCAAATGCATTCTAAACATTTCTCCTGACAAAATGTTAAATTTATAATTTTTTAATATACTAATAATTTTCAATATTTAAATCACTAATATAATTTTAAATGAAAAACAATTAAGCGCAAAATTCCAAGGAATTAAGCCAATTTTCCGTTGTGCGGCCAAATTTTCAGCTTGGCAATGAAAACAAAATTGATTCATTAATTGATGTGTTGAATGGACTTGTCCATGCCGCTGCATTCTTTTCTGATTCGGAATACGCAAAAGAATACAATTCGAAATTCGAACAATTTACGGAAAAATGGCCCGAGCCAAAGTTACAAAATGCCAACGAATTCAAATTGGCAGAGGAAACATTTGGCCAAAAAAATGCAGAAAATGTTAACGGAAGAAAAGAAACAGATGCGATAAATTCGTTGTCTGAACTTCGTCAAAAATTTGATAAAATGTTAAATGATCAGCAATTAAGTGGGCAATTTGTTGAAAATGAAACCATTTGGAATTGGCTTTCTGCTGACCAAAAGAACACAAAGGTATAAAAAATTATTAATTCTAACAATAAGCCGTTTTGTAAAAAACTATCATTTTATTAAAATTTAATAATTTCGTAAAAGTAAACCAAATAATTATCATTCTTTGTATTTTACAAAAAATTTGATAAAGCTCAAAAAGCCAAAAATTTTGGCATTACTTTTTATTTGGCAGTTTGAGTACGAACTAATTAGTACTTAAATATTAATTTTTTTTTAATTTAATTTGATTGAATTCAGCTTGATGACGTCATGCTTCTCACATTTATGAAAGATCGAAAGGAATTTGAGCAATTGTGTAAAAAATTAGAGACACAAAAGCAACTAAAAAACATTGAATTGGTCGCAAACCGTAAGGACAATGCTGGGTACGATATTGAAGGTACGGTAGAATATTTGGCACAAAAATACCGCGCTTATTTTGGCGCTGTGTCAATGATGAGAGAGAAATGGCAATGTGACGAAATTGAGCAGGAAAAACGGCAGAAAGAATGTGAACGATTTAAGAAATATTTGACAATTTTGTATAAACATTTGTTCAACGTATACATTGAAGGTTGGAAATTTAAAAATGATTTAATTATTTAAAAATATTTATTTTTTGAAATTAAAATAAGATTTATTTAAAAAAAGTATTTACTAAAAAATTTAAAATTAAAGTTTCTGATCCCGAATTGGCGCAACAAATTGCCGCGGTAAGGCCAAATTTTCAAATTGGCAATCCAAAAAAGACTACAACAATTGTCGATGTTTTGGACAGTTTGTGCCAAATTTGGGCCTTTTATTTCGGCACGAAAAATGGCGGAAAAAACGAAAATAAATTGGAAAATTTATTCAAAAATTCGTTTGAATTGAAATTGCTAAATGAGAAGGAATTGGAAAATGAGAAGCCAACATTTGGGCAAAAAATTGAAGAAATTGTTGACCAAATGAACATTCCTGAGGGTTTTAAGCAAATAATTAAAGGCACTAAAACAAATGGAGAAAAGGGAAAAAGCGATTTGGAAGAAAGGGAAGGGCATTTTGGAGCAAATGAAAGCCGAATAAAGTCATTACGGGAGCAATTTGAAGAAAAGATGAGCGAAATGACAAAAGACCGAAAAATATAAATTTAAAGGGAGGGAAAAATTAATGAAAATAAACCAAAGTAAAATTGTATTTATATATTTGTGTTTAATTGGACTGTCAATGTTTTTTATGTTATTCAATGGCTTTCTTTCATTTGTTTCCTTTTTGTCTTTATTGTAATAATTTAATAATTATTCTTTTTAATAAAAATATCTCTAATAATATTTCATTACTTTTATTAATTTATGCCAAAATCGCGTCTGTCCCCTCCCCTTCTCCGGCTTTTTTGTTGCAACAGATTTGCAATTAGCTTATCAGCTCTTAAAGCAAGATCGAAGCTTCAAACAGTTTAGACCAGTTTCGGTTGGATCATTTTTAAGGAATCGGACAGTTCTTTCTCCTCTTCTTTTAGGGGATAAAATGCTAATTCCGATTAAGTGGCTTTATTTCTGAGCAAATCCTCAATCACTTCGGCACGCTCAATTCCGTCTCGGCGCCAACTTTAAGACAAAACTTTTTTTCGTTGCTGACCAAATGCAATTAAAACCAGACTCTAAGCATTAAGAATTCGGATGTTACAAAGTTGGTTGGATTAGGGAGTTAAACGTTTGGCCAAATGTATTCCTTGAAACAAGGAAAGTTTTAATTCTATAACTTCTAAAATTGATTTTTCTCATTCTTTCCTCGAGTTTTGTCATTTCAAATTTTATTCTGAATCGATTTCATAAATTTTTCTGCTCATCCCCAGCACTTTGCCCTTCGCCCTCTCCAAAAAGCCTTAATTTGCACAAGCGTCAGTTCCATTTGATTTTAATATTATTGGGTGAGACGAAGGGAGCTGAGCAAAATTGAAATTTTGTGAGTGCAGAAAAGAGCAGCAGTTCAGCCGAATTTCGAAATCGTTTTGAATTTTACAATTTTTTATTTTAAAATTTATTTAATTTAATTTGTTTTACGAAACGGGCAGCCATTTTTCGACCAAAAAAATTCCTGAAATCAATTAACATTGAATTTGAAAATTTTAGAAATTGAAATAAGTGAATCGCTATAATTCTTAAAATAATGTTAGGTTATATTTCGAAAACAATATATCCCACAAACATAATTTTGTAATATGCTAACAATGAAACAGGTTTTACTTTGACTTATACAATTAAATTTCGGCACGGTCAAATCCCATCTTTAAGACAAAACTTTTTTTTCGTTGCTTGAGAATGAAGATGACGATGAAATGGAACAGGAACTGTAGCACATACCATTTGATATTAGTTTAAATAATGCCATTTTTATTTGAAAATATTAAATAATTTTTTTCTTTCTCCCAACTTTGGTCAACACAATTTGACCTAGCATATGCAGTTTTTGTGGTTTCTGCGAAAACAAACATATAAATTTAAGAAGCACCTTTTCTAGGATAGAAAACTGCTGATCACGAATCTGAGCCCAGTTTTTGCAAAATCATTGATTTTTCTATCATTTTTCATCAAATTTGATTTATTTTTTTAAATTTTCTACGTGGTGTGCTCGGTTTTACGCGTACCATGACTAGGGTGAGGATTTCTAAGTTTTTGCTTATTTTTTCTGCGGCTTTAACTCGACGAGAAATGCACGAAAAACACATTTTTTGTTCGAAAATTTTGCGTTTTAACGCACTATTCAAACTTAGAAATACTTATTTTGGGTGTTCGTCCTTAAAATAAGTTTTTGCCCTTATTTTGGCGTTTTCGTGCTTATTTTCGCTCTTATTTCGCGATATGTTCGCACTTATTTAAGGCCTTATTTTGGACTTTTTCGCGCTTAAAAATCCTCACCCTAACCATGACATTTTGGCGTCTGAAAAATGTTTTACGCGTCTCATCCAAATTGGTTTATTGCAAATAGAAATTAAAAAACCTCAATATTTTAGCTGAAAATCTGACAATGAAATCGGACCACAAATAACGAATTCATTTACCCCTAGGCTCATAATCAAATTTTTGAAGACAAACGATCAATTACGGCTTGAAAATAACACATGAACTGGGCATAAAATTTGAATTTTGAAAATGTATACTTGAATTATCACGTTTATCGATATCCGGTGATTAGCCAATATACATACATACAATATATATACATATACACAAATAATGATCACACAACGGTTTTACAATGACAAGTGATCACAGACAATAGAGCACATTAGGCACATATGGGGGAACAATATGGGATCATTTAAAATCATTTCTGATCACTGTCGATGAACATCATTGAAGCGGGTTGTAGAGCGTCTTGTTCTTGTGCCGTCCGGTGGTTGTTCAGGCCTTCTGCGACGTGGCTCCTCCAGCTGCCGACTTCTGCGATGCAGTGCCCAGTGCCGACGCTCCTCCAACCGGTGCCGACTTCAGTGTGGTTCCTCCGGCGGCCGACTTCTGCGATGCAGTGCCCAGTGCCGACGCTCCTCCAACCGGTGCCGACTTCAGTGTGGTTCCTCCGGCGGCCGACTTCTGCGATGCGGTGCCCAGTGCCGATGTTCCTCCAGCCGGTGCCGCTGCGGTCTTCTGCGATGCGGTGCCCAGTGCCGATGTTCCTCCAGCCGGTGCCGTCTTCTGCGATGCGGTGCCCAGTGTCGATGTTCCTCCAGCCGGTGCCGCTGCCGTCTTCTGCGATGCGGTGCCCAGTGTCGATGTTCCTCCTCCGGATGCCGCCACTGCTTTCTGCGATGTCGTGCTCAAAGTCGTCCCCGTGCCGGGCGCCGCGTACGTCGAAGGAACTGCTAAAAATGGGAATGAAAGTATTAGTGAACCAAAAACGCTTCCCCGTCGCCCGCCCGTCCCTCTCCTCTCACCGGCCGATGCGGTCCCCGCTGGAGCCAATGATTTCTTGGAGGCTTCGGCTGGCTGCTGTCCCACCGCGGAAGTTCCACCAGCTGCTGAAGTTCCACCAGGTGCTGCGCTCTGTCCCGTCGGTTTGGCGCTGGCCTCCGCCCCTTCCGGTCCCGCCGGCATTTGCGGCTCTTCCGTGTTCTGAAAATGAAAAAGGGAAATGATTTTAAAAAATCAGCCACGACAGAAGCATCGCTACCTTCTGTCCACCGCCGCAGCATTGAGTGATGATCACCAGGCAGACGGCGGCGACGACGAGCATCAGCTGGACAGGGAGCAATGCGAAGAGCACCATGGCGTTGGAGGAGCGTCGGCACTGGGCACTGCATCGCAGAAGTCGGCAGCTGGAGGAGCCGCGTCGCAGAAGGCCTGAACAACCACCGGACGGCACAAGAACAAGACGCTCTACAACCCGCTTCAATGATGTTCATCGACAGTGATCAGAAATGATTTTAAATGATCCCATATTGTTCCCCCATATGTGCCTAATGTGCTCTATTGTCTGTGATCACTTGTCATTGTAAAACCGTTGTGTGATCATTATTTGCGTATATGTATATATATTGTATGTATGTATATTGGCTAGTCCCCGGATATCGATAAACGTGATAATTCAAGTATACATTTTCAAAATTCAAATTTTATGCCCAGTTCAAAAGCACGAAATGGCTATTTTTCTTTTGTAAAAAACGTATTTGGCTGTGTTATTTTCAAGCCGTAATTGATCGTTTGTCTTCAAAAATTTGATTATGAGCCTAGGGGTAAATGAATTCGTTATTTGTGGTCCGATTTCATTGTCAGATTTTCAGCTAAAATCGTATCCAAAGGTTTGACCGGCTAACAGCAAACAAAGTCCGCTGAGCATTTTGATGCAATTGGCATGGACAAACGGCGAATTGGTGAGAAGAGGAGCAATTAAACACATTATTGCACTAATTAGTATGCAATGTCACTTTCAAGAAAAACACTCCTTTAGCATCTTTAAATTTAAACCAATAATTTTTTTTTTCCTCGTCAGAATGTGACAATGAGGAATACCAGCTCATTAATGTGGTTTTCTGCGAACAAAGGGCGAATAGGGGGGGGGGGGGGCGTATCGCAACTCGACGAAGACAAATCCGACCCTTTTTCAATTACTGATTATGAAATTAATTAATACTCAAATGAACATTCATTTCTTTATAATTGGCCAATGAGCGAATCGCCTGCAACTGATTAATTTTCCGTGTGCTTCTCCTCCCAAACAAATGTCATAATTTATTCCAATTTTACTCTTTTTTTAGTGCCGCAGCCTAACGCCGCAATGCTTTTGACAGAAAATGCCGGATTGAAAAAGAAAATGGCACGAAAAGAAAGTGAATGAAAAGGGAGGGGCCGTGTGGAGAATAATCAGCAGAATTTGGCAGAGAAAATGCGGCACAAAAAAGGAGAAGCAATGGAACGGGGCACCAAAAATGACAATGGAACAATTACCAAAGCGAAGAATTCAATTGTTATTGAAGAAAAAAGCGGGAAAAAGCGAAAGGGAAATGATGAAAATGATCCGAATTTGAGTTGTTTTGCTGCAGAGAATTGCAATTTAAAGTGAGGGGGGGGGAGCTAATAAAGGAAAAGAATTAAATTCCAAGTTTCAATCTAAGAAATCATCCATGTCCTTCGTAAATCGATCAGTTAAAAGTTGGAATTCTCTTGATAAAACAATATTAGCAACAAATTCGATTAATACATTTAAGAAACTTTTAAATATTATACCAATGCACCAAAATTTAAAAGTTCGGAGGGATTATCCATAATTGACATTATCTCATTTATGGTAATTTGTTTTGACAGTGATTATGTTTATGATTTATTTTCATTTATTGCTTATTTTCTTTATTCACTTGCTCTGTTTCGCTATAATTTTGACAGTTACAGAGTAAGTGGTCCCCGCCCTTCTGTGACTTATTTTTCTTGCTGAATAAATAAATAAATAAGCAAAGCAAATTGAGAGAAACAATCAAATTAATGTGAGAAAAAAGGTAAAACGACGACTGACGGGTCGAATAATCAAATGAAAGGAATGAATGAATAAATGGCAAATGAGCTGTGATTGTTTGTTGTTTTGTAGTTGGCCGATGAGATGAATGAATCTGTTGATGTTGCCAATTGAGCACTTTCTGAGTTTGTGGGAAAGTGAGGGACGGACGGCACAAAATTTGGGGTAATTAATGGGGGGGGGGGGGTAATTGAAAAGCCAAATTAAAATGGATAATGGGAAAATCTGAAATAATGAAGAAAAAAAGCCGACATTCGACGACGGAGTGACAAAAGAAATCCAATGAGAAAATGCAAAAAATGCGAGGGGAAAGAAGCTGAGAAATGAGAAAAATGTAAAAGGAAAAGCAAAAGCGCGTGGTCAGTAATTGTAAAAGGAAAAAGTGATCAGAAAATACTTAAGTGATCAATCGATCAGAGGTTTGAAAATGCTGCGGTAAACGATTGATTGCGTTACGCCAATTTGTACGCTTCGATTGGTCAAAAGTCCTGCAAATTGGTCTGATCACGTTTGATAAAATTAGGGATTTGTGCATGGGATGATGACGAAGTCAATGTAATTGAGGGCATTGGTGAGGAAAGGGTCAAAGCAAGGGCGTAGGCAGGGGGGGGGGGCTGAGGGGGCTAAAGCCCCCCCCCCCCCCCGAAACCAAAAAAGTAAAAAAATTTCAGTAAATTTTTTGAAATTTTAAGCAATCTTCTTAACAAAATTGCATTAAAATACTCAAAAATTTTCCCGGCGGCGCCTATCGGCACCGCCGGACCCCCATTTTACCATATTTTTGAAAAATTGAGGCCAAAATGGCAAAAAATAGTAATTTTTTGGCGAAAACGGCGAAAATTTTTGCAAAATATACCCCTAATTCGGGATTTCAAAAAAGCAGAAATACACCCCTAAAAATCGGCTGAAAAAATTTCTCAATTTTTTTGGTTATGCTCCGAATTGACGGCTGTGGGAAAATCTGTCCGTTATCTCATCTAGAGCTTTCAAATGATACCAAATTAGTCATTATTCGATCCTTTTAAAAATCCCCCCTCTATATAAGTCAGAAGTGCCGAAACACCCAAAAAGTGACAAAGTGAAAATTTCTCATTTTGATTAGTTTATATATGCGCACACGGTAATACTGGAGAATTGGTGTCCCGGAAAAAAATAATTTAAAATTTTTCTTTTCTAAAAATCGTTAAAACATATTTATGGGGGTTTTCTGGGCCGCTGATCACGAATCTGACATTAATTTTCACTAATTTCGAATCCCGGACCTGAATTCGAACAAAGTAGAAATTCAAAATTCTCACACATAAAACAATTTTGATTTTTGATTTTTTGCCCTAGTTCGGGTCCGGGATTCGGAATTGGCCAAGACTAAGGTCATATTCGTGATCAGCGACTCCGAAAACCCAAGAATGCATGTTTTCAAGTTATTTTTACATGAAAAATTTTATTAGAATTTTGGCACCTGATGAAAAAACATAGACAAAATCAATGATTTTGTAAAATCCGAGCTCGGATTCGTGATCGGCGTGTTTTCTTACCCCAGAAAAACTGTAAAGAAACTTCTTAACTTTGTTTTTCGTCGGGACACCAATTCTCCAGTATTACCTGCGCACACATCAACAATAATACATATACATACAATTCAAATGATCGGGTGTATTGACAATTACAATATGGGGCATTATGACAGTTTATGGGCACGCCGACAAAACAACAAGTGATCGGGGATATTGACAATTACAATATGGGGCATTATGACAGTTTATGGACACGCTGACAACGCAATACATTCGCAAATGATCATATTCCATCCTGACGATCCCTCCGTCATCGGCCGGCCCGGCGACGTCAGCAGCAGCAGCTCAGCCCCGTCGCATGGTGGAGTTCAGTGCCTGCACGAGGGCGTTGAGCGCGTTCACGTTGATGTTCAGCTTTGACGCCTTGTTTTGTGCATAACTGAAAAAATTAAAATTTCATTTTTGTTTGACGAAAATTTGAAAACCCACCGAAGAATCACGAAGTAAATGTAGAGGTACTGGTCGAGCGTCTGTATGCTTTGCGATCGTTGGCGCCGGAGGTCACGGATGAGAGCGAAGATGTTGAGAGGCTGGCCGAGGTGCAGCGTTTGGTTGGCCAAGTACACCGCCACGAGCGTTCCAGTGCGTCCGATGCCTGGAATGGGAAAAAAGGATTAATTTTCAATGTTTCTTGTTTCCGTTAACTCACCAGCTGAACAGTGCACAACCGCTCGGGGGACGCCGATCACATGGTACAGCAGGCGCAGCGGGGCCAGGTCGCTGTGGGGCACTCCGCGGTCGGGCCATTGTCGCCAGTGGAAGTGTTGAACGCGCAAGTGGCCCTGTCGCATCTGCGGTGCTCCAACGATGAGGTCCGTCCTGTAGAGCGCGCCTTCCACGTGGTATTCGCGCCCGAATTTGACCATGATCTGGTTGTTGGCGAAGCGCATGAGCTAGGAGGGAAGGGGAAATGATTAATTGTTAAATTGGGTAAAATTTCAAAACCCACCTTGTTGTCCGCGGTCGGCCAGTACTGATGACACTTGATCCGATTTTGTTCGATGGTGTCGCAGAGCATCACAATGCCTTCGATGTTCTCCTGCACGATCATTGTCCAGAAGTCGTCGCAGGTCGTCTCGAGCGGGCCTTGAGTGCAGATGAAGCGGTTCTCGCCGAACGTGCTGATCCAGTTGGCGTGGATGTAGCGTCCGCTGTGGAGTCGCACCCGGTTGATTTCCGTGCAGATCACATCTCGGTAGCGGTTGCATTCCAAGTTCCTGTAATTTAAAATTGGGAAGATTAGACATGCACAAATTGAACACGACGCCAAAACCCACCGTGTAAACTCAGGCGATGGCTCCGGTCGTGGCGCTGCGTTGAGTTCGGTGAATTCGCTGACCAGGTCCTGCACGGAGCGCGGCGTTGTGTCGTTGACGAAGCGTTCCAGGGCGAAGAAGAATTCTGCCGTGTCCTCCCATCTGCGAAGAGTTGGCGCCTGCGCGAGCACACTCTGTTCCTGCGTTGTTGTTACACGCCCTTGCTGCTGCTGAGTGCCGGCCTGACGAGGCTGCTGCGTTGACCGGCGGCGGGTTGGGCGTCGCGGTGCTTCCGTCTGGCCCCTCTTTTGGCGTCCACTTCCAGCGCCGGACATCCGCGTTTGCTGTGTGCGTTGAGGTTGAAATGCGCGGCAGAGCGTTGTTGATCACTGTAAAAGGGAAAAAAAATTAATGATGTGCAAATGGAGGGGGTGAGGGGAAAACGGGCGATGGTGAAGAAGGCGCACCTCAGTAATTAGGCGCGAGGCGTGTCGAAAATAATAGGCATGAATTGAAGGAAATGGAATAAGTGAGAATTTTGGGCATTTTCCGCCCTTTTATATTCAATTTTTTTTCAAATTCCTTCCAGCAGAATTGGATATGTATAAAAGGGGTCGTCTTTCACTCCGCTTCACATTTCTTCTTCTTCTTCTTCTTCACCACACTCCAACCAACGAACCGCTTCAGTGCGCAACGCAACGCAATGGCCACTTACCTATTCATCGCTGCTGCTGCCTTCGGAGCAGGAATTGTAATGCTGCGCTTTCTTCATTTTTTTCAATTTGCATTTCATAAATTTTTGTCCCTTTCAGTACTGTTGGAAGGCGTACCTCGGCCCGATGCTCGACCAACCGAAGAGCGACGACGAGGAGAAGCCCAAGCAGGAAGGAGGCGAAGAAGCGACGACCGCCGGCGACAAGGAGGAGAAGAAGGCTGGCAGCAAGGGCGACAAGCACAAGAAGAAGGACAAGAAGGGCGAAGGCGCAGCAGCAGCACCAGCGGCGGACAAAAAGGAGGAGAAGCGCAAGGACAAACACCGATCAAAGGAGGCGGGGAAGAGCGACGACAGCAAAGCGGGCAAGAAGGACAAGCACGGGAAGAAGGACAAGAAGGGCAAGAAGAAGGACACCGTCGATGCATCCACCGTGGACGAAGCGCTGGGAGAACAGAGCACAGCGGAGACGAGCCAAGCAGAGGAATAGCCAGGCCGTGCTGCGTGCAAATGACAGTGTTCGACGACGACGTCTCGCGACACCAACACACCCGTCCCTTGCTTTCGATCATTCCCTTCCCGTCCGATTGCTGTGTTTTGTCTGTTCCAATGCTTCCTAAATGTTCCCCTTGTGAACAGTGATCCTTCCTTATGTGACCTGAATATGTACATATTGTATACCCATTAATATATTGTGCTTCGCTTGTTCGATATTTGTGAAATCTCATTCATATTCATCGTCATTGTATTTATATACACATTTGATATATTAATAAAATGGCATATCGGTTGTGCATAAATTGTATAGTTTAATTCCGTGTTTCATTGAGAACACAGACCTACCAGTTTTTGTCTTTAAATCCTCCCCACGGAGTTGGTAATCAGTATTTGGCATTCGTCTCATTGACTGAAATTCTGACCCCGATATTTTAGCCCATTTTTCGAATCTTCCGCTTCTCTGTTGTCCCTGTTTTAAAGCATATTCCGATATTTGTTTTTTGCCCCATTCGGTACTAATGCACTTTACCCGACATAATTTTTTTTTTGTCTAATTTCATGTAAAATAGCTTCCGGGGGTTTTCAGCATCGTTGATTACGAATCTGGCGTTCATTTCAACTAATTCCGTACACCAGAACCCGAAATCGAACTTTGGGTCGAACATCGAAAGTTTTTCAAAATCCTATTCAAAAAAAAGTTCAACAAGATGCAATAGTGAAAAATCAACGAAAATCAATGCTCGCATGGATACAATTCTGTGAATTGAGACCTTTCGGGTTCTGGTGTAAGGAATTAGTTGAAATGAACGCCAGATTCGTAATCAGCGATGCTGAAAGCCCCCGGAAGCTATTTTACATGAATTTATACAAAAAAAAAATTATGTCGGGTAAAGTGCATTAGTACCGCCCCATTCTCTATTGAATTGCACTTTTCGCTTTCGTCAATTTCACTGGCGACTTTTTCGTCGCTCATCAGTTTCATTTGTTGCATGTGGCCTTTCGTGGTTTAATCTTCCATTGTCTCTGGCGTTACTTCTGTTTTGTTCCTTCCTTTTATCGTTTCCAATTCCCTCCACTTTTGTCTTTTCATTTTCCATTGGCACCACCTTTTTTTTTGCTTTGATGGCATTTGTATTTGTCCTATTGTTAGCTATGATTTCATTTGTTGTTGCAGGCGCCATATGTGAAATATGAAGAAAAAAGCCGACAGTCGACGACGGAATGGCAAAGAAATGAGAAAAATTAAAAGGGAAAAGCAAAAGCGCGTGGTCAGCTGATCGATTAGTGAGCGCAAATGAAAGTGTTCAAAAAATTACTAAAGTGATCAATGGATCAGAGGTGAAAATGCTGCGGTAAACGATTGATTGCCTTACGCCAATTTGTACGCTTCGATTGGTCAAAAGTCCTGCAAATTGCCTAATTCAATTCCGAACCGCGGACCTGAATTCTTTTTAGATTCTAACATAAAGTGAAAAATTAATTTTCGACTTTTGTTCGAATTCGGGTCCAGGATTCGAAATAGGTCGAAATGGATGTCAGATTCGTGATCCCGAAAACCCCCTAGAAATGTTTTATGTATGATTTATAAACTTTTTTTATGGTCTGTAAAGAGCATAAGTACCGGTGAGCTTACAAATTTGGATGCCTAACAGTCGAATTACCTAGTTTAAAAAGGTGCGCATGAAGATGAAGTTGTTAGAAATATTGTTTATACAATTATAGGGCTTTTACTCCACAAACAATACATACACACAATATAGGAATCACAACAAAGAATCATCCTACAGACATTACACGGTGATACGTTGTCTCATCGATCACAACATCTTCTTCATCTTGTCCAATAAGTTCGTCATGGCAATCCATTTGTGGATATGCTTCACGTACATGTTGTGAGCGCCATAAGTTTGCGGAAGGGCCAAGTAGAGCAGAAAGACGGTCTTCAAAGGCACGTACAGCAGCAGAAGGCCATTGATAGAGCCAAAGAGAAAGTCCAACTGGCAAATCTCGGCGAACACGCACCAATAAACGAGCCACTGGGTGTATTCCGCTGAAAATTGGGGAATTGGCTTTGTACTCGGAGAGAAAGCATAGCAGAAAACCCACATGTGTTTTGAGTGTTGAGGGTCAACAAGCTCGCGTACATTGGGTAGGCCACAGCTTAAACAAAGGAAAGCGATTAGTTAGCAGAGGCTGCACAAAAACGGCACTCTCTCCTCAAAACGCACTGATAAGAGTAGAGAAAAACATATTGCCAGGGCAGAACATCAACACGAGCAGCACAAGAGAGGAAGCGATGTAGAAGAGCTGAAAACCCGGGCAAAACAGTGTAAATTAAAAGAAGAAACAAGAGATTAGGCTGGCTCCACCTTTTCACGTTCCATTCCGCTTATTTCTTCAGCCTTCTTGATGAACGGATGTTCCAATTGGTTGAGCGTTTTCTGCAGCACCGGAAGCACGTCATTGAAGTCTTTGATGGGCACTTCACGCAGCTGAACGCTCACACTACTGGCAGAAGAAGTCGTCGATTCGTCAGAAGACATTGTTGCGCTTTGATTTTCAGCCCAAGGCACTTTAGTTTAATACAAATGTAAGTGAAAAATGACGAAAATCATTCCTATTTAAACACATTTTCCAACTCGTTTGTATGTGTGTTAGGTAATAGGTCGGTATAAAAATAGGTAGGTAAAATGCCAGTCAGGCACTTACTTACACATGTATTTAAATTCAGTATTCCACAATACTTTTTCATTTATTTCCCTTCTCATTGATGGAATTATTGTAAGGCTTACAAATGGTCAAAGTTAGCATTTCGGCGGCAGGATGACCTTCAAACCTTTTTTCAAAATTTTATTTTTATAAATTTCATTTGTGCTTCTCAGAGTTGCCACTTTAATGCATAAAAACCCGATAGGTATTTGACATAATTTTGTGGGTCCGTGTCGGATTTTGATTTTTGGCTTGGCTGTGTATCCCAAATCCTGTCAAAATTTTACATTTTATGGAACGAAATAAAAAAAGCGCGGCTTTTCAATTTCAAAATATCAAAAATGTAAACAATTTGTAACATGGACAGAAAATGATCAAAGAGAGGCCAGCAAATTTTGGACGATCGGTGAAAAGGGCGAAAAAACATCGGATTAGGTTTTTCTGTATACATATTTTAATTATTTAAAATAAATCCTTTTCTAAATTCAACCGAACAGATTTGGGTTCTAGGCGGTTTAACGCGTCCATAAATGACCTTTTTTCCTTAGTTAGTCAATGACGGTATCAATCGAAAGCTCGAAGTCTCGAGATGTTATAAATGGAAGAAAAAAGCAAATACCTGGCATTAAGAAAAAATTACAATGAGAAAACATGAAATTCAAAGAATAATTTTTATCTATTGTTTTTAGCCGAAATTTAGTTAAAAAAATTTCTATAGACTTCAAGCTTTCGATTGATACCAAAGAATATAGGCATTGACCAACTAAAAAAAAATTATGGCCGAAGAAACTGAGGATACATTCATGGAACGCCTAAAACCGACTAGAACCAAGATTTTAAAGATTTTTTGAAAGCTATTTCTCTTACTAATTTAAAAAATGGTAACCTATAAATATGTTGTAGTACCTGCGAAAATGAGCCAATTGTTTTTTTGTTTTCAGTTCGGTTTTGTTGCATAAATTTAATTTGTTGAAAATTCAATTTTTGGTTTTAGTGCGAATCCGAATTCAGGGTTATAAATAAGCGAAAATACCTAGGTGTCGAAATCGGATTCTACGACCCCGGAAAATAAAGGCATCAAGATTTGTTACTCCAAATCAATGGAAGATACAATACTAATTGAACACATAATATTCCATTTATTGCTCCTCCTTTAATACACACATAAAAATAAATAAAAATATTTGACTGTTTATATACAATACAATTGGGGCATGGCATTTATTTGAATTCAATATCACACTTTTGGCACTTCATTCTTTAACTACTGGGCTGATTATTATTCTCGGCCGCCTCCTCCGTCGTTGTCTCAGTCGTCGGCGGTGTGTCCACGCCGCTGTCATTGGCCACTTTGCGCTCCTCCTCCGCGGACACCGCCTGCTGTTGTTCCGCTTCCACAAGGGGGGCCACCTCGTCCAATTTGACCTGAATTAGGGCACAGTGTTTAGACGGGGAAATTTGCAATTTCTTAAGATTTTCGGCGAAAATAAAAAAACATTAGTAAAAGGTGGGAAAATTAAGAAAAAATATTTTTTATTTTTTGAAAACATGTGTTAGTGTGAAAACAAACTTTTCTGAATTTCCAGAAAAAAGTCCGCGAAAAATTTTTTCCAAAATTGTTAAAGGCGCCCAAATGGCCATCCAATATGCCCACACGACCCCAATTCACCTGCGGAATGTCCGTCCCTTCCACCACAAAAGCCGCGTATTTCTCCGCAACCAAACGACGCAAACGGTCCAAAGCGGAGGCATTGCTGTAAATTTGGGGGAATTTGACAAAATGCATGGATTTCCCAGATTATTGGTCAGTATCAAAAGTTGTTTTTTTTTTTTGAAAATTCTCAGTTTGAAAAGGGGGGGGGGGGGGGGGGGGGGGGGGAGGAATAAACTCCAAATTATAATGCCCTGTTTTTCACCTTCTCGCCACTTCGTCCTGCTCCCCTTGCTCAGTCCGCACATCGCTTTGCCCTCCTCCTCCTCTCTCTTTTGACTCCTTCTCTCCTTCCTCTTCCAACTCGTCTTCTTCTCCTTCTTCATCTTCCGTGTCTTCCTCGTCCTCCTTCTGTTGTTGCTGGTGCAGAAATTGCGACTCCAAGAACTGCAGAACCATCTCGAGCACGGCTGTGCCGGTCAACAGCGGGTCCAAGTCGCCCTGAACGCCGATGTAACGGGCGACACGGCCAGGCACCAGGAAGCCAAAGTCGCTGAACGATTGGTGCACAATGTCCCTGAAAAGCAAACAAATGTTCAAATAAATATGAGCGAGCAATTCGGGGAATGCCAAAAAGAGAGTGAAATTCTTTGTTTTTACACGGACCAATTTGCAATGAACAGGGTAGCAAAAAATTAAAAATAACCGAAATTTTTTGTTTCTAAACAAGAAAATATGTATATTTTTTGCTTTTCCCACCGCTTCTCCCACCACTCACTTTATCGTGAACATCATTCGGCTGTCCGTGTTGATGACACTCGGCTGTGCAGTTGCTGCTGTCGTTGCGGCGCCGTCCTGCGACTGTTGCTGCGGTGCCGTCGTTGTTGTCGTCTCCGTTGCTGTTTTGTCGTCATTGGTGGCAATGGTCGCTTTCGCTAACAGTCGCTGCATTCGTCGCACATTGCGTGGCCATTGCCATTTGCTGGCGTTGAGCATTAGCACGGGCTAAAAAAATGGGGAAAGGCGATTAAAAAAATTTCCAATGGCGCCTATCGGCACCCTTCCGCCGTTCCTCAAAATTCTTTTCCAAAAAATCGCATTTCACACACCTGCACAGTCGCCGGATACATTCGTCGTTCCACCGGGTACAGCCAGGCGTCGAGCAGCACACAGGCGTTGAACAGCGACGGATATTCGGCACATGCGGACAGCGACGAGGCGGCGCCAAAACTGTGGCCCATGCACACGCAGCGGTCCAACGCGAGACGATTCTGACAAAACGGGGAGGGAATTTTCTATTTTTACAAATTTTTCTAAAAAAATGAGCGAAATTTTTTTTATTTCCCCCCATTTTCCACTCACTTTGAATTGTGCCCAATCGAATGTTTGGCCGAGCAGAATTTGCTGTTGTCCAAATTGGCGGTCGTTGTTGTTGTCCGTCGTCACATTTTGCAGCAAATTGGCGTCCATTTCGGTTAAGATCCGTCGCATGTGCACCGTCTCAGCAACACGTCGTTTCACCTGAGTTTAGGGAAATTTGAAAATAAATAAAAATTTTCAAATAGAAAAAACACGAAAAACGACTGTTATCCAAAGAGGGCACCATTTTTAACCGAATTTTGCCCGCAATTTCAACCAATTTTCGACCTCTCCCCCTCCGTTTCCCCCTCCCACCTGATCAATTCGTGTCTCATACTCCGTCTCGTCATGCGGCAATATGCGCATTTCCATCGGCTTCTTCACATGCGTTGTCGTCGGCACGGGCGGCGGCGGCGGCGTCTGCGGCGGAGTGTTTTCAGCACCAGCGGTGACAACGGCTTAAAAAAATTTGAAAATTAAGAAAAAAGTTTAAAGTATATATAAAACACGGACAGTCTCTGCTCAAATTTCGGTTTTTTTGGAGATGTGGGGAAGCGGAGCAGGTCGTTTTCCCCCAAAAAATTTCAAAGTTAGAAATCTTTCAAAAAAATTCATGGGCATTTTTCTTTTTTGAAAATTTTTCAATGATTTTCAGTTTTAAGATGAAATATAAAATTTGCATTTTACGGTTTTCCGTGGAAATCTGCTCTAATTCATACCCCAGCGAAATTTGAAAAGGAAAATTTTTCAATTTTTCCCCGATTGCCGGTCCCCACCGCTTCTCACCAATTGGCACCGGTCCGTTTGCTGCTGCGGCGTCCCTTCAACGGCTGTTGGTAGCGGAGGCGAGGGCGGCGGTGTTGGTGTTAGCACCTGCTCAAGCGTATACGTCCAACAGCAGGAGCCGTCCCTGGAAAGCGGAGAGGGGGAGGAGGTATAGTTTGAATTTTCAAAATTTAAAAAGCTTGCACCATGCCATGCCCGACTCACTCACCGGTGTTCCAACGCTGCCACTACGTAGCCGTGAGAGGCCAACGATGCGCACACAGTCGTGTAGACGAACCGACTGCCGCTGATGCCATGCGAGAAAATGACCAGTGGAAAGCGCAGCTCACCCGGCACGACCGGCGCATGCCAATGGACGGGCGATCGAAAAAAGACAAAACACATTAAAAAATGGAGATGACAAAAGGGATGGGAGGGGGGGGGGGGGGTCCCTGACCGACGAAGCGGAAATAACGGGAAATTTTTTTTGAAAAAAAATCATTTAAAAAGCAAAATTTTTGAGGAAATTTTTCAAAATTCAGTTTAACCCGGCTATGGGAAAAAGACCCAAAATATGCAGCAGAAAAAATTCACTTTTTGTCGCCGACGACCCAATCGAGGAAGAAGTTCATCTTGACCATGCTCATGCCCTGGTAATTTGCCAACCCAACCATGTATTCGGTGTCCGGGCGCCAACGCATGAACTGAAAAAGTGGGAGAATGGCACCGAGAAATGGGAGGGGAAAGAGGGGGGGGGGGACGCACAAAATGGCACGCACACATAAATTGGCGCAAACCAATGTCAATAAAATCATCCAAGTTCGCCACAAAATCGTTTCCCAAAAAAAAAAACAAAAAATTTTGTATTTGAGGGCGGGGGGGCGGAAACGATGCTGTGGTGAATGGATCGAGAGGACGAAGATATCTCCACCCTCAAATTTGAGTTTACATCGATCGCTTGAGGGGAGACATAGAACGAACTCCAAAATCACTTTTTCGGAGGTGGGACACAAGAATTATGCGACGGACAACGCAAAAGCGAAGAAAGAACGAACTCCAAAATCATTTTTTCGGAGGTGGGACACAAGAATTATGCGACGGACAACGCAAAAGCGAAGAACAGTCATTCAGCCCTCAAAAAAAAAACGCACCGCCGACGCTGTTGTGGCGGACGAAGTCGACGGATCCGCGAGGACGACGGACGAAGCGGCGGGATAAAACAGTCGGGCGAACAGTCCAACGCAACCAGCAGAAGATGAGGAGGCAGCGGAAGGTTCGGAAAGCTGTGAAAAAAGGAGGGAGAAATAGAAAAAATAATGGTATTTCGGAGGCAAAAATGTCGGGAAATTTGCAACAAAACAAAACAAAATCGCCTGGCAAATCCATTACACACACCCAACCCACCATAATGTCGGCACATCCAACTGCGTACTGTCCGTTGGCGAGCAGCGGCAACACATTGCCAACCGGTGGCGACGGTGACGGAGCCGCGGCGACTGGCGGAGGTTGCTGTGGCGGCGATGGAGTCGTGCCAACTGGCGGTGGAGGCGGTGCCGGAGTCGTGCCATTCGGTGGAGTTGGCGGTGATGGAGTCGAGCCATTCGGTGGAGTTGGCGGTGATGGAGTCGAGCCATTCGGTGGAGTTGGCGGTGATGGAGTCGTGCCATTCGGTGGAGGTGATGGAGTCGTGCCATTCGGCGGTGGTGGCGGTGACGGCGATGGTGTCGTTTTGGATGGCAATAATCCCATAGCAAATAAAGACATGAAAATTTAAAAGGAATAAATTATTGCCTCTATCAGCAGAAATTGTGGTTTTTTTGGTTGGTAGGAAAAGCCAACAAAATGATGGCCCAACCAATGAAAGTGTCAAAAGGTCGACTCACAAAAGCAAGGACTTTGTGGGGATTACTTATCCAATTCGGAAACAGTTTTAGAGCTTTTCATTGTTTTTTGTGAAAAAAGAAAAATTTGGCCGAGTTTACATATTAAGAGATAGAAGCAAAAGGTTCGAAGGGGGGAGAAATCAGAAAAAGTTTGGTCGACTTTTACAGAAGTTAATGACAGTTTTTTGTCTCGAAAAACTACGAGGATTCAGTTTTTCTACCGAAAAAGAGTACACACGGGTGAAAATGTAAACAAATGAAAAAACAATGGGATGCAACAAAATGAAAATTAACCCCAAGAGACGACATATTTATAAGGTTTTTTTGGTTCAGAGGTGTGCACTATGAGTCAACTCCACTGTGCAGAGAAAAGCCTAGCACATACTATCTCGTCGTTGCTTTTTTCTTTGTAATTTTTCTCACTTTGGCGTACTATCTCTTTGTTTTAATTATGTAAAAATAAATTATTTTTTTTTCTGCTTCTTACATAAATCCACAACAAATTTTGCACATAGGTAGTAAAGAAAAAAATTATAAATTACTATCCAATTTTAAAGTTATGAGGTGATGAAATTTGCATTCTTTTTCTCTCGTTTTGAGCTTATTTTAATAAAATGATTGTTGTTTTTAGTACCTAAAAAATTGAAAATAGACAATTAGGTATTGGTAGAATTTTAAATGAAAATTTGGTAGATATTTCTAAAAATTGCACAAAATTACTTTGCCGATACCTAACACCACTGAAAAATTTTGGTATTTTGGCAAAAATTTTACCAAAAAAACACAATTTTTTGTCAGATTTTTGGAAAAAAAGGGTTGAACTATAAAGCCCCCCCTCGATTAGATCCCCCCTCTCGAATAACCCCCCCCCCCCTTTTGAGGGGGGTTGGCGGAACGAACCGCGTAGAATGTGAAAAGAATGTGTGACAAATGGCCTTTTCCATTTGCAAACAGTGCACTTACGACGAATGGAAATGGGCGACCACTGACAAAATGCAAATTTTGCTGCTGTTTCATTTTTCATAATTTTGCAACGAAAAGCGATGGAACGAGAGAATCCGTTGAGGGAAAGCCCCCCCCCCCCCCTTCTGCTACATTTTTGCATTTTTTTTTGTTTGTTCCTAATTTTGGCGAATACACATGAAATCTCTCTTTATTTAAAATGAGAAATGGTTCTTTGTTTTGGATGCCTTTGGTTGGCACAAATTTATTTTGAGTTGTAGTGAATTGGTTTTGGCTGTTTAAGTGAAAACCACAAAATTGTCTTCAAAATCAGCGCTTTTTGGGTGCTTTTGGGGCCGCCTTCAAATTGTAAAAATTTATATGCTGATGGATGCACGAAAAAAATCTATTAAATTTTCGAAAGTGAGTTTTAATTGGGCCATTACTACGGTAGATTGTCCAAATCTTCGAATCGGTTACCTAAATTAATGACTGACCAAACATACCTATGTGAAAAATTGAAACTAATGCCAAAAATTTAAATCAAAAACGCAGCATTAAAATTAAGCAGTCGGCACGAAAATGCATACAAATTGAAGAATTTCGGACCAATAATTAGCACTTGGGTATTAAATAAAACACAGAGAGAGAGAGAGAGGGCACATAAACATTATATGACGGAAATAACACAATAGAGATCTTGACAATCACACTTTGTCATTCGCGAGTTTTGAGCATTCGACGTGGAACGTTTTCCCATGAAAGTTGAACTTGGAACACTCCAATTCCGCGGCCATTCTGCCCGAAATGGACTTTTTGCACGCTAAAACAAGTTGTGTAAGTAGCCGAATTGTTTAGTCGAAAGTACGCTTTGCTACCGTTGCAGTGGGGTTGCCACGCGCTCTCCGTGATTTCGAACAAGTACATCTGGTCGCCTTTTGCTTGCTGAAATAGGCAATTCACATGCATGGGAAATCGACCGACTTTTTTACCGCCACACAGTTGCAACAGTTGCGCTGTTCGCAGCCTTCCGTCGTAGTCGTCGCCGGCAATTAAACGTATTAGGAAATAAGGCGTGTTGAGAATCATGAAATGAAAAAGCATTTTGCTAAAGGGAAGGAAAATGGTCACACTGAAAGATTAACGGAATCACAATCCCCTCCCCCTCCCTTCTTCGTCTCCGCTTGAGCCTGCAAATCACAGACGCAAAAGTCCGTTCCGGGAATTTGTCGTCCGTGAAAAAAGACACACAAATGCGTAAAAAGAATGAGCTCTTTCACACTTGCACATTGCATTATATAGGTAGTTGTTCCCTTCTCGTTGGTAATTAGTTAGCAATTTTTAAGAAAAATTCGTTCTTTGAACACTTGAAAAGTTTATAAAAAGGGTCGAGTTTTTGGATCCATCATCACTTTGCCTAACTATTCCCTATTATTGTCCTATGGAAATTATTAAATCCATAGCAGAACGCACCCTTCAGGTGTAAAATTTTTTTTCCTTTGTAAATTTTTTTAAACAAACTTTTTTTTTGAGAGAGCGGAGGAGGCTTTGGGCGCGGAGACGACCCCGTTGGGAGCAGAACTGGAAAAACTTTGTGCAAACGCCGAACGGATCGCAGTGCAACAGGAGAAGCTCATGGAAAAGATGGAGCTCTACAAGCAAAAACTGAGCAGCGGATTGGCACATGGCACAGCAATGCTGGTGGCGTCCAAAGTGGTCGGAGAGCGGACACCCGTCGGAGAAGCCCTGCAGAAGACGGCTCAAACTGTGGCAGCTCTTGGCGTGGCGCGACGACAGCTCAGCAAAAGCGACGTGAAGCTGGGAGGCACCACCACAACAATCAGCGTTATCCGCGTGAGTTAGCTTGTTTTGTTTGTGTTTTTTGCTGATAATTTCCCATTTTTCAGAAACAACTGGCACTGCTGCAGACGAAACGCTTGGATTTGGACGTCTTCAAAGCGAAATTTAGGCGCGCATCAACAACCGAGGAAAAAAATGCCGTGAGAATGTCTTTTGTTGTTGTTGCTGCTGAGTTCACGATTTTTCAATCCTTTTCAGATTCAGCCCCAATTGCAACGAGCACAGAGCGAGTTCACGCGCCTTCAAACACAGCTGAAGGAGCTCGTCTTGGACTACCAGAAGAAAGTGCAGAACATGAAGAAGAGCCTGCTGGAGTTCGTGGAGGCCCAAATCAAGTTCCACACGATGTGCGTCCAAGAGGCAACAACAACAACAGCACCAGCAAAGTCGATGGCAGAAGCTCCGAGACCATTCCCCGACAATTTGATGCAAAAAATTGTACGGTCGAAACAAATGGAGTTTCCGAAAGAGGTGAAAAAGCGAGTTTTGCATTGTCAATTTCATCCCTTTTTGCAGGTTTCCAGCGGAGAAATTCAACAACTGTGCGCTGCCGCAACTGACGCCTTCAAACGCCAACCATCGCTGGTCGAAATCCATCCGCCTGTTATGGTCTGCGGCGACGTCCACGGCCAATTTCCTGACTTGATGAGAATCTTCAACTGCCTCGGGACCCCGCCGGAGAAGAAATACCTGTTCCTGGGCGACTACGTGGACCGTGGCGCGCAATCCGTGGAGACCATCATGCTGCTGCTTTGCTACAAGGTGTGGTTTGGCTTTTTCAGCCAATACTAAAGAAACGTTTTCCATTTTTAGGTCAAATATCCGACATCGATTGTGCTGCTGAGAGGGAACCACGAGACGAGCAACATCAACGCAACGTGGGTGTTTTTTTTCTCACACTTATTCATATTTAAATTTTCCCCCTGTTTTTTTAGTTACGGCTTTAAAAGGGAACTGGAGGAACGCTATCCGGCCCATTCGCAAGCCCTGTTCGACAGCTTCAATGACGCCTTCGCGTGGATGCCGCTGACCGGGCTAATCGGCCAAAAAATATTATGTGAGATGCTCTTTTTTTTTGTGCATTCTCCACCTTTTAATTTTAAGGCATGCATGGAGGCATCAGCGACAAAATTCGAAGCATTGAACAGCTCAAACAATTGGAACGCCCGATGCTGCTACCGCCGACCGATAGTCTGCACATTGACCTTATGTGGGCCGACCCGATGGAAGCGCAAGGACAACTACCGAATCCACGAGGCGCAGGTGTCCTGTTCGGCGAAGATGTGGTTATCAGAACTTGCCAGCTGCTGAAGATTTCGTGTATCATCCGAGCGCACCAAGTGAGTTTAAACGGCCTTCGTTTTAATCAGAAATTAATGTTTTTCCCCATTTGCAGTTCATCCAATCCGGGTATGAGCCAATGTTCAACCACCGACTCATCACCGTTTTCTCTGCACCCGCCTACACAGGCCAAACAAACACGGGCGCGGTACTGGAAGTGAAGACATCGAGCCACTTTACCACTCACTTTTTCCCGCCCCAATCACAGTGATTGATTGTACTTTGTATTGTTGTTGTGTTTATAATAAATGCTTTTCTGTGCTTCAATTGAAATGGTTTTGTAGGGAAGGGGGGGGGGGAGGGTGGTAAAATTTTGCGTCTGTTTGGTCGGAGAGCTCTCGAAGAACTCGGTCTGCTTAATTCTAGTAAATTCATATCAAAATTATGATGGATTTTCCATGAGTTTTAGACAAAAAATGGTCCCTCCTATAAGTCTATCAACAGGTCACACATTTCGTTTGAAATTCGAATGTTAGCTGCCCAAATTTGAGTCAACCGCCTGCGGAAAAATGACTTATTTGCACCAGTTTCCCTGCGCCGCCAATTAAAATAATTATAAATTACTTTGGTAATGAATTGGCACTATAAGATTTGAATCGATTCAAAAACCGGTTTATACTTGTCGGTTTTTAGATGGCGCGGTTCGACTTCATACAATGATTTATAGAGCTTTCGTTCGAATAGTACCAAATTTGTGGGGATTCGATCGTTTAAAAAAAGTTAGAGTGTGAAATCTCTCAATTTTTCGAGTTTTGACCCGGTTCAAAACCGGTTTTTTTTTTGGCATTTCCGCAACTCGAGACATATTTTTCCATGCTTAGCTTCTCGAGACGGATCGATTGGTATATCATTTGACCCCTTTTTTCACGGGGCGTTCACTACAGTTTATCCGAGTATTATTTTAAGTTCAGAGCCACAGAAATTTTTTAGAACCGATGCGTCCTCCAAGTCATGGGCAGCTATACCATTGAGCTACCGAGGCACATCCGCTCTTTCTTTTATGGACTTTCACAGTTTTAAAAGACTTTATTTTTTCGTCTATTTTTAATTATAGTTGGTTCAATATTATTAATATGGCTTTACTTATTATAAATTAATAATAATCCATTTTTTCATCATCCCATGTAAAGGGCTTAAAGAAAGCCGGAAAAGCGTCCGCGCGATCCGTAAGCGGCGCCAAAGCCGCCGGCATCAAAGCGTTTGGCCGGCACAAAAGGGTAGAAGCTGAATAAGCAGAAGGTACATTGAGTATAACCAGTGCTGTCGAAGACAACTTTATGTAATAGGATTAAGATTTGCAAAAGGATTAAGATTTGCCAATTTTTGCCTTTGGTTCCCCGGGGTACGGTATAAGAAAGATCAAAAAAGGTAAACATCCGACAGCGGATTTCCGTCCACTTTCGATTATTATTCCAAGAATTGTTTACAAATTATGCCGTTTTATTTCAAAAAATGATTGTATATTCGGAAGTTTTCTGAGGGTGGTCCAACACTTTCACAAAGTCCAAATTTGGTAATTTGGTCAAAATCCCCCCCCCCCCCCCAAATATTTTGACCCCAAAATTCATTGTTCCGCTTATGATCACATATTTTTGATTGATTCCGAGTTTTATTACCCCTCATAGCTGTAGGGGTCTGTCGGTACATAATCGAACCGCTTCTGCTGCAGTTGTTGGGGCGCAAATGCGGCGCCTCTGTACGATACACCACCAACACCGCTACCGTAGTAAGCAGCAGCTGGCGACGGCACAAATTGGGCCATATACTGTGGCTCCATCACAAAGCGCTCAAAATGTTTCTGCTGCTGCTGTGGCTCCAGTGGAACTTGCTGGTCCATGGCCGCTTTTGGTGGTGCCATTTCTGCGCTGGGAGGCGCTTGGCGCTTCAGAAACGCGCGGGGACCGAATGCCAATGCGCTATAATTAACAGACTCAAATTTAAAAAAACTAATTTGTCACTTACTCATCAAGAAAAAATGCGGTAACAGCAAAAAGTGTCGCAACGAATCGGAATGTGCCGAACATTTTGAATTTGGCCAAATGCTTTTTAAAAAGATAAATGTCGGAGTAGAAAAAACTTTTGTAGGGAGCTGAAAATGTGGCCAAAAATTAGTTTTAGTTGCAAGAAAAAACGTTATGCCAAAAAATGACAATGTTCCGTGGTTATATTCCCCGGAGGGCTTAAATTTCATGCGGACTGATAGAGGAAGGGGGCGGGGAATGCAATGTGCCCATTTCCCACAGAATGCCAACATTCAAGCAACCGAAATCCTTGTGTGCACTATACAGCATATTTTTTTTATATTACATTGGCACACTCACATGATTTTTCTCTTCGGTATTAAGAGAAGAGGAGATAATCCGCTGAAGGGCAAAGCACCCGGGGGGAGGGAGGGGGGGAGGGATTTGAGATAAATGGCACTCGTTAAAGAAAAATTTCTGCTTAAATAAGGACAGACAGCCGAAGGCTTTCACAAGAAGATGAAGCGGCGGTGCCAATTTGCCCTAATGAACAGAGGAAGGGATGATAATAACGATGAAAGTGATGATTAAACTCAGACAAATTGCGTTAATGAAATTTGTCACAAAATTTTCTGAACCAGGCAAAGTGCTGTTTACGCACGCATTTCTCACAAAATTAATGACAGTTAATTTTTTTTTTTCTTGCTGAAATGTATGTAAAGCCAAAGGTCGGGGATTAAATTGCGCACTAAGCATTTGGGACCTTGCAAAAATGTTATTGAAATTGAGACGCACTCACAAATAAAAATGATGATTACTAAACAAAAAATAATCCTTTTCAATGCACACTATGAGAGCAACGAAAAAGCAAGCGTAAATCGTGCAGTTTGACCGTCTGGGACACTCCTTTCCGAGCCGGTTAAGCGTTAATGAAATTTGTCAAAAATTTTCTGAACCAAGCAAAGTGCTGTTGACGCAGGCATTTCTCACAAAATTAATGGCTGTTAATTTTTTTTCTTGCTGAAATGTGTGTAAAACCAAAGTTCGGGGATTAAATTGCGCACTAAGCATTTGGGGTTTTGCAAAAATGTATTGAAATTGAGACGCACTCAACAAATAAAACATATTTTAAAAGTTGTAACAAAAATGTCTAAAAAATTGTCTTTTTTATGTAAATTTTTTTAATCTTAAAATATAAATTTTTATTCTGACATTTAATTAAGGCGTATAAATGAATCCTATAATTTTATTGTCATTAAAAACTTTTAATCGGAAGCGATTTTTTAAACACAATTATATTGGCATCCGGAAGAGCAAATCTCTATTAAATATGGAGAAATTTTATGCATAAAACAATTGACCGAAAAAGATTTTTAATTAATTTTTTTCGGTGCCATTTGCGTGGGAGTTCCGGTGACGTGCCATTGTGAGAAAAGTAAATGTGCCACGAATGAATGAAACCCATTTGCTAACTGATTAGATGGCATTGTTAGTGCAAAGATTAAAATCAGTTAATGTATGGCAAAAATTTTGGAAAGAATAATAAGTAGGGCTAATATTTTTAGGTTTTTGTCTATTTTTTTTCCTGAACTTCCAGCGGCCTGAAATGAACGAAAAACTTGTTGTTTTTTTTTTTTTGGTGGTTTTTTAACTAATTTTCGTATTTTATAGGCTATTATTTTTAGAGCCGAAAAAGTAGAGTAGAGCGGGACCGGGAATTTTGGGCAAAACCGGGACCGGGACCTTTTCGGGTTGAAAACCCGGGAATTTTGGGCAAAACCGGGACCGGGACCTTTTCGGGTTGAAAAACCGGGAATTTTTGGCTGGGAAACCGGAAAAAACCGGGACTAGTCCCGGTCCCGGTCAAAACCGGGACTTAGGTACTCAGTTGTACCGTTTTTTCAGTACCAGGTCCCGGTCCCGGTCCCGCTCTACTCTACATAAAAGCCCTAAAAAGTTTTGAAAAAATAAAAAACCAATTTTTGCCTATTTTGGCCATTATGCCCAATATTTAAAAAGTGTAATAAAAACGAAAATACACCCCTAAGAATCGAAACTCAATACCAAATTTTTTCTTTGTTTTCTTGACAAGAATTTTGATTTTAAAATTATTATCTCAATACTGATTTGGCTTAATTTTTTATTTTTTTGAATAAATTTTGTCATTTTACACCCCTAATTTGAAGATTTTAAAAAATAAAGAAAAAACCCATAAAATGACAGGATTTCATATACCTCAAGGAATAAATTCCTTTTGTTGACTGTGTTTTAATAAAATAAAAAATAATAAATTTCGGTTCCAAAAATTTGAAAAATTAAAAAAAAGAGGAATTTCTTCCTTTTTCGACAAACAATGATGGTGAGAAAACGCTTTAAATTTGAAATGTAAATAATATATTTTCAGTGAAAATGGTGTAAAATATCCAAACTTTAAAATTTAAATGCATTGCCACCGTCCACAATTCTCAAGGCATGGCTATGAGCAAAAATAGGAATTTATTCTCAAATTTCTTACCCTAAAATTTCTGTCGGACAAACACCAACACAAAGAAAAAAAAAATTTGAATTTTTATTTTCTAACTGAAATTATGACTTTTTATTGAAAATTAAAAAATTTCTTATTATTTACTTTGGAATTTGTCATGTGATGAACGCGTAATTTGAAACCAACAACAATTTAGAAAAAATAATTAAGATAGTGTTGCTGTTTAACGGCTTTTGGCATGGCTTAACTCGCGCCTGGGCATTGGCATTATTTGCG
The DNA here is from genome assembly GCA_023374025.1 of Heterodera schachtii. Taxonomy (NCBI): domain Eukaryota; kingdom Metazoa; phylum Nematoda; class Chromadorea; order Rhabditida; family Heteroderidae; genus Heterodera; species Heterodera schachtii. The sequence continues at coordinate 2,737,221 of SIJG01000006.1, read as the reverse complement.
TAAAGCCGGGATTTGCATTTTCTTTTTTAATTATGTGATATCGGCACTGTTCCATTCGATGACAAAATGTACGTGCCTTTGATACGCTTCACACTTCAAATAAGCAGCAAAATCACCCGAAATTTTTTCAACCAAAATGCCCGAAGAGGGAGGGGTCCAATAATTGTTAGCCTTCAATTGTCTGGCACTTTTTGTCTGAAGAATGTTTAAAACGGCAAAAGAAGTAATTTTTAATGTGCATTTGGCACATTTTTGAATTTTCTTACAAGTGGAAACAAAGGCAAGAACAGACAAAAAATGAACTAAAACTCTTGAAGAAAAAACAATGAAAAGAAATAATAAGTATCTCAAAATGTGTCGGCCGTGCCAGAAAGAAAACTTGTTTTAGGCAAATGATGGCACAATGAACGACGTTTTGGCACAAAATAAAACACTTAAACAAAGAAAATGACCGGCTAAAGATTTGGCATAACATAACGAAAAAAGATTATCCGATTTTTATTGTAAGGAAGAAAATTGCCGCATTTGATATATGATTTTGGCTTTCGAGGCCAAATGCCATATAAAAAATTTGTTAAGTTTGACAATGCCCATTTAATATGGTAAATTTATCGAAAAAGGAATGTTGTGAAAATCCAAGTCTTTTTCCTCTCAAATTTGATTTTTAAACATATTCCTAAAATTCACACATATAATTTGTGATTGGCTTTTCGGATTTGCCGTTTTAAATTCAATTTGGAATGGTCTTTGGTGTGTTTTATCGGCAATTTCGTTTTATTGAATTTCATTTTTTACTTCCGAAAAAGACGTTTTTAAAAGTGCGTTAAAAATTTATAATGCTTCGGTTGGTTATTGACAAAAACTTTAATTATTATAAATAGGTTTTTACCTTTTCAAAAACTCATATATTATTTTTTAGTTTATGTACAGGTCTTACGGATTCCTCTTTTGAAATTATGATTTAAACAACTTTAATCAGGGCTATTAAATTAATGCCGAATTTTTTTTTATTTTATTTTTAATTAAATGATAATTCTAATGAAACAAACATTTTCAAAAATAACGTCGCCAATTTCATAAAAATTGCCCAACACTTCGAGCGAATTCATTTTCGCACCATAACAATTTGGAAAAATGATGACGTAAAAAAAGGTGTAAAAAATGTCTTGAATTGTCGTAAACACAAAAACAATGGGAAGGAAAATTTGTTTTTTTAAATTTCTAAAAAAATAAATTTATTTTTAATATTTGAACAATTTATTTTTATTATAATAAATAAAAATTAATACAAAATTCAATTTTTACTTAAGCGGAAAAAGCACAACGAAAAGTCGCTCAATGCCAATGAAAAACATCAAATGAATAGCGCAATTGGCGCTAATTAAAGGAACAAATGCAAAATAAAATGCCCTTTTAAAAGGCATAAAATATTGGCCCGAAAATGCGGAGAAAATTGACAAAAAAATTTCCACTCAAATTGGCAATTTCGCATAATGAATAAAATGCCAACAAAATATTGACGGAGCCACGGAATGTTCTTGAAGTTTTTATTAATTTAATATAAATATATGTTAACAATATTAATTAATTAATTAATTAACTAATTAAATAATGACTTTGTTCGAAGTGTGATGAAAATCAGTGAAAAATTCGTCAAAATGCCAATGATTGTCAAAATTACAAAAACAATGGCATAAATTGTCACAGTCCAACACAGCTTGTGATCAATAGGGTCGCAACTTTTAGTGAGTTAACTTTTTTTTTTTTTTGCTTATTTGTTTGAAGAAAGGAACTAAAAAAACTCATTTCTGCGTTGAAAATTTTCGGTTCTGATGTCACTATCGGTCACGAGAAATCACTATTTTGGCACTTCATCACTAGTTTTGTCACTATTTTTGTCACTATTTTTGTCACTATTTCGACATTTTTGGAAAATTCCTTAACAAAAATGCAATAGCCCCCTAAGAATCGACCTAAAAAAATTTCAAAAATAGACCAAAAGAAATGAAAAAAAAATTTTCAAAACAAATTCATTCTCCAATTTTTTTTTCTTGACAAAATTTTTTGATTTTAAAAATGCCAATATTTGCTAAAAAATTATTAGAAGGTAAATGTACCTCATTTGAAACTGCAATTAGTGAATAAAAATTATTTTTGCTTAATTTTTGGCTGAAAATTATGTCACTATTTGTCACTATTTCATCACTTTTGGCATTTTTCCTCACTATTTTAATTAACTATTTCGAGATTTTTCGTAATTAAAAGTGCGACCCTATTGATCAGCACAGACCTTATATATTTCAAAATTTATTAATACATATTTAATTCAAATTACCTTCAATGTTTCTATATGGACATTTATTTGCATTTCATTCATTTTTTAATTTAAAAGATTTAAAAATGTTAGGGAATGGATGTACAGTATGGAACATAAGTATATGGTTAAACACTGTCGCTGAAGAAAAAGTATTGTAAAAGGTGTAAAATTGAATGTAGCGAGAAACTTTCTTCACACAAATTTAGCCCTATCCCTTAGCTTTCGAACGAACCCAAACTCACTTCCTTTCCACCGCTTTTAAGACACCTGTGCAAATTTATTTATTTATTTTCTTGACAATAATTTTTGATTTTAAAAATTATTTAGCTAAATACTGATTTTGCCTATTTTTTTTATTTTTTGAATAAATTTTTTTTCCCCTAAATTTGAAACTTTTTATCAACTATTTTACCATTTTAGCACCTATTTTTGTGTTTTTTTAAAAACCTAAAAACTAATTATTTTGGCAGTTTTTAGCAACTATAAATCGTAATCCTATCGGTTATTAGAAATCATTATTTTGGCCCTTCGTCACTAAAATAGTTCAAATTCATTATTTTGGCTTTTCGTCACTATTTTATTTAATTATTTCGAGATTTTTCGTCACTAAAAGTCGTATCCCTATTAATCACCTTCGTCTTTAGCCCAGGCCGTTTTTTCCCTTCTTTCTTCGGAGATTTTTGACTGTTGTTTTGGATTCAATTGGCATTGTTGGTCACTAAAAAATGCCATAATGATAAGAGATTTGCTTTTTAATTTTTTTTTTTAATTCAGCCAAAAACCAATAAAGTTTGCCTTTTGGGGACATTATCTGTTAAACATTCTCAATCAAATTTTTTTTTATCTTGCAAGATAATATTTTCACAAATAAAAAATCCATTAACTCAAAATAATTTCATAAATTGGTATAATAAGTAGAGACCGGACTTTTAGGCACCAAACTTTTTAAAAAAGGCACCTAAAATAGGCATGAAAAATGTGAGAAAAGGCATAAAAAATGAATAAAGTCGCTTATCCCGAACTTTCATCCTTTTTGAAGTTTATTAAAAACAAGCGAATGTTTGTAAAAAAAAAAAAAATTAATATAGGAAATTTTGAAATTTTGTCATTCTGACAACTACGAAATGAACAGGAAAATCAGCATTTTGAAACTTCGTGAAATTTATATGCATCTTTTTGGGAACGCTACTTATCGTCGAACTGTCACCTTTTTAGGCTAATAATGGGCTTTTATTATTTATCAACCTAATCTATTTCTGTTTCCGGTCACTAATTTAATATAACAAATATGTAAACATTTACCTATATTAAAGCAATTGCAAAATTTTTGTTGGATACTTATCTTTGCAAAAATTAACGACCCACTTCCCATGGCATTTCATTGAGGATCAATTGAAGCGGAAACAATATTTACAGATAAATTTGAATAAAAATAATAATTCTTTTAGAAACTATTGCGGTGTAAAAACAATCAAGCACAATTTGCAAACCAATAATTAATGATTCTTTCTAGAATCGACTGTATCCAGGCCTGGCTCTGAGTCCAGGTCAAAGATCCAGGCCCTTTTCGGCAACCTGGGTTTTTCTTCGCATTTCAAAAACTCCTATTTTTCATCATGGCTCAAAATCGCAAAATTTATCAATTTTTTGGGTTTTCCGCCGCGAAGCCTAACGGCACCGCCGGACCCCCCTTTAAATTGAACGATTCCGATTAGAATAAATTCTTAAAGCATTCACTGTTCTTGACTCAATTTAAAAATAAAATAAAACTTTTGGGTACCAGCGGTGCCGGTAAGCGCCGCCGGGGAAATTTTTTGAAATTTTAACCGGTTTCTTAAAAAGTTTTACATCAAAAATTGCCAATTTTGTGTCTTTTTGTAGCAAAATTTAAATACATTAAACGAATTGCATGTTAAAAAAATGTTGTCTCGCTTTTTTAGATTTTTATCTAACGGAATTGTTAAATTTGTATTGAATTTCCATGGAAAAAAGGAATAATTTTTAAAAATTATAAGAAAAACAAATTTTTGGAGGGGAACTGATCCAAAGCAAAAATAAGGAGAAGAACTTAAATCACAACCCACTTGACCACTATGTGAATGAACAAATGAACTAATAAAGTTAAAAAAAAGCCATTCATTATGGGTGCATTTTTCATGCCGAAAACTCGATCTTTAAGGGTGTATTTTTTCCGAAACTTCGGGTAAATTATCGAAGCTCAAAAAAACTCGGTTTTCGAAGCCGAAGTCTCGCCCACCCCTGGTGGGGGGGGGGGGGGGGGAGGGTGGTTCGCCCCCATTTTCATGTATCATTTGGTTTTTGCTTTGTAAAATCACCCAAATGTTCCAACCATTTTTTACAGCTAATTAGGTCATTCCGTTCGCAATTTTTGAATTTTGCGCAGCCCAAATATAACATCCGATCGCTTTAACAAAGCTCAAATTAATCCAAACCCATTTATTTTATTTTGTGTGTCAATGTCAAATCGTTTTGGTCATAATTACTCATCCAATAAGAGGAAATTGAAGTATATTTAAGCGAATGGATAAGTAAGCAAAATCAAAATTATAATAAAACTTTATCATTATTTCAAAAATGAAATTTTATTGACAATGAAAACTTTTTTAAATAATAAATTTTTTTTTTCTATATTTATATTTTAATTTATAAAATAATAAATTTAAAATTTTCATAAGTTTTTTTTGGCAATTTTAAAATATTTCCATTATTCTATTATTTTTAAATTTAGCACAGTAAAACAATGTCTCTCAAGCGTCAACTGTTGGCCTTTTTGTCCATCATTTTGCTGCTGCTTTCCCTCGTCACTTTTTTTGTTTTTCAACAGCATAATGTTCGTCCATCCGGGCCAAGTTCCAAACACAACCGTCACAAAAAGGGCGCTTCTGAGGAAAAAGAGCATGCTTGAATTTGTTCATTGAATGCTTTTCCTTGTGATGTCTTTTAATAAATTATTCTTTGGGCATCTATCAATTATTTTTTAAACCAATTTCCCTAAATGTTTTGTTGATTTTGTAATTTTATATTAGTTTCGTACTCTAAATACTCTTTTTGTATTTTGAATTCCGACTTTTTGTTCGAATTCATGTTAGGGCACAATTTGCAAACCAATAATTAATGATTCTTTCTAGAATCGACTGTATCCAGGCCTGGCTTTTTTCTGAGTCCAGGTCAAGAGATCCAGGCCCTTTTCGGCAAGCCTGGGTTTTTCTTCGCATTTTCAAAAACTCCTATTTTTCATCATGGCTCAAAATCGCAAAATTTATCAATTTTTTGGGTTCCCCGCCGCGACGCCTAACGGCACCGTCGGATCCCTCTGTTCCCCAAAATTTTTTTTGAAAAAATGCGTCGCAAAAAAGTGGGGTGAAAAGGAAAAAAGTCTTTTCGTGTTAGATATACTTTTTTTCTACAAGAATGTTAAAATTGAAATATGCGTTGGAAATTTTATATTTTATACATTTTAGATTGAATAAATTTAAAAATAACATCGTTTTGCAAAATATTCTGTTTATCAAGTTAAATTTTTATTTTATGTCTCTATTTTTAGTTTTGTTGCTGAAAAAAAAATTGGGTTAAAAATTTAGATTAAAACTTTTTCAAAAATGCATTATTAATTTTTTAAAAAAGCCCCAGGAAACGCCGGTGCCAATGAAAAATCGAGAAATATCACTTGGGGGAATGAAACTGCTGTTTATGGACAATCAAAGTTAGAAATTTTTAAAAATTTGCGGTGTCGATAGGCACTGCTGGGGGAAAAATTAAAATTTTTGATCATTTTAACATATTTTCACCGAAAATTTGCAAATTTTAAATCAATTTTTTAAAATTTGATGGAATTTTTGGACCGGCGATGCCAATAAGCGCCGCCGGGGAAAATTTAGGTATTTTAATGAATTTTGTTAAAATAAATTTCACAATTTTTCTTCTTGGCCCCCTTTGGATAGTTCGAATAAATGAACAAAGTCAAAAACCTTAAATTGCAAATATACAGGGTGACAAATAAGTCTTGCACCACTTTAAAATTTCTAATATCTCATAAACCAGAAAACCGATTTTAACCTTTTTATACTCATTTTGAAGTCCCATTCAATTCTCTTTAAAGCACTCTGAATTATAAAGAAAAATTTCATTTTCTCAATGGAATAATGGCACCATCAAAAATTGTGACCCATTTTTGGCGCCAAAAGTTCACTGTGCGTAGACAATAAAAAAAATTCTAACAACTAAACTAAGTGACGCAAAATAATGAATTCACGTGGAGAATATGGCATAACTTAGTTCTTTAAAATAAGCTTGAATTCGGTGGTAATTACTGTTTCTAAAATCAGAAAAAAACATCAAAACGAGAGTGATCAGAAATCGTTGATTTTAATGAAAAAAAATTGCGCATTGAGTCAAAATTAAAATGGATTCATTTAGACAAATAGCAAAAATTAATTAGGATTATTCCTTTATTAGATAAGAAAAGCCAATTTTATAAAAGGTAAATGAAAAAAAAGTTATGGGTCTATGAAATGGGTTGATATCCTTACGGCACGCAACTTGGAAAATATTTTTTCGGGCATCAATTTTCTAAATTAAAAATTGTTTATATTATACTAAAACCATATAACATAGCCAACAGAATCTGCTCTTTCAGATTGAAAATTATTTTTATTTCACAAAATTTCGGGCGATTTTCGAAATTGGTCAAATTTCATAGATTTTGAGGACTCAAATGGTCAAGTGCACAAAAATAGTTACTCATTTGTCAGCTGAAATTCTTTGGCGTGGCATAAAGCCTCGGAACACGCCAGTGAAAATCCGACCAATCTTTGACATCATTCCGTTCGAATTATTCCAATTATCATCATCGGTATTTTCTTCATGATAATTAAATTTATTTTTTTAAACAAAATAAAAACAAACTCTTTGATTCGGTGATGCTAACAATAAGAAAAGTTAAAAACACGACAAGAAGCGAGGCTTTGGTTTGTGACATAATTATCGTTGTCAAATAATTAAAAAATGTTGCAATTTTTAAAGCAAATTTATATGCTACAATAATTATTTTCAGTAGGAAATGTTTATTTATTTTGTATATTTAATTAGGGGCCCGAAATGAAAATGGAAATACGTGAAGAAAATATGAAATGCCATGGGAAGTGGGTCGTTAATATTTGCAAAGAAAAGCATCCAACAAAATTTACAATTAATTATTTTGTTATATTAAAAGAGGGGCCGGAAGTGCCAAATGTCTCTTTTTGCCAATTTATGAATTGTTGATTTTTGAAAATATTATCTTGCAGGAGAATAAAAAATTTTAATTGAGAGCGTTTAACAGATAATGTTACCAAGGCAAACTTTGGGTGTTTTTAGGATGCATTTTAAAAATTAAAAAACAATCTCTTATCATTAATATAATTTTTGTCAACTTCAATATTGGATGTAATGCTTTGATAAGTTTTCGGGATTTATTTCCAAAAAATGATCTTTAAAACGCCGACACTCCAATGGGTAAAAGTTATTTTGTCAAATTGCAATTTGTTAAGAAAATTTGTTTAAATTTTAAAATTTCTCTTTTTCCCCTTCGCCGTCGACGCCCCTCCCCCACCTCTTTTACACCCCCCCCCCTCGCTGCTAAGGGGTCCCCCATTTTTGGGCCCTTTGAGAGCGAAGGACGGGGCGGGGGGTGGGTGGGTTCTCCCCCATTTTCATGTATCATTTAGTTTTGCTTTGTTCAGAGATCAAAATCACACCAATTTTCTAACCCAATTTACAGCTAATTAGGTCATTCCGTTCGCAATTCTTGAATTTTGCGCAGCCCAAATATAACATCCGATCGCTTTAACAAAGCTCAAATTAATCCAAACCCATTTATTTTATTTTGTGTGTCAATGTCAAATATAACATCCGATCGCTTTAACAAAGCTCAAATTAATCCAAACCCATTTATTTTATTTTGTGTGTCAATGTCAAATCGTTTTGGTCATAATTACTCATCCAATAAGAGGAAATTGAAGTATATTTAAGCGAATGGATAAGTAAGCAAAACCAAAATTATAATAAAACTTTATCATTATTTCAAAATGAAATTTTATTGACAATGAAAACTTTTTTAAATAATAAATTTTTTTTTTTCTATATTTATATTTTAATTTATAAAATAATAAATTTAAAATTTTCATAAGTTTTTTAGGCAATTTTAAAATATTTCCATTATTCTATTATTTTTAAATTTAGCACAGTAAAACAATGTCTCTCAAGCGTCAACTGTTGGCCTTTTTGTCCATCATTTTGCTGCTGCTTTCCCTCGTCACTTTGTCCGATGCTCAATTATTTGGCGGATGGGGTAATTTTTACATAAATATTAAATCAAATTAAATTTTAACCAAAATTTATTGTCAGGATGGAACTCCGGCATTTACATGCCTGGCTTTTACTGTGCACATGCCAAAGTTTGCGGATAAATGTACAAATGGACTAATGATGGCGGAATGTCGAAAATAATTTATTTTATTGTACAAATTTCTTTTGTTATATCTATTTTAAATAGCACAAATTAAATATTCAATTTGTTTTGGTAAATTAAAGTCAATTCATATCACTAAATAAATCAATCACTTTTCCTATTGGAAAAATACTAATTAGTAAAAGTCGGTAGCACTTTCATCACAACGGACACTTTGACACATTAATTAGGTCTTTGTTTTGGTAAGGACCATCCTAAAGCAGTAAATAAATTGGAGAAAATAACCACCACAAAAAGGTTGCTGAATAATTGCCTAATTTGAGTCAAATACATTCTATTGAGGGCTTTCATTTGCGCTTATTTCTACGATTTGTTCTTCTTTCATTTGAAAAAATAAATAAATTTTAGCGGCGGTTTTCAGCACAGCAGGGCCCTCCAAAAAGGAAAGAAAGCGAGAATCGAAAATTCAAATGATCAAAATCCTTTAAAAATTAATGTTTATTAAGCCAAGCAAAGTAAGAAATAATTATTTATTATACATAAAAAATTTAGATGTGATTTCATGCTTACCCAGACTTAAAAATTAATACTTTCTGCAAACATCATCATCATACAAATGCCGTTTCATCATGTGCTGCTGCTTGTGCTCGTGTGCTTCTTTTTGCTTTTTGCATTTTTACATTTTGGCAATGCACAAATTTTTGGCTTCACGGGTTCGTTTGGGTTCGTTTGACGTTCCGACAAATGTTCAGTAACCCCGGAAACACATGGAAATTCTTAATTTTTCGAAACGCCCTAGAATTTTTGTTTAAAAAATGATTTCATCAATAACCGAGTTCGGCACCGACCGGACCTTTTGCAGGGTTTTACAGGATCAGAAACTCAAAATTTCTGGGCTCAAAAAAGAAACACACATTGGTAATAAGAGTAAAAATTTTTTTTTTAAATTTTAGACATGGGTAATTCCGGTTTCAATGTCCCAGGCGTTTACTGTGTACATGCCAAAGTCTGCGGATAAATGAATAGCGGTGATTAATGGTGCAAAATTTGACCAGCAATGACAAAACTCATGAATAACCTCGCAATGCTTATGAAATTCTTATCAGTACTTTAATAAAATTTATTACTTCGAAAAGTGCAAATTATTAAAATAAAAAAAATTTAAACAAAATATAGAAAATCGAGACTCAAATCGAGAAAATTAAGCAATAAGTTAAGTTTACTGTTTAAGCTTTTTTTAAATTTTCAAAGTAAAATGGCTAGCAATTTTAACAAAAAACCACGTGAAATAAAAAAAATAAATAAAATCTTACATATTTATATATAATATACTCATTTCTGACACAGAATGTCGTTTATAAATTTTTCTAATTTCAGATTAAAAATGTATATTCAATTCCTATACATATTCTTAAATACAATAAACCAAAACAAAAAATAATACACCACAGCAAAGAAACAAACACCAAACAATCCCATTTTAAGCAAGAAATTTTCGCCATTTATTTGCTCAATTTTCACTGATTTATTTTTTCCATTCCAATTTTATTATTGTACACATTTTGTTTGTTTTGTTTGTTTGTCATCGTACAAAAAATAATAGTGCGAAAAATAGTGAAAATGAACAAAAAGAGATTTGTCGGCTCCCGCCCCCCCCCCCACACTTTAGAAAACCAAACAAAATTTGTTAGTGCAAAAAAAAACAACAAAAAACTACATTTTTTGTTGATAATAAAAAACTAATTGAGAAATGTACGTTCATAAAATCGATGCTTCAAATTTTCATAAAGTAAATACATTTTAATAGAAATGAGAAATTTTCAGAATTCATTCCCAAAAACTTTACAAAATTTGAATTTTGAATACAATTTTAATTTGTCAAATTTGCTAAATAAATGACCATTTTCTAGAATTCTTAGGCTATTAGGTCAAATGCATCTTATTCCAATTAGCGAATAAAAATTTTGGACTTTAATTTTTACATATTTATGGTTTGTCTTCATATCATTTCAAGAAGCAAATCCTAGCCATGATTTGATGGAGACCGAAAACTTTTTTAGCAACCATTCTGCAGTATTTTGTGCCATACCCAATGTCTACAATAATTATTTTTTTAATGAATTTGTTGATCTCAGTGATATGTAAGCCGATTAATTGATTAGCACTGAAATGGTGAAATCGGCAATTTCCGGCAGCGAAAACTCGCGCAGTTTTCTTTTTTTCCTTCGGCAGCAGTGCTCATTCCCATTCAATCATCAGCAGTCTTCCATGGTTCGTGTGCCCCAATTTTTTTTTCACTAAATTCCTATTATAATCAAACATTCTCCGCTTTTTACAATTTTTTCTGATTCTCTATTTTCTAATTCTTTTTCTCATTCTCTTTATGTTTCTCTCTTCGCTCTCTCTCTCTCTTTACACACAACTCTCTACCCTTTTTTTCTCTCTCTCTCTCTCTCTCTCTCTCTCTCTCTCTCTTCTCTCTGTCGCTCTCTCTCTCTCTCTCTCTCTCTCTTCTCTCTCTCTCTCTCTCCCCCTCTCTCTCTCTCGCTCTCCCTCTCTCTCTCCCCCTCTCTCTTTCTCTCTCTTCTCTCTCTCTCTCCCCCTCTCTCTCTCTCGCTCTCCCTCTCTCTCTCTCCCTCTCTCTCTCTCTCTCTCTCTCTCTCTCACTCTCTCCATACTCCTCTCTCTATGCACACGCTTCTGTATGTTCTCTCTATCCACACATTCTCTCTCCCCCTCTGTCACTCTCTCTCGCTCTCTCTCTTCCCCTCTCTTCTCTTCTCTCTCTCTCTCTCCCTCTCTCTCTCTCTCTCTCCCCCTCTCTCTCTCTCCCTCTCTCTCTCTCTCTCACTCTCTCCATACTCCTCTCTCTATGCACACGCTTCTGTATGTTCTCTCTATCCACACATTCTCTCTCCCCCTCTGTCAGTCTCTATCGCAACCTCAGTCTCTCTCCCTCTCTTTGTCCAAATCTCTCCAATTCACAAATTTCTCCAGTTTTTCGCTTCGATCACCTCCTCTTTTCATTCCCATTCCATTTTTGCGCGACCTCCGCCAATCCGTCCGCCAACCCAAATCCGCAAATTCACAGCTCACCAACCGCACACAAATAAATGCGCACACACACAACACAGCACTAACTGACATCAATCAAATGATTCCGCTAATAGAGATTTATTTCCATTTTAAGTTTATGAATAAAATTCACTTTTATGCGAGTAAAATGTAAAAATGGCACATTTAGCCATTTTCGAGATTTTAAATTAAATAAAAAGCGACTGATGAAATTTTTGAGGATCTTTTTGGAATTACTTTTAAATTTATTAAAATTCTTTACTTTATATTTAAACAGTATTTACATATTTTATAAATCTCAATTCACATTTGTTCATAAGCCTTGAAAATCTCATACATTTTCAATTTCTGTGTAATGAATGCCCAATCATTGATCAGATACATTTAATTACACTTTGTTGTTGGTTGATGGCTTATTGTATTTGCGCACTCATTCAATAAAAAATGAACAACCCACACAACAAAACAATATTTGTATGAATGATTCATACAAAAATTACCGGAATTTTCTTCTTTTTTTTCCCCAAACTCACCGGCCCTCTTGAGCACATACCACGGACGAATTGACGACGAAATGATTTTTGGGTGGAGAGTTTTGTTTACCCCTCCCGGAAAATGCACAAAAAAAAAGACGGGGGAATGGTGGCGGACCAACCCAAAAACATTTTCATTATGTGTGCACTTTTTGAGCGCATTCTCGAGATGATCGCATCCATCATCTTCTGCAGCAGCGGGGAACGGGAAGGTCGTCGAGGGTTGGGCTGATCAGCTTTTCCCGGGAAATCGGATGATTTGTACTGATTTGGGTTTGACAGAGTGTTGTTGTGATCAGTCGCTCCAATTATCTGAGTGAACGGTGCTATGACTTTATCCAAAAACCATCATAAAAAATGTTGTTTTCTTATGACTTTGACCCAGAAGCAACTAATAATTTAACATTCTTGAGATCGTTCGATCTACCTTAAATATTCTTTATTAGTCTTAAAAATACAAAGTTTTTGTTTCAAAAAATTATTGCGAAAAGTGTTCGAAAACCCAGGTTTTTGACTTCTTCTGGCCACCGACTGAATGATGTTCTGATAAATAACCAAAAATATTACATTTACACCTGGTTTGACGAGATTATTGTTAACATAGAAAACTCATATGGGATTACCAACTGATTATATTGAAAAATTCCATTTTTACTGGAAAATCTTGAAAATTTTAATAAATTTTTTTATCAAAATGGCAATTTTTCTTGGTTTTTAATCGAAAAAAGTATTATTTAATTCTATGATCAATCATCATTCTTTCTTAAGCAGCATAATTAGATATACTAATCAATGAGCTGATCTCACTGAATCAGACCAGCATACTTCCCACTCTTTCAGGGCAGATGATCGCACTTTCTGATCAAACCAAATATGATTTTATAAAAGGGCAAATAATTCAGCAAGATTAAGATTAAATAACTTTTGAATATTTTTTATTTCTCCGATTAAAAAAATTAAAATTTTATGAAACTGAAAAGGCAAACACAGATCGCATCGTATCACAACTTTTTTTTCTTTTTTTAAATAATTATTTTCCAACCCATAATTACGCATTGGTCTCATAAAATTTTCAATTTCACAAATGATAATTAAAAATTCTTTTAATACCAAAATAATTACTCGCGCATATGTTTGTCATATGATCATTATGGTATTCATTCACGAAACAAAATAAAAATCTTTTTGAATTTCAACCGATCACAAACAATCACAATCTCAGAGCACAATTTCGCGCATTTCGCTCACTCCAACCCTAATTGGTCCCATTAGTTCCTATCCCCTAATTTTTTGGTCCCCTTCCCCCCGCACATATTCGTCGAATTCTCGAGAAGGAGAAATTCTCGAGATTAACCCCACTCTTTTCACCTGTTAACGGTTCCTCCCCCCTCCCCTCTTGAAATTTCGCCGCTCGACGAGGCCGTCCAATTAATTAAATTATTTTCGTTGCTCGGCCCTTGATCGATCACTTGCTGTGCTGTTGGTCGGCGCCACTTTTGATCAAATCATTCCCATGTTTTTGCTGTGTGTCCTTCGCCTTTCCGCGCACATTCATTTTCCGAAATGGACCACTTTTTCTGATCACATTCGGCAACTTTCTTTTTATCAACAGATCAAAGTCCATATCGTCATTTTGTTTTAATGTTGTCCAACTGTAATTTCCCGTTATTTCTCTTTTTTTTGTTGTATTTTTTCCTTTCATTTTTTTGTCCTAAAAAACACCAACCAATCGGACGACTGAATTTTATTAATCAAAAATCCATTAGGAGCAAAATTTTCTATCGTCTAAAAATGGGGCCATTGGACACACTGTTATTGTATAACATTTTTAAGAGAGTTATTTTTCTTGTTTGATATTTTATTTTGAGATATTTGTTAAGGAAATTTTTCAAACCTTTTCATTTCAAAATCCAACCAAATTCTTAACCAAAATAAACATTTTTAAAAACCCTATAATTGTCAAAATGATCTGGGGTTCTTTTATCCGTTCTATGTTGATGCCTTTTGCCTTGCTTTCTATCCAATTTTAATTCACTGTTGCCCAATTCCGGACAAATCCTTCGTGGAATAAATCCTCCAAATCCTTCCGCTTCCCTTCCCCAACTTAACTAATAAGTCCATGCACATCATCATCATCATTATCATCCGGATCTGCTCCTTTATGTGCTCCATTCCGTCCATCCAAAATGCGCTGGTGTTGGTGTATTTGTACACGAATTGCGGCGGTGAGTGAGTGGCCCTTCGCTGCTGGACGATCATCAACACACAGCACACTCATCACTCTCTTCTGTTGGCTGATGATGATGATGCTGATGATGATGATGATGGAGGTGGATGGTTGCTGGATTGGGCAGATTATTCATCGCCCAAAATCCCCAACCGCCCAATTCTCCTCTCTCTCTCCTCTCTCTCTGTTGGTTCTGCTGCGGATGTTGACAGTCGATAGAAGGACGACGGTCAGTGTCCGTCCGTCCGACTGTCCGTCCCTCGGGGGGTCTTCGCCGGCTGTCAGCAGCAAATCGTTGGGCGGGGGGGGGCTTTTGCTTTTCGGCGGGAAGTGGGGGCTTTGAGTGTGTGGTGTTCCGTTCCGCTTTCCGGCGCCGGTTCCAACCAGCCGACAGTCGAGGAGGAGAAGCACAACGACCATTGGCCACCACTGATGGTGAATTACTGAACGATCTATGCACCATCATTAAAGGCTGGTAACGTTGCTGAACAGTGCCGCAGCAATAATTTGTGACAACCGCAACATGTCATCAGCAGCAGAGAACAGCCACAGCCAACAAATTAGTGACGGTTTTTCCGAAAATGGATCGATCGGTCAACGGTAATTACCGATTTTTACTGATGAATTTTACCGCGTGCCGCCGTTCACTAATCCAATTGTGCGGCTGGACGATGAATCTCCTCAAAATCGCCCAAGCGATGAGTGTATTTTGGTGTGACAATAAAGACCCTTCCCCCACAAATTGTTCCTAGTTTAAGTAACATGAATTAAATTTGTTTTATACGGGACTGAACTGTCTCCTCTTGCGTCCTCCCATGCTTTATGCTACAGTCAAATTCTTTATTAAAGTACAACAGGACTGAATTGACCGGACTCCCCTGGTTCCTTCTTTACCCAGCAGCAGAAGGACTGATTTGTCGGGGGATGTGAATGTCGGTCCTTTCATTTAAAAAACGGACTGAATGGCACCGGAACTGTGGTGGACCGTGCCGCCCACATTGACACTGCTTTTTCTCCTCCTCCCTTTTCCGCTTTTGCGCTGCTCTATATAGCAAAAGCTGTGGGCACGGAAGGGGGGGGGGCTTTTAGCGGAAACTTTTACGGGTGGTGAGTGAGTGCTATGTGACCATTCCCCCTCCCCCCCCCCCCCCCCCCCGGGCTCTTCAACCATTCCCTCCCCCTTTCCCCCCCCCCCCCCCCCCCCCCCCTAATGGCTTTGTCAGTTTCACAGCTTTCTTTCTGTTCAACAAATGGGGACAAAGGAAGTGCAAATGCTGCAAAAAGCTACTTATGCAATTTGTATGCACTTATAACTATTCATAATAAGCACATTTGCATTACATATAATGTGTTGCAAATAATATTTTAGAAAAAAATTTTTGGGCTTTTAAGCGTAAAATCATCGATTTTTTTTATTTGAACCAATTCCGCACGTATGAAAAACTTTAAAATGATTAAATACCCAAATCTGAATTTAAGAAAAATTTTTTGAGTTTTTCGCACAAAATATTACTTATTATTTTTAATTTCTTTTATGTCCCAGCAAATTGGTCTTTAGAAATTAAAACTTTTTCATTGAAAATTTTAGCCATAAATCATGCCATTGTAAAATAAAGTAACTTAAAAAGATTTCTTAAAATAATTTTATTTATTTGTTTTTCAATCCCTCTTTTTTAATTACTTTTATTTTAAAATTTTCAATTTTTGTTTTACTATTTATTTAAACTTCTCCATTGTAAAGGCGAATTTTAAATCGTCAAACAAATTGAAATTTGCAAAAAATAATGTTGTTGACAAATTGTCTCCAATTATTTGAGCGCCTTTTCAACCGGAAAAACGACCACAAATTTTCTCCCCTAATAAACCACTTGACAATTGTCGGTGACTTTTCTCCACCAAAAAGTGCTCCCCCCGCCCCCCCCCCCCCCCCGAAAATTTCTGTTTGATTTGACCCCCGAGGAGAATTGGGAGGGGGGGGGGCGGCACTTGTGTTCATTTTTAAGTATTTTTCAAGGAGCGCGAAAACGGGGGCAACTTCTGCTGGGGAAAGGAATTGGGCGGAGGGGTGAAGCTGATTTGGAGGAACACTCTCAGCAGAAATTTTTGGGAGAGTTTTCAAAATTTATAAGCTTTTCACATTTTTCATGTGACTTGATTTCCGATTAAAAGTTAAAGTTTTTGATCACAAAGAGTAAATATGTGTCGTCCTGTGCTTTTGAGAGCAATAAATTTCTGTCCCTATTTTAGTCGAGAAAATTGCAGCATCTTGCTGTAATTTTGATTTTTTATAGCCAAAATGACCCAGAAAATGATGTCATAATTTGGTCTTCTGTGGTCTCAATATAATTATGAAGTACCATATGTTTATGTACTTTTCTCCAAAGACAAAGTCAGTTATCTTTTTTTAATTTCCAATTTTTTCAATTTGAAAAAGCATTGGAATTATGTTGATTCATCTTATTAAAAATCATTCACGTTAGTTTTTTGAAAAGGTGCTTGAATTTCAAGTGGATTGCTTCTAACCGAGACTTGAGATTTGAGATATGCTTATATGGAGAAGAAATTTTAATCACTTTTTTCATTTCCTATCAGTGGGTTAAAGTTCATTTCCCCGAACCGTCTTTCATATGAGAATTCAGCTCCAAGCATATGCCGTGCTTAAAACACTTATATTTTTGTACCTATTCCCCAAACATGGCTCTCGCCTCTTTACATTACTGACAGACCATTCCCGAATTTCAACAATTCTTTCTAATGAAAGCAGAGTTTGTGACAAAAGCGCTTTTTCTTTAACGGTATGCTTTTGCTTAAAACCCATTTAAAAGTTATTGAAAATTTTTGCAACCATATAATTTTACGGTGCCGAACTCTCTCTACTTGCGGTTAGTCTCCAATCCGAGTCGGTGAAATGAGTTTGATTTAAACTTTTTCGAATCTTTGCATCCATCCATCCCTGACAATGGATATTGATGTTTCGTGCCCAATCTCCGCCGATATTCTTCCCCAAAAAATGGTGATCAACAATATTTATCTTACAGCTCCTTACTTCCCAGGTCCTTTATGTTTTCCCCTACAGATTAGGGAATTAATATAAATCATTCACTTGGTTTTTGTCTAAACTTATCAATCACCCATTTTATCTGTCCTTTCGATCCTAACAAATGTTGATCCAATGCGCGTCTTAGTCTTCCTCCGACTGCTGTCCCTACCCGTCGGCACACATTGTGCCCCAATCCGATCACCAATCTCCGCGATCGCTCGAAATTGTAACTGGCTGATCAATTCGATTTTTTGTCTTTTAATAACACTTTTTATGTCCGTCCATTCCGCTTCTCCTCCTCCTTCTCTTTATATCCGTCTCATTTTATTCACATTTATTGCTTTCTGCGCAACTGAGCAGAGCGGAGATCAAAGGGTGACTGATGGGGGGGGGGCTTTTAGGATTTGGAGCGGATCGGCTGGCGCTGGACGAAACAGCCGCAGCAGAGCAGAGACTTGAGACGGGGTCGTTTTGTCGTTGTCGTCGTCGACCGGCTGCAGTTCAGCCAGGATTAGAAGAGTGGCTGGTTGGTTGGTTGGATGGAAATTGGTGGGGGGGGGAGGAGAAGCACTGATCGAAGAGGGCCGGGTGCTTGATCCATCGATTTCAGCGATTTCAGTCGGACCGACCAAAGCACAGGGCAAAAATAATGTGTGCATTTTGGTGAGCTTAAATGGTGGGGCGTTTGAGCATTTTGGAAATTTTTTTAAAATTTTTGATTTAAATTGAACATGATTTTCGGTGCTTTTTGGTCAAAATGATAAAGAAACTTTACCATTTTATAAAATTATTAAATTCATATTTTAGGATCATTTTTACAATTTAAGTACCCATTAATTAAAAAGATAGATACAAAATAAATTCGCTTCAAAAAAAAACCCTCAAAAATTTTGTTGATTTTAAAAAGGCATTCTCATGGCTAGGGCTGCTAATTTTATGTAAGAAAATTTGCGAATTATGTAAATAAAATATGTATAAAAAATGCTAAAATATATATGAAATATATACAAAAATCCCCAAATATGTACTAAAATATGTAAATAAAAATTTTTTTAATGCTTATTTTTTGGAAAAAAATTCTTCGTAAAAAGTGAAATAGGCACAAAATGCCATAAAAATGACCAAAATAGGCTTAGAATCACTTTTTAGTATTTTAAATTAATTTTTGGTATTTCATTTTTTGAAAAACATTCGATTTTTTAGGGATACATTTTTAAAAAAATTTTTTAAATTTTTCACAAAAAACTTCTATAAAAATTCTCAAAAATCCTCAAAATATGTAAAAAAAAAAATGAAAATATGTACGAAAAATTGCGAAATATGTACGAAAAAGTCCAAAATATGTGTAAAAATATGTACATATATAATATGTAGAAAAATCCCAAAATATGTAAAAATATGTAAATAAAAGTCCAAACTTTTGTTCGCAAAAATAAAAAAGAAAGTGTTTTTCCTACTATTCAAAGCATGGAGAATTCAGGAAAAAAATATGTATTTACATAAAATTAGCAGCCCTACTCATGGCATAGCTAAACATTTAGTCTTCACATTGTTTGTTGTTCATGCTTTTTCTAAATGTGCATCACAAGACTAAATTTTTATTTCTTCAATTAAAAATTCATTTTAAGCCGTAATTTTTTAAAAAGAATGTTAAAAAGGTGCCAAAAATTCGATTAATTTATCCAAATTATTTTCTCAGAAAATGCCCACTTTTTCTCCCCACAGACCCCAAGTGTTTGCCGTTTCATCGTAAAATGTTTTCCCCTCCGGCGCTGCTGCTGAAAATCGATGCATTCCCTCGCGGCGCTCTTTTTACTCCCCAAAACCTCAATTAATG
This sequence comes from Heterodera schachtii, assembly GCA_023374025.1. NCBI lineage: Eukaryota > Metazoa > Nematoda > Chromadorea > Rhabditida > Heteroderidae > Heterodera > Heterodera schachtii. Next base: position 2,717,723 of record SIJG01000006.1, on the reverse strand, counting down.
CGACAAACATTTTGTTTTTGTGTTTTAAATTAATGCATTGCGCCGACATGACGTCGACCTGTTTTTGGCGAAGTGTTTGTTACTGTGCACAGGCATTTCGCCAATGTTTTTACGCCAAGCACAGTTCGTCCCCCAAATTCTATTTGATTTAGGATTTTGGTTCATTTCTAGAAAACTTTCAACTCCTTCCTTTTCCTTTAGCTTTTCCTCCTCCTTTTCATTTTCTTCTTCCTCTTTATCCTCGATCACTATTTTTTATCCTTTCTCTTTTTTTTTTTGTTCTTCCTTCCACTCTCTCTCTCTCTCTCTCTCTCTCTCTCTCTTTATTCCTCCTCTCTTTCTTTTCTCTCACTCTTTATCCTCCTCTCTCTCTCTTTATCCTCTCTTTCTCTCTCTATCTCTCTCTCTCTCCCCATTTTCTTTTATTTTGTTCCTCAAATTCTTCAACAATAAGCAGCCCACCCACTCCCATGCACAATTCTTCAATTGCTCAATTGAATCGCTCATTCAATAGTGAAGCGTACATAATCATCGACCATTCATTCCGTCTTCTGTTTGTTTATTCCCTTCCATTCATTCTTCATTCATTCACTTTCCCTTTGATCCGCCTTTTTTTGTGTGGGTACACCCTCAAAATGTTGTGTGGTTCAACAGTTCTATTCATGTTGTATATTGGATTTTCGAATGACCAAACAAAACACTTAAATCCCCTGAGAAATATCGAGTTTAAATATTCTTTTTAGTAAAAACGCACACTCCAAATACATAAACCACAAAAAAAATATTTTAAAATGCCAAATTTGAATCTTCCTTTTATTAAACTAGGAAATGTATATGTAGTGTAACAAAATATTCCTTCCTCTAAAAATGGCAATTTTATCATTGTAATTTGATACACATACAACAAATTCTATTCACAGCTCCGTCCCCCCCCCCCCCATTCGCCGATGACAGCGGCAGGGCGACCTTCGGGAACAGGCTTTTACTAGTGGGGTGTGCGAGACGTACGCTGCGCAAGTTTATGGCGTAGGGATTGGGCTGGGAGAAGACGAAGAAAACATTCCCCGCCCTCCAATTCTCGCCCAAATTCCCATTCCCCCAATTCACTCTCGGCAGAAGAGTGACAAGACTCTCGACAGATGCTCCGCGCCCCCCGGGGCCCATTCATTCAGTGCCCGAACCAATGCAGAAGCAACCTCCCCCCCCCCCCCCGACCCCGTTCTGTGAGTGACAAATACATAACACATAAATTTAAGGAGTTAAATTGATTGTTAGATGGGAAAGAATTGAATTAAATTTATTCAAATCTAACAAAACATAGAAAAAGCAATTCTTTTATGGGCTATTGAAGGCCGCTTCATCGGCTGAGAGGATGGCTTTATTTGTGCTTGGCCGCTTCGGACACATTGGGCTTTTTCCCTTCTCACAATGTGATAGGCCTACATCCTTCCAGATCGCCAATTTTGTTAAAAATCAGAGGAATTTTTTCTATTGATTTCGTAAAAATTAGTTTCGCCTAACCAAGTTTCATTATGTATACATGTATGTATACAATGTCTTTATTCTAATTCTATGGCTTTTTTATTGCTATATTTTGTAAATAGTTGAGCATTTAATTTAATTTTGCTAATTATTAAAAAATAATTTTTTTTTTAAGTTTAAATGTTGACCACCTTTTTAAGCCCCTACAAATCTTTTTTGCCCACCTCCCTTCCTTAATGTCCCAATTTGTTGAAGGCAAAATTCTTCGGCTAATTTGGCCACAAATTTGCCCACATTTCCCCCCGACTAAATGCATCCATCAGTCCATCATCATCCACCATTGGCCACATAACGATGTTTTGATCGTGTGATTGTTGTGTGTATGTGTGCACATCTGCTGCTTGTACGTCTTGGGCCAAGAGGAGGGGAAGTGAGTGAGTCCAAGACGAATTGCCACACAAAAATGGGCGGGGCGGGGGAGGGCGCCTCCTTCCTGCGCCAAGAACGGGGACGGACGGACATTGAGCGGAGAGAGGATAAATTTGTCATTCTTGGACACTTTATTCCACAATTAATTTTGTTCCATCCTTATAGATAGGATTCATTAAACTTCCTCCCCCCCCCCCCCCTCTGGGAACAAAGCATTGGCCCAGCAATTATTAAAAATTCAAAAACTAATATTGCCCTACCAAGTTTGAAACACATTAGCAGTCTGGCATCCATACTAATATATCCCAAAAAGGGTCCAAAAATTTCCGGGATTAATTTGCACTTATCTCCCCTTTTTTTTGGATGTATTTAAGAAAAGTTATGACGACTTTTTCTTGAAAAGCTGTAAAATAGGCACTTTTTACGAAACGACCTAGCACCAATACACTCGAGACAATCGTTCAAAATATGGCACCTTTTCTCGAGAACGAAACGCGTTTAAGCGGTGGGCATGTTCAGCAAGCAGCTTTTTTCACTTTTCTCGTGTTGCCCCCGAGGGGACGGACGACACTTTCCTCTCGCTTCTCTCTTTTCCCAGCAGCAGCTCACTCATTCAATTGCCCTCCCCCCCCCCCCCCAAATTTGTGCATTTGTCCTCCGCGCACCTTCCCCCCCCCCCCCGCCGATTTTCAATTGCGCAGCACTCCTCCAACCATCTCTTCCCCATTTTACTCCTCCTCCCCTCATCATCTTCTTCTCCTCCGGTGCTCTGCTCCTATGTACTTCTCCTCCTCCTCTTCTTCATCGTCCTTTTTTTGGTGTTGGCGTAATATTCCCCCCCCCCCCCCCCCCCCGCTTCGCCTCCCCTTTTTTGGGCTGGCTCTCTTCGTGACCTGTTTTGGGGGTGTCGGGGGGATGGGGAGGGGGAGGGATATTGAATGAATGGGTGGGGTCCGTCCGTGGGCTATGAGGGGAAAATGGTTGGTGAATAATAACAATGTGTTGTTAAAGTGTGTGGTGCTGTGATGGGAATGATTCAGCAACAGAAGAACACCCCCCCCCCCCAATCAAAAATTGGGAATTGTTTTTGTATTTTTTTTTGTACTGATTGAATTGCGCACTTTTCTCATACACTCAGTTTATTTCAGTGTGTGTGGTGCCCGCCCCATTAGAAGATGGGCGAATGTTTTGATAATGCATTCGCGGTGCCATTTGTTTGCATTACAAATTGCCTATTTATGGCACACCAAAATTTTGATGGCACCTTTTTTATGTTGTGTGTAAAGTGTCCATTTATTGGTACTTTTTAATAGCTTATATGGTGTAAAAAGAATTTTACGCCATTTCTTATGTGACAAATTGCGACTTTATGGCATGCCATTAAAAAATTTTCCCTCTAAAAATATTTTTTCAATATATATTAGTGATAGTCTTAGAAGTTTAAAATTTACCACCGCTGTTTTACACATGTATTTATTTGCAAATGTTCTTTTTCCATTAAATGTCTCTTATGAGTATGAGTCATGGCGTTGAGAAATTATCATATTTTTCTAATAAATAATATTTTTTAAATTTAAGCAAAATAAACAAAATAATGAAAGTATTTACTGTTGGGCTGGACCAGAAACCGCCGCTTGAGGAGGCCAAGGGGAGCCCAGAAAAATCAGGTAAACGAGCAGCAGAAAGCAAGGAGCAGACCATCATTCTTTGGCATTTCAACAAGAAATTTTCCCAATTTTCAGAAATCATAAAATCTTCGAAATAACCAAAAACCTTTATCTTATTCGCCTTCAAAATTTATTTAATACTATTTAATCCAAATTCATAAATTTCCTAATTACGGTCTTCCATTAAAATACCTACCGTATTCATTTGGACTCCATTTCTCCCTGTCTAATTAATTTTGGCTTTTGAATTATCTGAAGTTTACCATTGCTTAACCATTAGACACGCCTCCGCCCGGCTACTCCACCACTGAGGCGCGCATTCCGCTTCCGCTCGGGCCCCAACTGCCGCGTCCGCCGTTGCCGCCCCAGCCGATTATCATGCGCAAGGCGCGCGGCTACAAAGGCATTCTGTTGGTGCTGATCGCCGTCTTTCTGATGGCCGCTTTTGCGCTCACTTTGTCCGAAATGGCGTACAACAGACAACGCGAGGAGAACTTCTTCAAGCTGCGCTGGTCAGTCAAGTAAAGAAGGAACTATTGTGAGCTTAAGCAGTTTTTTTGGCCAGTCAATTGGTGGCAAAGTGTACAAAGCATAAATGGGCTAAATGATTGGGAAATTGAGAGAGAGAGGGACGGCTAAATGTTTTAATGAAATACCAAACTCTTTTGGCACTGTTTAAATTGGGGCATTTCTTCTCAGACTTTGCTTATCATATTTTTGTTTACCGGTTTGATATCGAACCGATCTGTTGCTTGAGCCGATTTCACTAAACTGAACCTACTGCGAATCTTATCTTTAGTTCTTTTTCTTTAGGCTTAAGTTTCCTGGCGTTAAATTTCATTTGCTGGTTTTATTTTAATTGGTGATAAACTAGTAGTGATCAGAATTCTGTTTAAATAATTGTATACTAATTAAATTTCGAATCTTCATTTCAGGGCCGAGCTGAAGCATCGCATGGGCTATGAAAACGCCGGTCCCTACGACTATTACCATCGAGCATCATCGGCCATTGGCGAGAAATTTGACAGATTATTCAGCCTAGCCAAAAGGTAAATTGAGTTTTTATTCCTTTGCTAATAATTTGTTTCTATCTGGGTTACTGTAACTGAAATTTCTGTAATTGACAATTATATGTAAATGACTTGAATCTCTGATGGAGTGTAGCGAATATGCATTGAAAATAAATATTTTCATAATATTTTCATAATCCTTTAGGGAAATAAAACACAGAAAAAGAGAGTGTGATATAAAAGTTTTGAATAAATATATAATAATAACCTATAAAATTTTAATTTTAATTTTTGTAGTAATGAATTGCCACCATCGCTTCCCATTTCGGCGTCCATGGACCGCGACCCGTCCACCACCAGCACCACATCGGCACCGGCACAACCGTCAGAGCCCGTGGTGGCCATCGACTCCTTCCCGCAATTTATGGGACTGAACGGCCGCAGAGTGCAGCAGCCATTTGGACCCCAACAAAACTCCGTGGAGGTGTGAAATAAATAAATTTGTTAAAGATTTGACGAAAATAGGGTAAGAGACTAATGGAATTGGGCATTGCGCCAGAGTTTCATATAAAATTAGGCACGACATTTAGAGCATAGATTGAAATGAGGAACAAAGTCAAAAAACCAAAACAATCATAAATCGTTAGCATAACTTAAATATGATAAATTGATAAATTAAAGTGATTAATAATAATAATAATAATAATAAATATGCGTTAATAATACATTAAATTTTTTCTTTCTTCCCTAACTTTCCAATTTCGGCATACTGCTGAGTCATTTCTAAAATTGGGCTAATTTTGGCACTAAATTGAAAACTTTTCGGTTTGAATTAGGTTCGGTTAACAATCATTTCCAAGTGTTTTTGCTTGTTTAGGTGGAGCAACCGATGCCACAAATGTTCGGCAGCAACGGCATGACCAACAGCGGGCCGTTCTCCCAGGTGCGCGACGCACGACTGCAGTTTTTGCGCAACATCCTGCAGAAGATCAAACAGCATGCGGAGGACATTGGGTAAAGGCTGCACGAGCGTACGGTTGACAGTTTGGTCTACCGTACCCATTTGCTACTATACATACTGTGGTGCATTTGAGCCGAACCCGTTAAACTATAAATAATCTGCTGTTTATGATTAATAAATGATCAAACCAACGGCCCACTTTATATTCATTTTGGATACACACGTACCATGAAAAAATAAATGGTATTACAGTTCCCCTTATAGAATACAGTATTTTCTACAAAATGTACCATGCTTTGTGTCTCATTTTGAAAAATTTTCCACAAAAAATTTACCGTATCTCACTTCAAATTAGACTAATAGATATTTTCTAAAATATAGAATTAAGCACGACTCATTTAAATTTAATTTGCAGCTTTGACGGCACCATGCAAGTGTCCATCATTGAGGTGGAGCCGCAAAACGGAGCCGACGGCGCCGAGACGGCCGCCCAAGAGAACGGCAACATTAACAACAACAACAACATTTGGGGCCCGCAACAACGTGGCGTCGAAATGGGCCAGCCCCAGCAACAGCAACAACACTCACTCCCCGCTCAGATGGCATTTCCGATGCCGCAACATTTCTTCCCACACCCTCGCCCACTGATTGACGATTTCAAGGTGGGCAGGGCATCATATAGCCATTGGCAAGGATTTTTGCCAAGTTCATCGAATGATTTGCATAATTTCGGAAATGCACTATTTCAAATTTTGGCAAAAAATGCCATTTTTTTCATTTTTTTGTTCTCTAGACTGAATTTTAAGCTGCTCTAATGAAATGAATTTTTTAATGAAATTGGTTTAAAATTGTAAAAATTGAAAGTAGATAAAGCTTTATATTTTATAGTAAATATGGGACAGAACCATAAAAATGCAAATGTGCCATATACAAAAAATAAAAAAATTGTTAAAAATATGAGAATAATTTATTTATTTTTTTTTTGAAGAATTCGCGCTCTTTTCTCGACGGATTCGGTGAGTTCCATCCGCCCAGCTTTGTGCAACAGCAGCAGCAGCAGATGAACAATCACATCACTGAGCCGGAGGAGCGACCGCGCATGTTTGGCCCATGGGCACAGCAGCAGCAAATGCCGAATATGCCGGACGAGTTCCAACAACAGCAACAGCAGCAACAACAACAACAGCCGAATGTGCCGGATTTTAGGGAAAAGTAAGTTTTGCAAAGGCAGCTCACCAATTGTCCGAAATCTCGTCAAATAATCCTAAAAAATCTTGTGTTTGTCCGGGAAATTGGTTGTATAATATGGAAAGAATAATCTGTTTTTTGCACTTTCTTAAAAAATTTCACAAAAATGAATGAATTGGTTAGAATTATTTCGAGTTTTGCCAATATTTTGCTGTTGGATTGACTTGCCGCACTATGTTGTGCTTTTTTTAACTATTGATAAATTGGCACTTTTCATTAAGCATGCGTTGGCCCCACATCAATCCCTTCCGACAGTCGCCCGAAATGTTGTTTTTTCACCCCATTTTCCCGCAACAAATGAACCTTCGCTTCCCGCCCATTCAGCCTCCACAGGTGTCCATCACAAATTTCCATGCTTTATCATTTTAATTCTCTAAAAATTATTTAAAAAATAAATAAAGTTTTAATAATTATTTAATATTAAATTTAAATATAATTAAATGTCATAAAAGGTTAACAATGAATGGGCCCAACAACAGCAACAAAATGCGTTGCAGCCTCAACAAAACGGGGCCGCTGCGTTGCCGCGCCCGGCCGCGTTCGACCGTTGGAACGGTGGCCCACCGCAGGCATCTTCCAACAATGGCTTTTTCGTGCCACCGCCTCCGCCGCCCCAATTCGCGCAACAACAGCAACAGGAGCAGACCGAGCAGCAACAACAGCCGCAACCGCAACAATCAGTTGTCCAGCAACAACAACAGCCACAGCCGCAACCACAGCAGCAACAAGTTGTGCCGGGCGGGGATTGGCATTCATTTTTAGCCACAAAAACTCAATCGTCCAAGGAATTGAAACAATAAATTTTGTCCAAATTTACCTTGAATAATCGGGCCGTTTCAATCTGGGTGCCAATTTTAATAGAAAAAACGATTTGGAGTAAATAGGCACTTCAGACTCTAAAGCTCCTCAGACTGAAACGAACTGACTGAAATCGGTCAGATTCAAATGACCCCATCGAATCTTGTATACTCTAAATTTAAAAATTGAAAATTTGAAAATGTCAGATTCAAATTGACTTCCCCGAGGTCAAGCTTCCGCCGCCGAGCATTGACAGCAACGACAACAGTAACAATGTTGTTGATGACAACAACAAGAACAAATTCCAACTGCCAATTGGGCCTCCAACTGAACAGCCTCAGGCGCAGGTGAAAAATCAATAAAATCTGTAAAACCAATACCAAAATTGGTTACTGTATGATTAATGTCTACTGCTGTACACTTCAGAATCAACAGCAACCGCAACAACCGCGCCAGGATTGGCTGCCAAAATGGTCGACTTCGTCATCATCCTCAGCCGGTATTTAGAGCGGAATACACACATTAGAAAAAATAAATCATAGAAAAATTAAATTAATTATCAAATAATTGAAGATTAAATTCTTGAAAGATAAATGGAAAAACATACAAATTTAAATCGATTTTGGGCATAGGTTCAAATGCCCGGTCTGTACAATGGTAAATGCCCAAATTTTCTTGCTTTCAGCTGACAAGACCGACCCCGACAACAGCAAGGACGATGATGATAATGATGATGATGAGAACAGCAACGCCAACCGTGGCACCGGCACAATGTTCGGCGCCGGTCCGCCGTCCGCCCAACCGTCGGACATTGTCAAATTTCCCACTGTGACTGTTGTTGAGGCGGCAAAGAATGAACACGACGATGCTGTGGAGGTGCATATCAGCAGATTATTAAAATGAATGCCATACACATTCAAATTGGCTTAGACAATTTATGACATGATTATTTCCTCATAGAAAATTTTACGATGATTTTTCCCTGATTGCCTTAAGCAATAATTGACGTTACCCCTGGTTTAGTATTGTTCAAAAGTCTTGGTCTGGCCATCCTTAATTTGGGCCGAAACTTTTTACACAACCCCCTAAAGAATTTTGGCCGAATTTCGAGCAGAATTTTTGGCATCCGATTACATCGTTACTTGTCCCCCACTTTCAAATAACCGGCAAATGGGTTTAAAAACCTGGAACGGGTCCAAAAAGCCGTAAATGAAAATGTCAAAAACAATTAAAAATACTAATGAATACTTTTGCAGCCAATTCCCACCTCGTTGGGCACTGAACAGCCGGCGGCACCACCCGCTCAGCCCACGCCGGCTGCGGCAGCACCTCAAGTTCAAGCAGCGGGTGCAGCTGTGGCTCCCTCCCAAACTGAGCACCAGCAGGAGAAGAAGGAGGTGTGGCATGTCTCCCTTATATCTTTCATAAATAATAAAAATAGAATAATTAACTAATTAAGCCTACAACTGTTCGCAGAATGCGAAATTTTCGAGAATTAATGACATGTCTTTTGGTTCGGCTTTTCTTTAATCATCATGCTAAGATATTATTTGAAAATTATTTTGTTTCATGGAAAAACTAACCCATTTTTTGGATCATTAAAATAAATTTCTATTCAATTTCTCAAAATTAATCAATTCGCATTGAACTTTGCCCAATCCCGGAAATCTGATTTTCTAAAATTCATCACAATTCAAAAATTAAACAGCAGTCCGCCGATGAGTTGGTTGAGGTGGACGCACCGCCGCAGCCGATTGTGCCGCAACAGAACAGTCAGCCGGCGCAACCACAGCAACAACAACCGCAGCAGCAGCAACCGGAGGAGATGACCAAGACGGAGCAGGAACAACCGCAGCTGAACCAGCAACAGCAGCCATCCCCGCCCGGCATTTCGCCATTCCAACAGAAATGGTTCCCGGAAGTGCCGTCCGTGTTTTTCCAGGTATTATTTTTTGAAAGGGACTAAAAGATGGCATTTTTAATATTTTCTATAAATTATGTTTAAATAATGGACCTATCTCATTAACGGATGAGTTGGGTGGGAGCAAATGAATGAAAAAGAGAAGTGAGGAAAATAAGGAATGGACCACCACCAGAGGAGGGATGTAACGGAATTCCGACATATTTGGCTGATTTTTTTTTTGGGGCACGGAATTTCGACTTCCAGAGAGACTACGGTAGAGAGAGAGAGAGAGAGTGGAAAGAAAACAGACAGCTTAAGTGTGTGGCGTTTAACGGGAGAAATAGTGAGGCAAAACGGTAGAGAGAAAACAGACAGTTAGAGGAATGCCAACTCTTCCGTTAATGGGGTAGCACCCAAAAAATAATAACAATCAATAATACAATAATTAATTTACCTAATTAATTTTGTCATGTAAATCTCTGATCCCTAACACTTAATTTATCAGTCGATAAATGCTTGATCTTAACCAAATGTTAGCAAAAACGCTCCTTAATTTAGTGCTAGCTTAGCTTTTTTCGTGCTAAAAATTTGTCCTAAAAATGCTTTTAAAAATTTCAGAAGGACAATTCAAGAGAAGAAATTGAGAAAACTGAGAAAGTGTTCGAGTCAATGGTGCAAAATATGAAGAGAATGATTGGGAAAATGTTCAAAGTGGACGATTCTGACTCCACAGAAATTGTCCAGGTTAAGATCAAACCCATAGAAGCATTTGAATTTAATTTTCAAAAAATTCAAAATTTAACGAAAGAAACCTTTGCTTAGCCAAGGATAGAATAATTTTTTTTTTTTTATATAATTTCTTGTTTTTCTTAAAGACAGGGCACGGATTTTTAAAATAAATTCTAAGGAAGAGATTAATTCATAACGAAAAAAACAAATTAAAGACTTCAAATTCACGTTCTGTTCATTTCCCTGCTTCATTTACCTTTAAATTTTAAATCTTTATAAAAAAACGTCGAAATTTTTCTTTGAAAGACTAAAAAAATTTTTTTTAAATTATTATTGTATTTTAGGACAACATTAACACCTAAGCACAATTTCGTACCTTATAAACCACAAATTTTTTTTTCTTATTTAATTTTTTTTTTCTAAGGTTGATGACCCAAACGGTGGCACCGCCGGTGGCACTGACGACGTGAACATGCCAAAACCGGCTGAACTGGTCGCCAATGATGGAGGTGCTGGGGAGCAGCAACGACCTCGACAGCCCCACATGGTGGTCGATTGAGGGGAAGAAACTTGTGGAGAACAAAGATATTCGGGAAAATTTTTTAAATTTTTGGCACTTTTTATTTCGTAAACTATGCAGCAAATTGCATTGGTTTTTTTTAAATTAACCCATTTAAAAAATAATAATTTTGTCCCAAAGTGCCAAAAATTGCAAAAATTTAACCCACCAAAACCCCCTTTATATTTTGAAAATGTTAATTCGATTGTTCGACCACAAAATCACACCACAGTAAATGTGTCACCGTTAAAGTGATATGCATCCATTCCTTCGTTGAATTCTGTTTTTTTTTAAATTTTTCCGGATGCTTTGGCATAATGTCGTCCCGTGTTCCCCATTTGAAAATGGAAATGATCGGAGCTGATCAGAAGTTATCAGCAGCAGGACAGTAAATCCGCACATTCCCTGCTGATCACTTAAGACTCGGCTCCCTCTCCCCTGCTTTTGCTCTCTGATCGCACCGTTGTGAGCCTCGACCATATAAATTAATTAGCCTATAACACTCTCACTAATTGACCCAACCAATTATTATTGCTCGTATATATATTTGGTTATTATTATATTTTTCATTTTTTGTAGCATAAATTTTTCTGAAATTATTTTAAAATAGTACATAAAAAAATAATGATTCTTTAGACTTTAATAAATCTTTAATTGGGATTCTAATCTGTTGCTGCAAAAAGATAAATACAATACAAAAACGAAACAAAAATAAAAAAAATCATTGTGCATAAATAAATTTGTTGCCAGATTTTTATAAAATTGGGCAATTTTCTGAAAATTTTATTCAGAATTTGCTCAGCTTTCATTTATCCATTACTTCAAAACAATGCTAACAAACTTTGACAAAAATAGTCAATTAATGGCACATTAAAATATATTGGGTTGTCCTATAAGTCCATTCACTTTTTTAAGTCAAATTTCTCGATTCCGTGGATTTTGAGAGTGTAATTAAAAATTCATAAAAAATCGAAGATTTTGGATTTCGATGGGTTTTTGCAATGTACCTGAAATAAGCCTGGGTTGTACCGAATGGTATAAAACTCGGCTATTCTTATCTGTAAAACCCGAAAAATGATTTTTGGAAATTTTGACTCAAACCGGTTAGAGGTTTTTCCTCGTCAGTTTACAAAGCTCATCTAAAATGAATTAACTTTAAAAAAGGCGGGCGGACTTATGAATAGGGCCTGGATTTTTAGGGGCGAAAAAAATCCAATTTAGGAGCCTAAATAGGGGCGAAAAATGGTAAAATACGGGCAAAAAATCACGAAATAGGTCCGAAAAATGGTAAAAAGGGACAAAATTTTAAAAATTTGTGCGTTTATCAATGAAATAAATTAAAATCGATGTAAATAAACTATAAGCAATTTTAACTACAAAAGAATTAAATTTTAACTTTTTTTTTTTTTTTTTGGATAAAATGCAAAAAAAAAAGAGTTTTTCTTACAGAAAATTCGAGTTTTCAGCTTATTTTTTCATTTTGTTGAATATTTAAAGAAATTTTAATTATTTTTATCCGAATATCTTAAAAAAAAATTTTTTTTAATTTTTCCATCGCGCTAAAAATGTTTTTTTTCTGCTTTTCTTCATTGATTCAAGCCGCAGAAAACTAAGTAAAAACCTAAGAACGAGAAGCCCATTTTGTTAGCTTTTTTAACGCAAATTTTGCCCCCATTTCGTAACTTCCCATGTCTCCATGCTTTGAAATGAAATTTAGAGATATGTGATGTATGGCAACTGAAGAATGTCTTCGTATGAAATGTTGTTGGTCTGATCAGTTTTTCCATCGCCAATTGCTTCACGGCACATTGGGCAGGTGTTCTTTTTCAGAAGCCTTAATTATGTTGCGATCACAACCAATTAAATGAACATTTCCGAATTCAATACCCTCAAACAAAAAGAGTTGTTAAAGCTTTTAAGTTGTTGTTTTTTTGGCATTTATCCTACAGAATTTTGAACTGCTTTATAGTGATCTGGATCAGGGTGGCATGGGAACAACGGGTAGTTCATACGGACAACATAAGGTAAATGGTCTCATAAAACAATTATTTATAAATTTTTAAGAATTAATGACTGTGCATTTTCTTTTAAGAATTAATTTGGTTTTGCCTTTTTACAATGATTTAAATTTGTTTTCCGCCACCAAAATATAATTAATTACCATTCCTCCAAACATTTTCGATGGAACACATGCTAAAAAATTTGGATTTGTTTTCTTTTGTATGCCAATCTGTGCTAAACTTACGCCACATTTTATTGGCTCATTCTTTTGATTTTGCCGCCCGTCGCTTTCCTCAAATTCGTCAAGACAAATTGGGCAATTTTCCTTTGATGAATGACTCACACCGCCTTTCTCAATGTTTTTGAGGGTGTTTGAAGCATTTGAATAAAGCTTTTCATCACTTTTACTTTTGTTTTTGCCTTCACCATTTTGCGGTGAAACTTATAATATAAATCACATTATATTATTAATTACTAGGCCTTACTTTTTAGGCACAAAAATAGACAAATAAAAAATTTAATTAACTTTTTAAGTTGCAAAACAAATAGGAAAAACCAACTAATTTAATAAAAATATTACAGATTAGTCCAAACTCAAAACTCCGTGCTTTAAAATGCTCCTAAATTTCTTTGGTTTATTGACAGTAATAACCGCTTCAGGAAGTTTATTCCAAAAGTTAATTTCCCTGTTAATGAATTATTTTTGGTTTTGTTTATATGCTTTTTAACTCGAGAATAAGGCCTATAAGGTCTTTTCGAGAACAACAAATTATCTTTTTAATTTCTTCAAAATTAATATTTATTCTTTTTTTGGAATTTTCAAACACATAAAATGGAGAATTTATGAAATTAAAATTTTAAGGCCTTTTGTCGGTGTGGGTCTTTTGTCTGTGGGTCTTCTGTTCCTATGCCCCTTAACCTAATATTAAATTGTATTTTAATAAATGACGAAGTTTCGAATTTTTTTTACATTTTTGGCAAATGGCTTTTGCTTAAAATCCCATCCCATTTGATCACATAATTTCCCACTTACATTGACATTGCTCCGGTAGTAACAAAAGAATAAATGCAGTGGAAATGTGTGAATAAGAAGGCATAATTATTTAATTGACAATTAAAAAATAACTTTTATTTCTGTCAAAAGATAAGCATTAATTGTAGGGGTCATCTGAAAACATTTAACTGTTTTTTTATTTTGTTATCATTAATTAATTGGAAAAAAGCCAAAATGTTAAATTTTCACTATTTGTCTTCGACAGCTAGTTAATTTTAGGTAATGGTTTTGTAAAAATGGAATTGAGGGGTCTGTGGTGTAGAAGGCATCGTCGTGGACCCTTGAATTTTTAATAAAAATTTAACAAGAATTTCTTCAGATTTACAAATTTTTTTAAAATTTTATTATATCCAAAAAGTTCAAAAACTTCTAAAATCATTTGAAAATTTAACTTAATCGGCCATCAAATTAAATGAAACTGATTACAAGGGACGCAAATTATATGTAAATAAATTCCACTAGATTTTCTTTTTCGTTCGTAGTGTCAGAATTGCGCATGTTTCGCTCCGAGCGGTAATTTTGAATAAAAAAAAATATACTTAAAATTTTTACGAAAAAAGGCGATTATAAAAAAAAAAAAAAAAAAAAAAAAGGAATTTTATGACTTTTCTTTGCCCTGCGCATTGCCATTTGCTAAATGTGTCTGACAACTGATGCCAACACATTTTTACGCATGCATTGGCTATTTTAAGCATTGATTTGGCGCCACTTTTCTCCTTCACTGCACTGATTTTGAACAATTTAAATACTCTTCTCACTCATAATTATAAATATTAATTAGCCCAGGGATGGAATCTGTCCCTTTTTTAAAAGATTAATCTTTATTTGGCACAACAAACTTTAATATTTTATTTCCTTTCATTCAAAAAGTTTTTTAATGTGATTTTTTTGTGGCGGATTTTCGAGTTTTTTTTAGAAAATATTTAATGCGAACGCATTCATTAATAATTTTTTCAAAATTTTTTTATTTTTTCCAATTTCGTCCACTAATTAGGTATAAGCCCCCCCCCCCCCCCCTCCATATACCAGTGATTATTTTACACGGAGAAAGGCAAATATTGCGGATATTGGGTTAAAATCCGTATCCATCCATCCGCATCCCTCTCAATTTGCAAACTCCATTATCCTTACGTTTGTATTCGGGTCTATCCGAGGATTTTAATGAAAATAATTTGCCAATTGCGATTATATAATTTCCGAACTTTTAATTTCCAAATTGCTTGAAAACCACTTCAAAAAGCATTAAATTAACTTATTTCTTTTTGGTTTTTTCATTTGAACATTTTTTCAGGTCAGTTTGAGAGTCAACGCAAAAAAGACCAAATTTTGATGCCAAAAGATGCGAAGAATGGGAAAAAGTGGGATAAAGTGTGCTGATTTGTGAGTCGTTATATAAAAAGATAAAAACCATATTTCGTCAACTTTGAACAAACTTATGGCCAAAAGTACACCAGGAAACAGGTTTTAAACATTTTTGTCATAACTTTTTTGAAAGTTAACATAATTAATTTTGTTCGTGGCCATACAAACAGCAGGGCTTAATTTAATATTTTATTTATTGTTTTTTCATGTAAACGAAATAAGCATGAAAATGGCTAATAAGCACAAAAATCGAAAAAAAAAACATAAAAATTTGGTGATTTTTAGGCAAAAATTTTTATCTGTTGACAATAAATTCTCAATTTTTCTTTTCGCACTGACATTTTAATATTTTCTTAGCAAAAATAAACATTTTTAAACCAAAAGTTTGTCTAGAAAAAAATTTTTGGGAATGATTTTTTGAGAAAATTTTCCATTTCTTAGGGGTGTATTTTTCAAAATTTTTAGGTCGATTCTTATGGTTTTTTTTTCATTTTTATTGCTGAGAGACGGTGTTTTAGTCAAAATTTTTCAAAAAATACAAATTAAGCACAAAAATAAGCACGAAATTCAGCACAAAAATTACATGCTCAGCATTAAGCATGAAAATTCCAATTTAAGCAAAAATCAGCATGAAAAAGTTGAACCTAGAAGCCTCAAACCAAGTTAGAAATGCGTTTTTTATTATTATTAGTACGCCCCAAGTTAGCAAAAAATTTCAGCAAATGCTGCAAAATCCGGGCTCTAAACATAAATCCAATTTCCTGCCTATGACAATAAAATGCCAAATGCCAACAAATCAAAAGCGAATTTAAAAATTGTGCTGATCGAAATGGTTGCATTTATCTTTCAAAAATTTCTTTCTGTAAAAATCTTCTCCCATTATTTGCCCATTTTTAAATTGTCCATTGCTTTTCTTTGCTTCTGCTGTACACCAATTCATCAATTCGCCAGTTTGTTCGATGGTTTTGTGTAAAATTTCTTTTATTTTGGTCCAATAGCCCCAAAATTTGTCATTCTCCCATAAATTTTTCACTTTTTCATTTTGATTTTCTAATCTGATCAAAATTGCATAATAAACATTATTTAAAACGTAAGCAATTTTCATGGTTTTGTCCATTGGATAGCATTGACTGTTTTTGTTTAACAAAATAATTCTATTTTTAATGAATTGTAAAATTCGGCGGACATATGGCATTCTTTAAAATTTAAAAAAATAGTAATAATTATGTAATTAATTAATATTTAATTTTTTAAATTCGAAATATTACCAAAAAATGCAAAATATGTAGAAAAATAAGTAAATATTGTTAAAATCCCAACTTTTGTTTGCATAAAAAAATAAAGATTTTTTCCTATATTTAAAGAACGAAAACCCAGAAAAAGAAATGTATTTAAATATTTTAAAGCTCCTCTAAAGACAAATATTTTCTGTAAAATCGGCAATTTGTAAAAATAAAACTAACCGTGGGGAGTGAAGAAATTTATGCGTAATTAAGTCAATTTCTTTAAAAAACTGCTTGTTAAATGCCATCAAATGACATGCAAAATTATTGTCCAAAACCTTTGAAAAATCGTCAATTGATTCGTCCATAGTTTTGTTGAAAATACAAGGCGTAACAAATGGGTAAAATGTTAACTGAACAGTTTTATATGCGAAATGGAAAGAGTCTTGAGCTGTTTCTGTTATTTCCAATTGGTAATTAATGTTCATCAACTGAAAAAAAATATATTTCAAATTGGCATTATTTTATTTCGTAAAAACCCCCAAATAATTATTTATTTAATTAAAGAATAAATGTGATCAAATGTTATTTGCCATTTACCCTTTGTTTTTCAATTGGATTTAAACAATTCATTAGCTTTGTGTTCATTTGCTCCATAGCATTTCTCACCAATAGCTCGACTTCTCGCTGTTTAGTAATTTTTGGTTGATTGCTTTCTAACTGAAATTTAAAAAATCTATTTTAGAAAAATACTCAAAATTTACGTCTTTTTCATTTTGAAGTTTCAATTCATTTGGGACGTCCAAAAAGCCCAACATTTTACGATAAATTCGTAAATAAAAGAAAAGAATTGCCTTCATCTTAGTGTTCTGGCCAATTGTTTGCGGCATTTGAATTTTACTTAATTTTGTGTAAATTTAATTCCGGTACTCGGAAGAGTAAGTCCACATTTGAGCATCCAAAAAAAATAAAAAAGGAAAAATGGCAAAATTTTGAAAAAAGCGCAAATTTGGCAATTCCCTTGGAAGAATCAGGAATTAACGGCACGGTCCCGATCATGCCCTACTTTATTTTACTTATGAAAATTTTTGTGGAATATTTTTTAAGATTATTTCTTAAACATGTTTTAAAATTTCAGTTACTGAATGGATGTCTTATTTATCGTGATTTTTTGAAAATTTAATTTAATTCCCGACTCTGATAAAAATGGTTGAATTACGATTTTATATAAATTTGAGTTTCATAACCCTAACTAACTGGAAAAAATTATTGAATGCATTGTTGGTTTGTGTTCTTGCATAAGCAAGTATTTTGGCAAATAGTTGCTGTTCTTTGTCCCGCTCATTCATCGCAATTTCTTTTCCGATTCGACCAATTATTTTGTCAATTTGATTTGGCATTTCACTCAATGCCATTTCCAAATGCTTTGATTTGCCATCAATGAGTTCCGAAAAATTTTCTGAGGCGGTTGCAAATGAAAAATTTTCTGGCAGCAGACATTTCAGTGTATTGATAAACAGATGGTAAATATATTTCACTTAATTTTAGATAGAATTTGGATCAGCAATTGAATAAAATAATTAAAAATAAATAAACATAAATTTTCAAATAAAAATTTTAATAAATACAATTTAAATTTTCTAACTTTATTTTATTTAACAATGAAAAATTTACCTATCAAAAATGTTGGTTCACTATTATTGAAGGATTGCTTGTGTTGATCACCATTATTGGATATTTGTGAAGATGTGCCAACATGTTCAACAGCTTCATACGATTTATTTTCTGGTAAAATTTGTTTCATTTTTTCCAAATTTTCTTTGCTTTTGTTTTGATTTTTATTGTCTTCTAAATTAGTGTGCAACAAACATTCTTTTTCTTCTTCCAATATTGGGTCTAAAACTTTTAAGCATGATAATGAAAAATGGCTTCACATAATTAATAATGCTTTTTCAAAATCTCGGCATTTCAAAAAAAAAAATCGAAAAACATTGGATTGTACAAATTTTAAAAATTAATTATTTTTTTTTGAATATATTGTACCTTTTATTAACACTGGATGTTGTTGCGTTTCGGGATGCCAATCAAAAGAATCATAAAATTTCTTCACTTTTTTATCATCAGATGCTCTCATTGGTAGGTGTTGCCATTTCAACTCTTCCCATGGATGCCATTCAATTGGCAATGGAAGGAACTAATTAATTCAAAATTTAAATTAAAAAAAAATAAATTGCATCTTTTAATTATATAAACGAAACATTTTTAAAATTATTTTTTAACGAAAACTTGTAATATTTTAGCCTAAGAAAAAGGCAAAGTCATGAGAATTTGATTTCTGAAATTATTGCTCAGCTCAACAGATCGCATGTTTTATGTTTAAACCTTAAAAAACATAAACCAATTTTGAAAATGAAAAAGTTAACTAAAAAACAGTGCTCAAAACAATAAGTCTTTAAAATATATTTTTTACAAACAAAAAACAGTTTTGATCAGTTAACGAGGGGTCAAAAAAAGGTGCGTAAAAAGCCATTTTTTGGGGATCCATATTTAAAAATTAATAATTTTTCTAAAATGGACGACTTTCGCAGGTTCGACAACTATTAGATAGAGCAAAGATAGGGCCTCAAATTAAATATAACAATCAATTAATGGGAAATGCTTTTACAGCAATTAGAGCTTTCAAAAAAACGAACGACTTATAAATGAACCCAAATATATCATAATCAAAAAACCATGGAATGGAAATTGAATGCCTCAAAATTTAAAAAATGTTTCGTTTCACATTATTTCGATTTGTAACTGTTTCGTCATTTTGCCGATTTGCTTGGGGGTTGTCCCGTGGCTCTGTGTAATTCCATTCATCGCTTATCAATGGGTTTTCTGCCCACAGTATGCTCAATTCATTGTCGATTACGGTAGCATCACTGAAACTCTCATTTTGGACTAATGCAATGTCCTTTTGTTTCTCAATTTTTTCCACCAATGGACGGGATGAGTGCATTATTTTCGATAAAGCTCTTAATTTTCATAACTTTTTAAATTTACTTTAAAATTTCCTGTTATTAGTCAGGGATGTGTGCCGACGCCCCAATAATTTCGGCAATCAGCATCCCCCCGAACACAAAATGTGGGAGACGGCATTCCTCAATCCCTGTTACAAATCGCTTCGGCTTACCTTTGTTTTTTTGTTGGAGAGTCAATGGACAAACGCGTTAAACGTTCTGCTGATTTCTTCCCAACACATTCTTTTTTCTGATTTTGTTCAATGAATTGTCGCAATGTTAAATGCATATCATCGTCTTCCAACATTGGCACTTTTTCTTCCATTGCCTTTTTTTGAACTTTTTGTTTCGCAGCTGTTTTCTTGGTCCTTGGACTTCGCTCATTGTCAGCCGACTTTTTGCGCTGTAAGTCATCAGCGACAAATTTGCCCAATTTGCGCGACTTTTCGTTGACTTTGTCCATGCCATAGCAAAAATGCAACAATTTTTGTGATGCTATCACAATTAGGAGCAAAATAATAATTAAATTCATTTGAGGAGAAAAAAAAAGTGTCGCTGATTTTCTTCCGCAAAATTTATTACTATTTTCCTGCAGAATAATAAAATTGGATTTTATGTAAAAGCAATTAAAATTATATTTCTATACAATTCATTGACATATGAATTACTGTTGGCATTTGTTATGCATATTCATAAAATAATATTGACATGACATCCATTTAATAATTCATATGAAAAGCCTTGTGGCTGAGGGGGGGGGGGGGCTATAGCCCCCTCCCCCTGCTGCGCGAAAACGGAAAAATGAATTTTTTATATCTACTTTTTCGATGCTCGTTTCGTTTCTTAAAAATTGCCAACATTGGCGTTTCGTAAAAACGTCCATCAGGGAGTTTTCTAACTAAAAACTGTAACCCATGGACATTGGACAGTGGTGAATCGGACAGTGGACATTCCGACAATGGACAATTGGACAATGGTTAATCCGACAGTGGACATTCCGACAATGGACAATTTGACAGTGGTTAATCCGACAGTGGACATTCCGACAATGGACAATTGGCACTGGTAAATCCGACAGTGGACATTCCGACAATGGACAATTTGACAGTGGTTAATCCGACAGTGGACATTCCGACAATGGACAATTGGCACTGGTAAATCCGACAGTGGACATTCCGACAATGGACAATTTGACAGTGGTTAATCCGACAGGGGACATTCCGACAATGGGCATTGGACAGTGGTTAATCCGACAATGGACAATTGTACATTGGTTAATCCGACAGTGGACATTCCGACAATGGACAATTTGACAGTGGTTAATCCGACAGTGGACATTACGACAATGGACAATTGGACAGTGGTTAATCCGACAGTGGTTATTCCGAACAATTGGACACTGGTTAATCCAACGGTTAATCCGACAGTGGAGCTTCCGGCAGTGGTTCGTCCGACAGTGAGGACAATGGACAGAGGTGGACGATCGGACAGTGGACAATTCTACAGTTAATTTAAGAATTAAAAAAAAATTTATCAAAAAAAGTGCGAATGCAGTCTCCAATTATTAATCGTGGCCGAAGAAAAACGAAATTGGCTTTTAAATCACTTGTGCCATCCTTCGATACAGGGGTGTGCGAAATTTCGTGTCGTTTTCGTGTCGTCCCCTTTTTTCGTCACTTTTTGAGTTTCGTTTTCGTGTTTTCGTTTTCGTCCGTCAAAAAATTTTCGTTTCGTTTCGTTTTCGAGTTTTGAAATTTTGAATTTTCGTTTCGTTTTCGTTTTCGTCAGACAGAATTTGGACGAAAAATACGAAAAAATTTACACCCTTAAGAATGACCATTTTGGGAAAAAAACAAGCAATCTCGTGGAAGTTTGCTACAGATTATCATATTTTTCTTTACAAAATTCATTGAAAATTCCAAAATTCTTCCCGGCGGCGCCTGTCGGCACCGCCGACCCCCAAAATTCTCCTAAAATTTTCAGTATTTTTTTAAATGTAGGTTTTTTGCCGGCCAAATTCTCATTTTCGCGCATGAAATTCTTTTAAAAAGACGGAAATTCCTGAAAAATTTGGCTAATTTCTAACAAAATTCAATAGAAATTCTTAATATTTTCTCCCGGCGGCGCCTATCGGCACCGCCGGCGCCACAAAAAATGTTAAAAATCTGATTTTTTGATTCCGAAATACACTGAATGATTTGCTTATGTCCTCCCCAAAATTGCTAAAACCGATAATAGGAGACTAAAAATATAATATTTAATACATTTTGATCGAATAAATTGTAAAAATAATAGATTTGAAGCAATTTTTTGCAAATGTTCTTATTTTTGAGCCTAAAATCTTATTTCTTGGCCTTGGTGTTCTTATTTTGAAAAATTTCCGATCGGCACCCTGAACTAGAGCCACATCAGCTTTTCCATCTACTCGGATCTTCATTACATTAGTTTGAGGATACAATTATAAAATTTTATGTTTCTTAATTTTGGATTAAATTAGTTCAAAAAAATTTTCGTGTTTTTCGTGTCGTTTCGTACGAAAACGGCTATTTTTTCGTTTTCGTGTTTCGTTTCGTCCAAAAAAAATTTTCGTTTCGTTTTCGTTTTCGAGTTTTGAAATTTTTAATTTTCGTTTCGTGTTTCGTTTTCGTGAAAAATAAATATTTTCGTTTCGTTTTCGTTTTCGAAAATTATTTTTTTGGTTTTCGCACACCCCTGCTTCGATACTTATCGTACATTTATATCGTTTTGCATTTTTAGGTCATTCCCAAAAAATATTAATTTAATAGCCTATTTTTATTTATTTTTCTTGATACTTAGCACGAATGTCCCTTTCGGCTATCGGCGTTTTCATATCTTTTTGTGTATTACTACCAGGGCTGGACGCAATTGCGGATTACGGATTGCGGGTTACGGATTTTTGGGATTTTTCCGCAATTTTGATCCGTAATTTGAGTTTTGGATTAGACGAGACGATTTCTTGTAAGATTATTTTTATAAAAATATTTTTCTATTTTTTTATTTAAAGGGCTCGTACCAGTTGTTTCGACAGTGATTGGTTTCGACAGCACTTTTTAATATATTTTCTACATAATTTATTGTATACATGAATAAATAGAGGCATCCTTTTTTGTCGCACTTATTCCTCATTTTATGAAAATTCATAAAATCTTAGCCAGGGGAGGGGGAGGAATTCCCTCCAACGAAACGAAGAATTAAAAATTTTTCCAGGAAAAACTGGCACTTTTTATCAAATATTATCGATTTTTCTTAATAAAATCATTAAATTTCAAAAAAGCGGCGCCTATCGGCACCGCCGGACCTCGATTACCCGACTTTTTTTTTTTAAATTTGACTACAAAATGGCAAAAAGTAATCCTTTTTTGGCTAAAAACGGCTACAATTCCTGTTTTTGCTCTCCGGCGCTGAAATTTTTTAAATAACACTATAAAAATTTGGCCAAAAAAAGTTCTTCGGATCCCCCCCCCCCCCCTCCCTCCAAAATTTTTTTTCTGGCTATTGATTCTTTAAATAAAATAAAGAAAATGAATCCCGAAAATCTGTTTTTTGGTTTTCATTAATTCACTATTTAAAAAAAAATTTTCAAAAATTCTGACAAAAATTGATTTTTGAAATTGCGGATTGCGGATTACAGAAATTGCGGGGTTTTTGGACCCCCGTAATTGCGGATTGCGGATTTCCGTAACTGAGAAAATCGTCGTAATTGCGGATTGCGGATTTCCGTAATTGAAAATCCAGTTGCGCCCAGCCCTGATTTACTACAGGATTTCCACTGTCGGATTGTCCACTGTCAAATTGTCCAGTCAGGGATTATCGACCAAAGCTTATGCAATGTCTGTATGAAAGTGGTGATTGTTTTTTAACAAAATCTATATTTACTCGTGTTTTAAAGAGTTAATTATGTTTAGCATTTGTAATTTCGACATTTTATGGCTCTTTTATAAAAGTTCTAAGTGGGCAGTTTTTACAAAAGGACCGAACTCGCTTTTTTCAAAAAAAAATTGAAATTTTTTTTTGATGTTTTTATAC
This sequence comes from Heterodera schachtii, assembly GCA_023374025.1. Taxonomy (NCBI): domain Eukaryota; kingdom Metazoa; phylum Nematoda; class Chromadorea; order Rhabditida; family Heteroderidae; genus Heterodera; species Heterodera schachtii. Next base: position 2,694,248 of record SIJG01000006.1, on the reverse strand, counting down.
AATATTAATTTTAACCAAAATCATATAAATAGCAATTTTTTACTTTACAATAAAATTGTTTAAAATTTATATATTTTTTGGCTTAAAAAATATTAATTAAAAAAATTAATCTTTTCTTGTGAATTTTAAAATTTGCTTTTGCATAAAATTATGTACACCCAAATGGGCAATTAATTAATTAATTAATTAATTAATTAATTACACTCAAGTTCCACCCTCACTTTGTGTGACTATTCCACCCTCACTTTGGTTTGTGACTAATTAATGACCAACTGATGCATCTTTGACACAAACCAATTCCAATTTTGGTTACCCCTTTCTTGCGTCATTAAAAGTGATTTTTAAAATGAAAGGCTACAGATCACTCTCTGCAAATAAATTCTAAAATGGATTAATCTAATATCAAAAAAATATTGAAATAATTTCTCCTTACAATAAAAAAGAAATATTTTACGGATAAATCAAAAATATAATTTATAAGCAAAATCAAAAAAACAATAATAACTTTTATAATTAAAGTTTGAAAACACAATTTTTATCTTTTTAAAAATGTTTTTGATATAAGATTAGGGTTGCATGCTACCCCTAGAAATTCTCGGGGAGCGGAGAACGCCGTGGAGATGGGTCCGGGCCAGGGCTGCACGCAATTGCGGATTGCGGATTACAGAAATTACGGCCTTTTTGGAGTTTACGGGTTACGGATTTTTGGGATTATTCCGTAATTTTGATCCGTAACTGGCTTTTTGAATTATTTTTCGAGACGATTTCTTGTAAGATTATTTTTTATAAAATGAATTTTTTTTTCTTTTTTATTAAAAGGCTACCCATATTTCGATTTCATCTGACTTATTCATGGTAATTTGTAGTATTATTAACATACATAAAAGAGGGGCGGGAGGCTAGCGAAGGGAAAAAAGGAAGTGCTTAAAAAATTTGGCTATTTTTTAACAAAATTCGTTAAAATTTTGAAAATTTTTCCTCGGCGGCGCTTATCGGCACCGCCCACCCCAAAAGCTCATAAATTTTTAAATATTAGCTCCTAATCTTAGTCATTTTTAGACAAAATCTTTTAGCAAATTTAATAAAAATTTTCAAAATTTTTTCCGGCGGCGCCTTTCGGCACCGCCAGACCAGGACAATCTTTTTAATTTTGTTTTAAAAGGGCTTCTAAAAGGGTGAGATTATTGAAATTTAATTAAAAATTTTTAAAAATTTCGACACAGCTCTGAATCTGCCATTTTTGCTGCTTTTTTGCTATTTTTCTCCCATTTCGGCCCATATTTTGGGATTTTTCCCTCAAAAAAATATGCAAACTTTAATTCTGATCATAAATTACTCTTAACCAATTTTTAGATTGGATTTTTTTAAATAAAAAGTTTTAAAATAAATTTTTTTTTTTTTTTGAAAATTGCGGATTGAGGATTACGGGAAATTGCGGGGTTTTTGACCCCCGCAATTGCGGAAAAGTTGAACCGCTGTTCAAAAAATTTATTTGCTTGTTTTTAAACCCTTTTAATTTATCAATTTAATTTTTAATATTTTATATAATTTTTAATGTTTTTTTTTTGTTAATTTGCTTTTAAAATATTTCCATTCTTCTATTATTTTTAAATTTAGCACAATAAAAGATGACTCTCATGCGTCAACTGTTAGCCATCTTCTTGTTCTTCCTTTTGCTTCTCATTTTGCTCATCACTTTTTCCGATGCTCAATTATTTGGCGGATGGGGTCATAATAAAATTTAGAATTACTATACCTTAATTAATTACAATATTTTTAACAATTTACAAATAATATAAATAAAATTTAAATAACAAATATTTATTGTCAGGATGGAACTCCGCCATTTACATGCCTGGCGTTTACTGTTCACATGCCAAAGTGTGCGGGTAAAAGAACAAAAACAAATAGACCAATGATGGCAGAATGACCAAAAAATAATTTATCCATTTTTCAATTTTCAACTTTAAATCCCCCATAATTTACGTGATGGATTAGTAAAATGTTTCATTGGTGTATCGTAAGCTAAAAGTCTTCCTCCTTCAAAAACGCATAAACAAATTCAAAAAATTTTTCCCTAAGTTTTTAAAGTCGCCTCTAAAGATACAAATCAAAAGCTTTTTATGCAAAATCTTAACCATTGGACCCAAGGGCGTAGGCAGGGGGGGGGGGCTGAGGGGGCTAAAGCCCCCCCCCGAAACCCAAAAAAGTAAAAAATTCAGTAATTTTTTTTGAAATTTTAAGCAATTTTCTTAACAAAATTGCATTAAAATACTTTAAAATTTTCCCGGCGGCGCCTATCGGCACCGCCGGACCCCCATTTTATCATATTTTTAAAAATGGAGACCAAAATGGCAAAAAATATTGTAAATACACCCCATAATTCGGGATTTCAAAAAACACACCCCTTAAAAATCGACTGAAAAACGAAAAATACACCCCTAAAAATCGAATTTTTGACTTAAGCCCCCCCCCCCGAAGCCAAGGGTCTGGCTACGCCTTTGATTGGACCCTCCAAAGAAATTCAATAATTTTTCAATTTTTCAAACTTTGGACTAAAACGTCAAGCCCTGATTCTAAAGTAATTTACATTGTACAAAAACTTGCAGAGGATCCTTTTTTTTCTCCTCAACATTGGCGCACGATGAAAGAATTTATTTTCGTATAAACAAAACTAATCACAAAAATTGTTTCTTTGTTCTCTTCTCAGATGGGATATTCATTCTTTGGCTGAAAGTGCGTCGTTGCAAATCGGCCACATTTCTTTCAAATCCAAAGAGCGCTTATTCAAAAGAATGCCATAAATGGTGGAAGCCGTTCCAAAGGCTCGGGGGGAAATTCGAGTGGAATTTGTCTTGGTGCTTTGCCATTTTGTCCACCACGAATTATGCTTCGGCAGATTGGGCAATTATTATTTTTATCAAGCCTTAATCACAGCACAATGGTTCATATTTTATACAGATTTTGTATAATGAAAAAATAATAAAATTAAATGCTTCATATTTAATTTCCGCAATTTTTCCAATTGCAACCCGAACACAGTGGCGGGAAAAAAGCCCCGTCAGAGTATAATTGCGAATGAAACACTAAAATTGAAAACCCAAAATTACCGAAAAAACTTTCCAAATATGAAAATCAGTGAAAGGTATCCCTAAAAGGTAATTTAATTCGATCTTATTTATTTATTTCTTTGATGTTTCAGCATTGGTTGTATAAATATTAAATTGAGTAACTTTTACGCAAGAATTTGGTTTACAAATTTTAATTCTACCCATAATTACCATTTGTCCAAGCATTGCTTATGAAATACATGCTAAAAATTTGGATTTGTTTTCTTTTGTATGCCAATCTGTGCTAAACTTACGCCACATTTTATTGACTCATTCTTTTGATTTTGCCGCCCGTCGCTTTCCTCAAACTCATCAAGACAAATTGGACAATTTTCCTTTGATGAATGACTTACACCGCCTTCATTTTGGTTTGACTGTGAAGCATTTTGATTATGTTTTTCATTGCTTGGACTTTCGTTTTTGCTTCTTTCATTTAGTGGTGAACCTTTAAATAATCATTTATAAAAAAATTTATTAAGAAAAAAATTTAGAAAATATGGGGCCGATTCAATTTTAGTTGTTGTTTTCAAAAAATTTGGAGCAAAATAGTAGAAATTTCAAAATTTAAAATTAACAAAAAATATCTGGAACATTTAAAAAAAACAACTAAAAATGCCTGATCAACTATTTTTAATACTTATATCCATCCCACATACATTGACTTTGCACCGTGATTATTAATACAAAAATGGCTACAATTAAATGCATTTTTACGATTTGACTGTTTGGGAATTTATGAAAATGTCAACTAGTTTTTTATATATTTTATTTTTATTATTGATAAATTCGAAGTATTTCTCTGGAAATTAAAGGAGACATTTATTGATTTATTTGTGTGGATATTTTGTTTACTGCATTAAATGAAAAAATATATTTTAAATTATATTTAGATATAATATTATGCATAATTCATAAATTTTTAGTAATTAAAATACCTAAATGGTAATACAGACATTCCATCAACTAAGCCAAAAACGGACATTTCGCCAACTAGTCGAAAATAGGCGTACGCGGTAGTCTGTACAGCTTAAAGACTAAAACAGAAAGATTGTATGGGTGAGGAAAATGAAAGCAATGAGAAGGATTATAAAAAGCTGTTTAGTTCCAGCAGATTTATCATTTGCTTCATTTCCTTTTTTATGTGCATATTTTATTCTGAAACTCGAACAAAACGAAGAGACATTGTGCTGAAGGTTGAGAGGGCAGCCAAAGAACAACGGATGGAAGCAAGCTTGTATCCAGCAAAAAAAAAATTACGGGAGGGGCACTCGGAGTTGTTTTTTTTTTTGCTCCTCCGGTCCAAAACTTTTTTGTCCACTATATTTTTTTCGGCGCCGTGCAAGGGCGTAGGCAGGGGGGGGGGTGCTGAGGGGGCTAAAGCCCCCGAAACCCAAAAAGTAAAAAATTTTCAGTAAATTTATTTGAAATTTTAAGCAATTTTCTTAACAAAATTGCATTAAAATACTCAAAAATTTTCCCGGCGGCGCCTATCGGCACCGCCTGACCCCCATTTTACCATATTTTTGAAAAATGGAGGCAAAAATGGCAAAAAATATTAATTTTTTGGTGAAAAACCGCGAAAAATTTTGTAAAATACACCCCATAATTCGATACTTCAAAAAATACAAAAATACACCCCCTAAAAATCGACTTAAAAAAGAAAAAACACCTAAGACAAGGGACTGGGTATGCCCTTGGCGCCGTGGTAAAGAATAGGAAATTTTTTTAGCCATTTTCGCTAAATTTGGCCATTATTGGGACCAATCTTTGCAAAAAACCGTGGTGAGTCGTTCCACAAAAAAGCTCAGTGTGGGCGTTCCACAAAAAGCTCAGTGTGGGCGTTCCACAAAAAGCTCAGTGATTGATTGGCCATTTTCCGGAAGCCTATTGCACCCCATTCGGGGCACCAAAAGTGCCTGGTCCGGAACCCGGACCGGCCCGGTTAAGAACAATTTTTTGTTCAGTTTTTCAAGGGCTATCTCCCAGGCCGGGTCCGGTTCTTGATCCATTCACTTGGAGCCCGTCATGGGTCGGGCACATCTGTCGGAGGACCCTCAGCCTCGCCCCCGATCCTGTCGATGGCTAACCCAAGCTAAGCTTGCCGGTACCAGCGGCTTTTTTGTACAGCTCGATGAGCTCTACAAAACGGTATCAATGGCGTCAGGCTATGTCTACTACAAATGGAGAAAATTGGCGAGAAGTGATGTGAAAAATTGAAAAATTTGAAAATGACTTGCGTCCCGCCGTACATTAGTGTTAACCGGACGGCACCGTGTTTTGTGAATTGAATAATTAAATTTATTTATTTAATTTTATCGACTACTGAGCTTTTTTGTGGAACGCCCACACTGAGCTTTTTTGTGGAACGACCTAGCACCGCAAAAAACATAGAAATATATTGGGACCCGGCGGTGTCGTTAGGCGACGCCGGGAAAATGGAAAATGTAGGGTCAAATTTGTTAAGAAAATTAATTAAATTAAAAAAATTTCCCACTTTTCCTGGGAAAATTTTTTTGATTTCAGCGGGGCGGGGGCAACTCCCCCCCCCCCCCCTGGGGCCTGAATGGAAGCCGTTTGCCAACAACGATCACTGAGAAGATGTGGTGCGGATCCTTGACAAGGCCGATTTTTGACGGAAAAAGGATTGACAAATGCATTGCAGCTGTCGGACTAGTGCGGAATTCATGTCCGTGAAATTGAAGAGAGTAGTGAAGAAACAGGAACTAAAAAAGTCACGATTTTAATTCGACTTTTGACTTTTTAGAAGTTTGTAGAGCTTACCATAGAATGAGTTAAGCGAATATTTTTGAAAAAAGAAAAATGTTATATATATGAATTTAAAATTTTTGGGAAATAATTTTAAATAAAATACAAAAAAAAAAAAACCTGTGGAAATTTTATTGGATAGGAAATTGGTTGAGTTTCCATAGCTTAAAAATCATCAGGAAACGGAGATTGTGCTTGGATTTCCATAATTTAAGAAAGTTTATCAGGAATCGGAAACCTATTTTTTTAATTAGAAATTCGACACTAAAATTTATTTTATAAATTTTTTAAATGAAAATGAGTCATTTTCCCATTTTTCCCCGTCAGCAATCTCTTCCCCTAAGTTTTCATTTCAAATTAAGAATAAGACTTAAAATTATTTTCTTTGAATTTCGTATTCGACTATTGAAAACAATGGCGTAGGCAGGGGGAGGGGGGCTGAGGGGGCTAAAGCCCCCCCCCCCCCCCGAAACCCCAAAAAGTAAAAAATTTTCAGTAAATTTTTTGAATTTTAAGCAATTTTCTTAACAAAATTGCAATAAAATACTCAAAAAATTTTCCCGGCAGCCGGACCCCCATTTTACCAGAGGCCAAAATGGCAAAAATAGTAATTTTTTGGCGAAAAAGGGTAAAAATTTTTGCAAAATACACCCCCCTAATTCGGGATTAAAAAAAGCAAAAATACACCCATAAAAATCGAATTTTTGACTTCAGCCCCCCCCCCCCCCCGAAGCCAAGGGTCTGGCTACGCCCTTGATTGAAAATTATTAGTTCGTTTAGTTTCGCTTTTTTGTTTTGTTCCAATTTGCTTCTCTCATAATTTTTTTTTTTTGTGGTTTCATCCGCCTCCGATAATGACTAATGACAGGCATTCCTTTTACGCAACAAAGAAAAGTAACAAAATAAGCAAAAATTGCGTGAAAATAGAAAAGAGAATAAAATGGAAAAGAAAAAAAGTGGGTCTGTTGAGCTAAATTTTATCTTTGTTGACAAAATGTACGTTTTTTTTAGCATTCAATAGCTCTTCGCGTGTTCTATTAAACCAAACTTCGAAAAGGAAAATTAGTAAATTCTGATTAATTTGCTATAAATTTTGTGAATTGCTTAAATACAGCAATTAGCTTTTAAATATGTAAAGCTTTCGAATGATATGATTTTAGTAATTTGGTAAACTAAAAAAATGATCCACAAAATTGTCTGGAGCTAAAAAATTGGCGAGCTCAACCGACCCATCCGAAAGAAAAAACTCAAGAAAGTGTTTTAAATGACAATAAATGTGTGGCATTTTAAATGCTTTTGGTTTGGTTAGTGCTCCGTCCCTGCTCAGCTTCCATCACTTTTTCATGGCAAGCGATGCCAACCCCAACCCCGGCATTTGCAGTTGGCCGACAATCATTGGGTTTGCCCCCGAATTGTGCGGCACTTTTGTCACCATGTAACGTTTCCGTGTTCTATTGCTTTGTCCTGCCACAGTGAGCACTTTGGAAGTATTGTTCGCCTTTTTGACTTTATCGCCTATTTCTCTGGAAAGAGAGTACCAAATCTTTTAAGGGCGTAATTAGGCAATTAATTACTTCAATCCTTTTTGCTGTTCCGAATTCACTTTGCTACTCTCTGCTGGTTTCTGCTCCTTCTTCAGCCCGCCGGCGACCGAAAATTTTTTCACTACGCTCAACTTTGACTTCACTTCGTTCATTTTTTCTTGCAAAAATCCCAAATCCTTCTTCATTTCTTCATCTAAAACAGGCAAAAATGCAATCTGTGCTTTCTGATCGATTTTCGGTCCGTTTTCCATTTCACAAATTGGAAAGTGATCATCATTTGTGCCAAATACATCACTGATGAGTGCCTCTCTATTTATATGCGCTTCTTCAATTTGCGAATCACATTTGGGTATTTTTCTACCACGAGATTTTACCTGAAAATGCATTCAAAATTTTTGTCAATGCTTAATTAATATTTGAAAGCATTAAAAACCTAGGTAAAAACAATTTTAAAGCCTAAATCACCGCCGGAGTTAACAAATTAGGAATCTTAAAATCACAACACATATAATTATTTTTAATTATTCCTTATTGCTTTCACAATGGCATTTTGAGCAGCTTTACTCTTAGAGGTGCTAGGTCAACTCGTAAATCCGTCATTTTAGCTATTTTTCGACAAAATATGAATGATTGCTTAAAATAATAAATTTAACATTCTTGATATTATTCGATACCCCAGGTTTTTCTCTATTAGCCTGCAAGTTTCAATGATAATTATCTAATTTAAGTTATGGCAGAAATAATACTTTTTTCATAAAACTTTTTCGAGAATTGACCAATTTTTTTGAAATCATACAGGTAATTGAGAAAAAAACTTGACTATTAAATGATACGAAGAATGAAAAATTGGATTGCTTTTAAGCTATGTTATGCCATATTTTGTCGAAAAAATACTAAATCGAGCATTTACGAAACGACTCAGCGCACTCTTAAGTTAGGGATTTTTCTAATTCTAAATTTTAGACTTATTTTTCTGTCCTTCTTCAACCGTTCTCCCCCGATTCAAATCGGGAGATTACTACAATCAGTTTACACCTCTGCTTGTCGTACCTTTACCATTTCCTCCAAAACATCGGGTGAAGTGCTTATCTCTTCAATTAGTCGTGCCGTTGTGTTCAGTGATTCGTTGTCCAATGCCGCATCCATATTTTTGTTTTTGGCCTCTTTGTACACCATTTTATGCGCAATTCCCTCTGCTAATGCCTTGAATTTGAAAAATTATTTTTATTAGCACATGACATCTATTTTTAGGCACAAAAGATCCCAAAGACGTCGGGCATGAAACCGTGACAAAACGCGAAAAGGAACAAAAATTGGAAATAAATATGTTTAGGGTACATAGAAAAAATATATGAAAATTATTAAAATTCGTACATTCCTATTTTCAATTGCAGATGAGGTAATCCAAAAAATAAAATTAAAAATAAATAAAAACAAAGAAAGTGTCTAAAAAAATTATAAATAAAAAAAAAGTGTCTAAAAAAATTAAAGTGCTTAGAGCATGAATTTTGAAAAATTGCCATTTTATGGTGTTTTAAAAAATATGTCCGTTCGTTCTTAAGTGGTGCCTTTTTCATTTCGGTACTTTTCGGTTTTGCGGCATAAACAAAATTTGAAAAAGAGAGCAATAAAAAATTAAGTCATTTTTAAATAATATTTTTTGAAATTTTCTGAAAATCCAGAAAATAGACAAATAGGCTAGGCCACCTTCACTTTCTCGCGCTCCTCCTCATCCATCTCTGTCAGCATTTCATTGTTGAATTTCACCATGGTCTCCACCCAACGTGTGCTGATCGGCTCCATCTTCACGCTCACAAAATCGTTGACCAGATCAATGTCCTTCACGGTATTCTGATCACTCTTTTTGGCGATTTTCGGCTTTCCCATAATCCATTGGAATTTGCTGTTTTTGCTTTTACCCGTTGATTTTTCCTGTTTCTCCTTCATAACTTCTTCATTTTCGACCATCTTATTCTTCATGTCCTTTGCAAATTCTGTCATCGCAGGTTCGTCTTCGGCTTTTTCAATGTTGTCCATAAAATGTGAGTAAATGCTGGTCGCGGTCACGTAATAGGCGCGTAAAGTGTTCATGAACAGGTACTGGTACAGGTTGGAATTCCACCTGACTGGCAGCCAGCGCTTCAATTACTGGCATCTAAATTAGGCAAATTGAGATTACTCTAATTATGTAAATTTAATAAAAATAATTAGTGGACGGACACTCGCCGTTTCTTTTTGGCCTTTGCTTCCTTCGCCAAGTTCTTCTTGTTCTGCCAAAATTAGGTGCGCAGCATTCGGTTCGTTCTCATCATCTTCCTCAACCTCCTTTGGAAATACTCTTTCAACTGGCACTTCTGTTTTCTGCAGTAACTCCATAAATTTTCCACCACTTTTTGTTGGCAGAACGATATCTCGCAGAACCAAACTCCAACTTTTCTTGGCAAAATATCTAAAAAAAAATTTCGCTCAAAAATTTTATTTTCCATGCTCGGAGTGCCAAGTGGTCAAAATTTTTTTCTTCTTTTCTTTTCCATCTTGTTTTTTGGCATTATCATTATCATTTGAACTCGGTCTTTTTAATCAAAAATAATCAAAGAAAGTTTCGATTAAATTAATCTAGGCTCTCGGCTCGATGTGTCCATGAAATCCTTTATAAAATTTGATTTATTTTTCAATTTTTTGCTTACTCTCCAACCGCCAACCACCCGGCCCATAGAATTGCAGCCGGCGGATTGGCAACGAACAGAGAAACGGGCACGGCAAACGCAAAATCCGGCAGAATGTCCAGTGCGGCGTTGATCAGTCCTTCCTTGAACTCCTCCATTGTCCGGGGCAAACTGAACCCTACATTTTCCGGGGTAATCAATGGATTCAGCGTCGCCTGTGACCACTCGTCGCGTGTGTGCGCAATTTCGGCATACTGTAGGGAAAAATGGAAACATTTTCCTGCCAATATCAATGGACAGAATGAAACAATTATTGCTCATTTTCCCACCCGTATTCCCAGATGGAAATGATAACATTTATTATGGAATTCTTTATCCCGAAAATTAGATTATTTAGTAACATTTTTTAAAAATTATTTTTATGAAATTGTATTGACCCCAAAAATCACGGCTAACACTGCGGCTGTCTTTGGCGGAAGCTCCTTCAACTTTTTGGACATGTGCCATATTCCGTCGTACATTCGTTTGCCCAGATTTTGCATTGTGCTCGAAACTTTGCCGTCCTTGTTGAGCTTCACCAATTTCGCTGGTAAATGCGCGTTCTGATGCACGCTCTCGGGCAATTTGTCGAGGCCAAATAGCAGGTGGGACTTGGCCTTGAAAATTGGCAAGTTCACTTTAATCGAGTTTTGTCATTTTTTTTCGAAAAATAAATAAAATAAATATTTGCTTTTTTAAAAGAGTTTTACAGAAAACTTTCCAGCGATGAGTTTTTTCACGCAAATTTTACCAAAATGGAAAAAAATGCTTCACAACCGTGAAATATTTCTCATCAAAATATACGTTAAAATAAAATTTATATTTAAAAATGCCACTTTTTATTTTCAATTATAATTAGCGCGTTGCCTGTGTATGGTCTAAAAAATGACAAAATGCACATAAAACATGCACTACAAATGCCTCAAATTGGACCAAAAACCCGAAAATGCCCAAATATTCAATAAAAACCACCAAAATGGATTTGAGCTATACAAAATGTAAAAATGTAAAAATAAAAAAACGAGAAAAATAAATTAAAAAAACAATGGCTAAATAATGTATTTTTCAAATACATAAAAGTTTTTGATTCAGGTGTATTTTCGAGTTTTTTAACTTTAAGTTATCTGACAAACGATTGAAAGTTTTTTAAATTTCTTTCCAAAGCCAAAATTTTTAAATTTTTGTTATATTTTAAAATTTCCAAAAAGTCCTTCTCAGGGGTGGGGTCTATTTTCGGTTTTATTGCATGCAAAAAATATCAAAAATATGTTTAAATCTAAAAGTGGCTTAATATGCATTTATTCTTGAATAATCCGAAATAAGTATTTATATGCGCTAATTTTTCTCCGTCCATCTTTCAAATTAGAGTGAGTTATTAATAACTAACTAAAAATCCTACTTTGAGGGTTGGGCACCTAAAAACTTTTTAAAATTAGGGTCGCAGCATAGGGTTTATCGGGCATTTAGTAAATTTCAACTTTTAAAGTACTTTTTTGTGATTTTAAATACCCCAAAATCAGACCAGTAATGGTAATTAATTATGTTGGCAACCAAAACCTTTTTGGCCGTTTCTTTCACATTTCTTCCCGCTTTGTTTGCAATTGACTTTTGCAATTCCCATTGCTGCTTCAGTTCATGCAGTGCCACTGTTCTGTAGTTTCTGAACAGTGCGTGAAAAGAGTGCAGCGCCGTGGCATCATTTGATGGCAAATTGGGAGCAATTTTTTGCCATTGTACTAAAATTATAAATGTTTGTTTAATCGTTTCGCCCGGGTTTCGTTTTGCTTTCCTTTTTGGTGCGTTTGACTTCTTTTTGAGCGTAACACCCCCATATTGCCCCTTTTTTTGGAAAATGCTCCGATTTTTAAAAGTTTATTAACCGGTAGTATCCTTTTTTTCCATTTGGCCATTTTTGGACTTAATTAAATAAAGAATTTTCTTATAATTAATTGTTCAATTAAATAAAGAATTTTCTTATAATTAATTGTTCCTCATACACAAAGTTTTGTATTATATTTTTTCTTTACCGTTTGTCGTTTCTTGCGTCGCCGTTTTTGGCATTTTGCCAACATTTTTCGTTTGGGTATTGGCCACGTTTCTTCGGATTGTTCCGCCTGATGTTTTCGGTGCGACCACTCTTTGTGCCAGCTGAGCCGTTTGAGTCGATTTATGGGTTATCTGAGTGACGAATTTACTAAACGCAGCACTTCTAACGGTGTTGGCAATCATCCCATCGCTTGACGACGGCACATCCAGCAAAAGGTGCACAAATAATGTGCAAAATGCTAACGGCAGATTCAATTTGTTGGACATTTTTCGGATGCCAGTTCTTGTCAAAATTTTTGACTGAATTTTTTTTAAATTTGAAAAGCTAAAATATGCTACGACATAAATTTTAAAAAATTTCAGAATTTATAAAAAAAAATATCAGAATTCAAATAAATTTTCTTTAACCTGGCCCTGTTCATTTTTAAAAAACAAATAATTTAACTAAAATCTTACTCCTTTTAAAAATAATAATTTTATTCATTTAAAAAATTTGATATAAAATAAAAATTATTTATTTTTATTAAAGCATAGCAAATGCTCTTTCTCTTTTTTTCCAAATGAAATTATTTCCTATGTTTAATTCACAATGATGATTATTCTCTTTGCCTCGCGCTTTTTCATGTGATATGTCTCATTTTTATTAAAAATTTTAAGGCATTATTGACAAAGCTATTTCTAGAGAACAATGGAAAAGCTCGTCACTAAAATGGCCCCTTTTCTGCACTTAGAGAAATTAAAAAAGAAAGTCAATTATCTTTTTATGAAAAGTAAAATTATAAAAAAAAAATAGTAATATTTTTGTAAAATTTTTGAAAATTTAAATGCTAGTTCGAAGAAAGAGATAATGAGGAAGATGGATTAAACCCGGTAATCGTAATCATACCGTAACTGTTTAACTAGCTACCCTATTGTGTTGTTCAGACTTTTCTCAGGAAATACAAATTAGAAAGATTTGTGACGGTCCAATGGTAATAATTGCGCTATTCACATTTTTGGACTAAAAACTAAGGTGCCGTCGGAAAATGCTTTTTTATTCATTAAATTTTAAATTGTATCCTAAAACTGAGGGAATGGAGGTCCTAGTAGGTGAAAAAACGGATGTGGCTCTAGGAAAATCATTTTTTTCAAGTCTTAAAATAAAAGAGTCCGGCGGTTCCGATATTAAGAGTCGGATTCTATAAAATTTAAAAGAATTTGTTGTCCGATTTTGCATCAAAAATTACTATTTTTGGGTTTTGAAAGTTCTTAAACGATTGGCGTCCGCCGGTGCCCAAGGGCGAGGCCTGGGAAATTTGAAAATTGAGTAAATTTATAAGTAGGGCTCAAAATATATAAAATCAGTGTTTTTTATGTCTTAAGGAGCATTTTGTTTCCAAAATCAAAATCCACTTTAAATCATAAATATTATGATAATGAACAAAGATTGATTGCTAAATATGGAACCCAAAGTAGAGAAAAACGGCATTTAAGCACCTTTTTTGACCCCCTCCTTCTTACAACTGGTAAAAATTGTGCCTGAGCTTGGCTGGGAAATTTTTGTCATTCCAAACTGTCAAAATGTAGGAAGAAGATTTTGAAAAATTCGCTAACTAGTGATGCTCGAGATTCTCGGTCTCAAGAAAAGTCGTGGGTTTTTTGGTCTCCTTATTGAATTTCAGTCTCGCATTTTTAAGTCTCGGCCATTCTATTTTAGAGATTGTACTCGTAATTTAAATTTTTTTTTACTATTTTTCCACTTCTAGTGCCTATTTTGAGGGTTTTTTAGGGCCTGCCCAATATTGGCAGTCTTTATTGCCATAAAATTTGAATTCTAAAATGTTCTAAAAATTACTCTCAAATTTTTCCCGGCGCCGGCAGTCAATCTTTTAGGCTTCGATGTAGAGATGAAGATTTTGTAATTTTCTTAAAAATCTCTCATCCAAAAGCCAATTTTTTTTGGTGACGCCTATTGGAAAACTTAATAATAAAATATGCATACATTTCCTGCTGAAAATGATTAATTGAGAAAATCAATTTGCCACAGCTGAAAGTCTTATTATTCTATTATATTGATTTCGGTGTGATGTCAGTTCTAATGTTGGGCCCTAATTTCCCCGTATAATAATAATGCACACATGGAATAATGTCCTTTATTCCGAAGGCGGATATCCAAGAAATACAATATGCTAATATATGAGTAAAAGGGGAAAGGGACCCCGATCCGTACACGACGGGAAGGGAGGGGATCGTGAGTAAATGTGATCCCGGTATAAGAATGAAAAGAGGTGATCGCTAGGGAATGGGCCACATTACGAGAAAGGGCGGAGCTAAAGTTGATCAGAGTGATCAGAGGCACTAACAAAATCAGACAGTCAGAAAATAAGAAATATGTAATGTACAAATAATTCTAGCGATATCAACACAAATAAACGCCCCACTTAATTATTGCCATTATTTCCTTCCGTTGCCATTTCCGGCGTCAATTTAATAATCAAATGTAAAAACATATCCACCGGTAAATATTAATTGAGCAAATCCACTTGCTTCATAAATTGCAACAATTATTATGCTGTCTTAGATAATCATATCAAATGAAAGCCGTAATTATTCGGCTGAAGGAAAGAGTTACTTTTTCTTTTGAAAAAAGCAAAAATTTTAAATAAAATTTATTTCTTAGAAAATGGCGATGCCGGGAATGGCAAAAACTCGGTCGGGATGCTGCCAAAGATTGTCGTATTTTCACTGGTCTGTTGGCATTGTCATCCGTGGCACCGGGCATGGCAAACACTTCCCAAACGGTTGGAGCAGTCCAATCGGTTCATCAACAACAATGGACACCATCACACCAAATGTCGGGCCAAAATTTATTGGTAAGGTTAGCAAAATGTCTTGTTAATTTTTTTTACATCAGCAAACGCCGGTGTCAATGAAAAATCGAGAAATATCACTTGGCGGAAAGAAAAGTTCCGAAACTGCTGTTTATGGAGAATCAAAGGTAAAAAATTAAAAAAAAAACATTAGTAAGTTCAAGGGAAGATGCCGGACAAGAAAATTTGAAAATTTCTTTCAACAGCATGAAGTTCCGAAGGGGCCCAATCCCATACAGAACCGTCACAAAAAAGGTCACTTCTGAGGAAAAAGAACATGCTTGAATTTGTTCATTGAATGCTTTTCCTTCTTTTTCTGATACTTTTTCATAATTTATTCTTTTGGCATTTATCAAGGCTCCCGGACATTTGGACAGTGAAGTCATTTGGACAGAACCGGACATTTGGACAGTGAAGTCATTTGGACAGAACCGGACATTTGGACAGTGGGCATTACGACAGTGAGTGAATTTTTTACTATTATAAATGGCTTTAGCAGCAATTGAAAACTGTTTTAAAGAATATTTAGGTAAATTGAATTTTCTTAAGTCTGATTGTAAATATATTTGTTTCATGAAAAATTTATTAAAAAAAAATCATTGGATTTTTAATATTTGGGATACAATGAAATCATTGACAATTTGTGGTCACCCAGACACCATCTCAAGTGCCGAATCGCGATTTGGTGATAATAATTATTAAAATCCGTTAATTAATTTTCGAAACGAACCTCAGAAATCAAACGATGGAAATGAAAAATAGGAAAAAATCATCGACTGGGAAGAAAAAAGTGGCCAAAAGAATTATAACCAAATGCCACTTTAGTTTATGGGCAATCGAAGGTTAGCAAATTTGTAAAAGTATTTATTATTCATTTTATTTGGTACTAATTGTTGTTGTTTTTTTTTACTTTTTAATGATTAGAATTACAAAAATAAAAGAAATCCATATTTTTTCATGGACTGAAACATACGGAAACGAACATTTCTTAGTTTGGTTTGACGTATTTAGGTTTTAAAATTTTTGAAGGCCATAGTTTGCAATTTTATATCTTTTGAGTTATACTATTTTCAGCCTAAAGTCACATCTTTTAATTCATTTTCTTGTATTATCTTCTACCATTTTTATTCATGTTTATTTTCAAATATTTTGTTGATTTGTTGCAAGAAAATACAATATATAGTTGATTCGTTTAAATTTTATTGTTTAAATAAATTATGACTATTAATTTTAATAAGAGAATAGAATAAAAAATATATATTTATTTCCCAAATTCAAATATTTATTTGTTTTCAACAATCACTTGGTTTTTTTCTTCTTTAATTGATGTGAAAAGAATTGAATAAAATAATTATCATTATTTTGCTTAATTTACTGAAAATTTGCTTTCATACATAAATATTGTCTCAATCTACCTTTCTTTGGCATTTTCAGTCCAAATTTAATAATTAGGGTCCGTAATTTATGCAGAAATATGCACGGAATTATCTACAAATGCAAAAATATGAATATAAATCAGGAAATATGAATAAATATGTAAGGCAAAATTTTTGAATTTCAATTTAT
Source organism: Heterodera schachtii (assembly GCA_023374025.1). Taxonomy (NCBI): domain Eukaryota; kingdom Metazoa; phylum Nematoda; class Chromadorea; order Rhabditida; family Heteroderidae; genus Heterodera; species Heterodera schachtii. Next base: position 2,677,662 of record SIJG01000006.1, on the reverse strand, counting down.
GAAACTTTCGGGTTCATTTTGAAACAATTCCATTAATTATTAAGCATCAGTAAAACGATGATGATTTCTATTATCTCAGTTTCTGTTGCTCAATTATTTGGCGGATGGGGTCATTTTTTCATAAAATTTTAAATAGAATTATTTAAATTCCTGTTTTACCCTGAACCCCTAAAAATCGCGTTGAAAACCTCAAAAAATCTGACTCCAGTCCCTAAATTAATATAAATTAGGATGGACCTCCGGAATTTATTTGCATGGCTTTTACTGTTCACATGCCAATGTATGCGGATAAATAAAAAAACAAAACAAATCGACCATTGATGGCGTTAAGTTTTAATTCTGTACAAATTTTTTTGACAAATGAATTTATCAATTTTTATAATTCAATCAGATTATTCAGTCTATTAAAAAAACTCAAAAATGTTGATTTTGATTCAAATTCATAATTAAATGGAGATCGGACCATGAAATTGGTAAAATAATTTAAATAAAACATATGTTTGCCAATTTCATGTCACTTTAGAAAATTTTTTAATTTTTGTGGCCATTTTTAACCCAATTGGAATCTTTTATGGTCCGATTTTCCATTTTTAATATCAATTAAGAAATAATTATTCATTTTGTGTATAATCATTTTGATCAAATTCTGTCTTTAATTATTCCACGGAACATTTGTGACTATTCCTCATTTTAACGAAATCGTAAAATGCTTTCTGTTCCGCTTTCTTCAAAAGAATATTTTTACGATCATTAAAAATTATTTTATTTTATTCATTCGATTTTCCATCCCTTTTATTTACAGTCGTAAAAAATTCAACAGACATATAAAAGCCAATTCTCGACGAGACATTAACAAAACAAAGAAATAATAATAATTAAAAAACGAAGCCAAACTAACGATGCTTTTTTCAATTTTCCTCCTTCTCATGGTCATTTTTTATTATTGTTTTATATTTAAAAAATAATTTTTTGATTAATTAGTAGGGATGCAATTTAATTTAGGCACGGAAAATAGCAAAAGAGGCGCTATATAGGAAAAAAATACATTAAATAATGCAATTCGAAAAAAAACCTGATTACCAAAAAATCTATCAAAAAGAAAGATCGCTGAGAACACTTTCATTTAGCGTTATGTTTTGCTTCGTTTTTTTTGAAAAATTTTTGTCCAATATTAAATTTGTTTTTTCCCTTTTATTGAATTTTTGTTAAAGAATTTTCTGAGAATCTCGAATAAATGTAAAAAATAGGCATTTAGTAATTTGCACAAAATGCCGAAATAGGCAATATAAATTCATCTCAGACAATTCCAACAAAGCAAAAAATTCTTACTCAACGAAACAATTGCTTTAGTAATTGCATCCCTAAAATATTTTTTATTTTTAAATTGCATAATAATTTAGACAGCCGAATTTGCGAGCGGAAATAATTCGTCAGAATTGGACATTGGCGATTTCTTCAAAAATAGCTCATCAAGTGATGTTTAATAAAAAAAAAACTAATTTATTTGCCTTTTTTCAGTTCCAATTTATAAGAATGCTCGCACTTTTGTTCGTGAGTTCAATGCCAAAATTGAAATTATAAAACGGGGATTTTGCATGTTTTTCCATATTTTTTTAGCAAAAAACAGTTTAAATTTCAAATAATATTTGCCGGATTTCCTTAATTTCTTAAATCTCACTGGTTTTGTGATTTGCCACTTTTATGTGCCATTTCTCCTCATTTGACCACCGCGGCTGAGCTTCGCCCCGTATGCCGTGACACTTTTTGGGAGGCACACACATTGGACCTGTTCACCAGAAGTGGCACAGTGGCATACGAACTGGGCGGAACCATTGCCAAAATTGGCACTGTGGTGGGCAGAATTGAAGATGCCATTCGCGCATTAATTCCACAATCAACGCAAGAAAAAGGTACTGCACAAAAAAATAAATAAAACTCAATTGGAAAAAACAATGTAATTTTTTTTTGATCTTGGTCATTAAAATAAGAAGGAAGAATCGCCGATGCCAATTAATGTTTAATCTCCTTTATTAGAAGGTTTTGCAACAAAATGGCCATTTTCTTAATAATTAATTTCAGATAATGTAAAGATTATTAAATACAAAATTGATTTTTTAAACATTATTAAATTTAAATAATATAAAAAATATATTAAAAAATACTTCCGAATTTTGAAAAAATTTTAGCCGATGAATCGTTAAAGCAACATGCGCTAAAAATGGACAACTTGCTCAGTTCCAGCATCAAAAATTTTATTGATAAGTTTTTCCAATAGCTTACAATTTAAAATGAATTAAATTATTTTTAATTTTCCATATTTTTAAATTCATTTCCATCCGTCAATGAATCGACTCGAAATGGTTCCACGGCAATTGGATCTCAAAAAATTGTTTGCCAGTCTGTTTATGGCATTTTCGGCCAAATTGGCAATGTGACTGACTCCTTGGCGATTGCTGTCGCTGAGTTGGCAAACTTTTTTCATGATTTGGACCAAATCGTCAAGTCGACTATTGTTGCGAATAAATAATTGCTGAATCATCGCAAGGAGCCGGTAATTATTTTCAAATTATTTAATTATATTTTAGAAAATATAAAATATTCAATTGAAATTATCCTTTTTTAATTAAAATGCCTCAAGGGTTTAAGGTCCTGAAAAATGGATACCTTAATAAGGCTTAAAAATACCTAATCAAAATATGAGCAATATTATTAAATGAACGAAATGAATCATTCATTTTGTTTAGAAAATCACTTATCTGACACAAATAATATTTTTTTTATTTTATGACAAACATTTTTTGGATAGAATTTGAATTTTTTGATTGGGTTCAGACTGTACACAAAGCTTTGTTCAATTTGTATAAATTCTTAATGAACATTAAAAAAAATTCATAACTTATAAAATTTAATAATTTTAATACACCGTATTCAGGTGCTCGTTAATGACTACAATAGAAAAAAAAGAAAATGTAAATTGACTAAAAATATGGACATTAAAAAAATATTATTATGATAAAAATTTGTTTTATGCAATCTTTGAATAAAATGTTCTCATTATGTTTAATCAATGATCCATTTCTCCAGGACAAGCAATAAAGGAATAAACTTAATGAATAAAATCCATTTAAATAATTGCTTAATTTTTTTTATTTATTCATAAAAAAGTTCTTTTCCAACAAAAAGAATTGGCAGCATCCAAATTAATAGGTATGTGCAAGATTCTCGAGAAATTCTACGGTTTTCTGTGATCTCGAGGTCATTATCGGTCTCGATAAAACTCATTTTCCTCCACGTACAAAGGATAAAAAAAAAAATCTTTTACCATAACAATCTTTTTCTTCATTCTCCGGAGTTGCTTTATCTTATCCATAAACGGAGCATTTCGATAATTAGCGGGAATGTTTGGTGAAACCAAGACAAAATGCCATAACACCTTTCTTGGCAAAATCGGTTGTGGTTGATCTTGGACTAAGACATGGCAAAATCTTTTAAAATCTTCGGCTTCTGCCATGCATTTGTGTTCGTTCAATGTGCGCCCCTTTCATCGGATGGGTTTCAGTGTTGCTGCTTAACGGATCGACCGTTGCACTGATGCTGCTCCCCCGCTTACAGTGTGTCGCGACCGGAGTACAGTAACGCCGCTGATGACGCTGACCCGGTTACTGTGGAACATTTTCATGTACAACATGCGGCAATCCTCGCGCATTGTTTTGTTCAACGCCCAATAAATCACCGGGGGAAAGCCTAGGGCGGAAATTTTATTAAGCATATTTACATTTTGCATATAAACAACAACAAACAGACCGTGGACATGGAACCTAAAAGAAACGAATTTTTGGAATTTAATTGCCAGCCAAAATTATGGGTTTTACCAAGCAAATTCAGCGAGAGTGATCATCCATTGGTGGGCTTCGTTGTATTGCAAATAGACGTAAAAGATGCCGGTCAAAGAGTGAATCAGCGAAATCAAAAACACTTGGACAAATGTCTGGGAATTAAAGAAGTCATAAAATTAAATTTCTGTCTTAATTGGTTGAATTTCTGGCAATAATTAATTGAGAAGGAAGATCCCAAACCAATTAGTTTTTAAATTTGCGCTAAAAATCTGTTTCTTCTGGGTATTAAATAATGCTGACCTAATTGATTGTGTATACGTCGGCTTTATCACATGACGCCTTCTAAATCAATATGATTCTTTTATCAAATTTTTTCTATTCATAAAATAATGTTTAATTAAAAATTGTGATTTTTAGAAAAAAGACAAATTATTAATTTGGGAATCCATTCTTAAGCATTGCCTGGTCTTTGCAAATATTAAATTTTATTTTGAAAAGACCACGAATTCGACGGGAAAGGGTAAAAAGCCCACAACCCACCTTTGCTCGTAAAGTGTCCAATTCGGAAATATAAGTGCCAAATTGTTGCCGATTCTTACGTATATCGAAGAAAAGTTTGGCAGCTAAGATAAAGTAAATGATTGGACAAAGGAAAGCCACGCCAATGTCGTGCACAACTTGGATCGGTTCTTCGTACTGAATTTTGGCAATTTTAATAATCCAATTTTAGGTGCCATTTCAAATGTGCAACTTTGATAAATTTCGGAAATCTATCGCTTCTTGTCATTTTTAATAATTAAATCAAAATAATATATTCATTAAATTTGTTTTTATTAAGGATAGATGAAGTCGAAATTTCTAAGATTTCAAAACATTTCGTTTTCCTCCAAAAGGATCAAAAGTTTGAACTTTTTCTTCATTATTTATAGAATAAATTATTTAATTTCCAATTCTTTATGACGAAAAATAAAGTCGCCAGAAATAAATGTTTTTTTAAACTTTTCAAAGCTACACATTTTTAAAAGCTAATGAAACTTCATATTCGGCTTTGTGATAGCCAATAAATGGGTTGTAAAACCAGGCAAAGAAAAGGCCGCTGAACACGGGCGGCTTTATGAAAACGGCCCAATAAAGCGCATAAAGGGAACAGCCGATGATCCAATAATTTATGCGGCGACCCGAGAACAGAAAATGCGAGGCACGGGCACTGCTCAGCTCGAGACAGCGGTTGAATGCCAAAACCTGGGATAAATTGGTAATTATGAATGTTAATTTCAGCAGTGTCTTGTGACGATGGATTAAATCCGATCCCACTTCCTAAATTATGGATCCCCACATTATTTGGTGCCTAGGAATTAGTAAGTCTCCTCCGACCCGTTTCAATCAAATTCCGGAAGTAAAATATTAATTAATCCCATCCATTACCAAATCCATCGTGCTTTCGGCAATATAAATTGCTTAAAAAAAGAAATAAATAAATAAAATAAATTCGGTGTTCAAAAACTCGATGCGGTCATCCCAGCGAAGTAAATCAGTGTCGGATTGGAGCAGAAAACGGCTCCGCGGAAGCTGAGCCACGCGGTAAAATAGCCCAGGACGAACATGTTGACCAGGTCGGTGATGCCGATGTAAAACAACATTTTGTAGCAAGAATTCTCGCGCATGTGCTTCCAAATAGAGTAAATGCAGGGCAAATAAAGGACCTGCACAATTCGAAAATGTTCGAAATAGGGTACGGATTTTTTTTAGGTTTTTCATTTTTTCTGACTTTCTGGGCACTTTCGAACACAGAATTTGTTTATTTGTTACTGTTAAGCAACTGTTGGCCCTGGGTTTATTTAATATATATTCCTAAACTCATAAAAAAAACGTGGAAATTCATCTTTTATGGCTTTAACCTATTTTTTGAATTTTTAGTCCTTTATCCGACAAAATTTTGATGTTTTCGGTCCATAAAATGGAGAAAAATCGCCGCGAAACAGGCACCAAAAAGGCAGAAAAAACAAAAACCATCGAATAGGCACCAAAATAGGCAAATACAATTTTTTTTTTTTTTATTTTTTATTAACGCTTTTAGGTAGCAAAACACAAAAAGAACTTAAATATTTTAATTGTAATGAAACTATTAAAAAAATTTTCGACGAATACAAATTAATTTAGAGGGTGATTTTGGTGAAAATTTTTCAATTCTTAGGGGTGTATTTTCTGAAATTTTTACCGCCATTTCTTAGGGTTCATTTTTCGTTTTTTATTGCATTTTAAGGATTCATAGACACCCAAAACCAAGCGGAAAACGCGTATTTCGTGTTTATCTGAGCGTATTAAGTGCGCAGAAATTTTAGGCTTTTGCCTAAAAAACGAAGCTCTACTGATCACAAAAAGCTTCTGATCAGAACACCAAATACGTGTGGATGAAGAATCATTAGTATAATCACATACGTAGTAAATGGTGCACAGAATGCAAATTACGATTGACTCGGGCACAAATTGGCGCTGCTCCAATGGGACGGAGTCAATGATCAGCCCGGTGCAATTGTACAACCGTTCGTACTCAGCAGGACGAAAAAAGAACAATTCCATCACACTTTGGGAAACGACTCGCAGTTTTGAATGGATTGATTGTTCCTAGGAAAAGGGAAACGTATTTTCAAATTTATTTTTATTTGGCATGAGAATGATTAAACTTTGGTAACATGGTGTTTGCTAGATCACAAAAAAAAACTGCTTTTTCAATGATTTTTTATCATTTTTTTTTAATTATAAATATATTAAAATTTAGTTAAATTGATGCTTAAATGCACAAGTTTTCTAGAAGATTTGTTGGATTTGAATAAAAGAACAATTAAAATTTACTTAATATTATATAAATTCATTAGCCAGATTACTTTGAATTTTTTAAATTCTGAAGTTTCAATGGCATTTGTTTTTCAAAATTTCGAATCCCGAACCCGGGTTGAGCCGGTTCAAAACTCGAAAAATTAAGAGATTTGGCACTATAACTTTTTTTAAATGATCGAACACTGACAAATTTGGTATCATTCGAACTTTCGCAAAAGGGAGCATGCGAAGACGGAGCAAGTAGTGGGGCGAGACGGAGGGCGGAGGAAGACGTCTGACGAGCGCCACAGGCGGTTGACTGCGGGGGCCCGAAGGGCCCCCGCCAATCAGTCAACCGCCTGCGGATCACGCGCGGACTTCTTCCGTAGCCCGTAGTCTCGCCCCACCTACTGGCCGCCGTAGTCGAGTGTGCGGCGGTTTTTTAGCGCAATAAGCTAAATTAAATTTTTTATATTTGACGTTCTTTTATAACCCCTAAAAATTGTTTTTCTTTTAATTTATAAATTTTGTTCGAATTGGGGTTCGGGGTTCGGAATTTTGAAAAACAAATGTCATATTCGTGATCAGCGCCACAAATTACCCTAGAAAATTATTTAAAATGTCTTTTGAGTGCTTTTTATAGTGCGGCCATTTGAGTCTCAGCTGAGTTTGGCACTCCAACTCCGGCACTTTTTCAGCCTGAAAAAGGGCAAGCGCGCCCCCAATTCTATTTTTCCGACCCATTTCTAACCTATTTACATCGATTCTGACCGTTTTTAAGCATTTTTGAGTTTGGTGACTATGATCAATATTTTCCTCAATGGCCTATAAATTTTACAAAATAAAGCCTAAGCATTTTAAAATTAAGAAAAATTCAAAGTAATCTGTCTAATGATTTATTTAATAATATTAAGTAACTTTTATGTGTTCTTTTATTCGAAATCCAACAAATCTTTTAGAAGAATGTGTATTTAAGCATCAATTTAATTAAATTTTTTCAAAACTGTGCCTTTTTCTATGAAAATAAATTAAAACCGGTGCAATCCAGGGATGTGTCGAAATGTTGACTTCCGATTAACGCTTTCCGATATTTTCGGGCTCGGAATTCTAATTTCCGATTGCCGCAATTTTTTCAGCCTTCGGAATTCCGATTGCCGAAATTTAAATGAAAATTCGTTAAAATTTCGGTAATTTGTTGAGAATTTGCATGCTTCCAAGTTACAAAAATTTGACCAAAATTAACAGTTTTTAGTGAAAATCCGGTAACAAATCACACCTAAACTTTCAAAAAAAATTTTCCCCGGCGTCGTCTTAGTTTAGACAAATTTATTTGATATGAATGAAATCTTCGAGTGAATGGCATTTGGCAAAAGGTACAATTTAAACTAATAGGAGCAGTGCCATTTTTCAGTATCTGCGCATTCGAAAACGAGTAATTAATTTGACAAGATTTAATTACAGTTTACATTTGTTTGCTTCATTTTACCTTTATGCCCGTATTTTCACATTGAGAAAATGCCGCAGTTGATTGGTGGCACCGATAGAATTATTTTTTAAAAACTTTATTATAACGACAAAACATGCTTAAAATAGGTACTTAAAAAAGTATTTAAAAAATAGAAAATAGGTTCAAAAAAGGTACACAAAATTAATTACAAAAATTGTTTAATAATTTATTTTATTTAACGATTTATCAAAAAAGCCGATTTTTTTTCTGTTTAAACTGCCGATAAACATTCAATAATTCAAAAAAAAATCTTGAAATGAATAAATTTTGAATTCAGTGATAGAAAAAGAAATTTTTAATTAATTTTAAAAATTTTCTAATTTATAGGGGCGTTTTTAGAAGAAAATTTCTCATATGTTCTTTGGGATGTTTTTTTCATTTTTATAAATTTTGTGCCGTGAATTTTTTTTTCTTTTTGAAAATTTGAAAGGTGTAAATTCTTTTAATTAATTTAAAATTCATAAAAAACGAACATATTTCTGTTTTAGTCGGTTTTCATTTAGTCTTTTTGGGCTTTTGGTGATCGGATAAGACTTTAAAATCTGACAATAGGAGACATTTCTTTGGGTTTATGTCCTTTATTAATCGAAATCGAAAAAACTCCGCTTCGGTCGAATAAAGTAGTCGTCTGGAAAATTTATCAGTAAATTTTTTGAAACGCTAAATGTTTTTGGATTTGATGATTTAAGAAAATCACTGTTTCATACATTAGATCTTAATTTGTTTGTTTTAGAAATTGGGTATTTTCAAAATAAATTTAAATTTTTGAGAAAAAAGATTGACAAATTAAAATTTTAACATCAGTTCTTTGTGAGTAATTTTTTTTAAGCAGAACTCTTAAAAAAGAAAGACCCTGTCAATGCAAAGATGTCAATTCGGTTTTTAAATGAAACAAAGTAACAAAGGTAAATTATTACTTTGACATAAAATGCGCAGGTGTTAAAAATTCCATGCCATTGCCCTAATTAATTCGATTGTACGTTACTCGAATGATAATTCACCCGAAAAGTTGACAAAAAAAAATTCATAAAATATCTGCGCACTTAATACGCACAGATAAGCACGAAAAACGCGTTTTCCGCTTGGTTTGGTGTGTCTACGATGACTTTTATAATGCCTAACTTTATTTTTGTGCCTATTTCGCCATTTTTGGCGCCTTTTTCAGGATTTTTGGAAAAACCTTAACAAAAGTGAAATAAAAATGAAAAATACATCCTAAGAAGCGAGCCGAAAAATTCCAGAAAATACCCCCTAAGAAAAAATTTAAAAAATGATTTCACAAAAATTCATTCACTAAAATGTATTTTTTTCTCGGTAAAGTTTTCTGGTTTAAAAATTTGTCGTTATTCAAAAAAAAACTTTAATATATTTATTAAGTTCATTTACAATTGAAAAATAATCAAAATTAAATGTTTTTATTAAGTTTTTACGTGTTTTTCTACCTAAGCGTTAATAAAAAAAATTAAATCTTATTTACCTGTTTTTGTGCCTATATAAGGCTATACTGCGCTTTTTTTTCTGCCTTTTTAGTTGCCTATTTCGCGATTTTTTGTGCTTAAAAATCGCAGCCCTATACATTATTAGAGACCGGACGGGACGGGGCCCAGCCGGGATTTTGCCGGGAACCCCGGTCCCGGTCTTTTTGGACAAACCACCGAGACCGGGAGTCCCGGAAAAACGGGAGTCCCGATCCCGGTATCCCGCCCGGGCCCATTTTCCAAGTCTCGGTCCCGGTCCCGGCCATTTGGCCGGGACTAACAGGACTAAATTTCAGCAGTAAATTACCCCAAATTTGAAAAAATTTAATAATTATTTTGGCGAAATGTCTTTAGTTCAAAGATTGAAGACACAACTTAAGGGATTTTTGGAAATTTGTACAATTTCAACTGTGAAAAAGATCCCAAAACCTTATAAAATATTCAAAATTTGAAGCAAATTTGTTTTTTTTTTTTGTTGAAATTCTCTTAAAATGAATGTACTTATTTGTTAGTAAAAAAAAAAAACTTGGCCCCCCTCTGGCCCCCTAAAATCCTTATTCTCTGAAAAAAATTGGCTCATTGTCAGAATTCCAAAAATTGGTCTTCTTGGACAAAATCTGTTAACAAATTGCACTCAAATTTTCAAAATTTTCCCCGGCGGCGCCTACCGGCACCGCCGGACCCTCCCCCCTTTGTTTCCCAAATTCTTTTTTGAAAAAAGCGAGCCGTAAAAAAGGGGACTGGGTCGTTTCGGCTCCAGCCCAAGTTTTTGGGCTATAACTTTTTTTTTTTTGACCAAACCAAACAATCTTGGTATCATTCCAAAGCCCTTCATACGCTCTATTACAAAAAGTATAAATTTTCTAGCAAATAGAAAAGCTAGTAAGAAAAAAGTTAATATTTTCTACTTTTTGACAATTTTCATGTTATACCTTTTTTGGTAATTGTCTAATCGTCAAACAATAGCTTAGAAACAGCCTTCTAAACATGTAAAACTTTAAAATGATACCAAAATTGTTGAATTTGGTCAACAATGAAAAAGTTATAATCCAAAAACTCGGGCTGGCACCGAAACGTTGGCACTGAAACGATACAGACCCGTAAAAAGTGCTTTGAAAACAAACAAAAAAGGTGATGCATTGCTTTTCTTTATCCCAAGCTAAAATAGAAGACTATAAAAAAATTTTTAATTTATTAATCAACGTTTTACAAATTTTGAAAAAACCCGGGCCCGGCGAGGCCCCGGCCCAAAAATTGGGACCGGGAGTCCCGGTCCCGGGATCCCGCCCGTGTCCATTTTCCTTGGCCCGGCCCCGGTCCCAGCAATTTCAAAATTCCGGTCTCTATACCTTACTATCATCTTTTTCATTAAACGTAATATCTAACAATAAGCAATTTAGGCCAAATTTGTTAACAAATTTGTCCAAAATTATAATTATTTTTATTTTATATTTTTGAAAATCTATTATTAATGTAAAAATAAAGCAAAATTTTGTATAATTAAAAGTGACTTTAGTGGCTGGCGGTGCTGATTTATGATTAATCAGAAATAAAAATTCTTATAAAAAGCACAAATTTAATGACAAATAAAATTCCTGATTTATTCTAAATTTTCATCAAAAGGTACTGGTAACGGAACGTTATAACCTTTCTGAACATACATCTTCGGATCTACATTTTATTCATTTTTTTTGACAAATAATTACATTATTTTAATGAATTATACATATCTCATAAGTTATTTTGGCATTGTTTGCCAACGTGGCTATGTGCCAAAATTACAAACAAAAATTGTGCAACGTTCAATAAATGCCCTACTCCAATTTATAAGTAATGATTGAAAAAATATGTGATTCAAATGTTTTTCATGTGAATCAAGTGGATAGATAAAAAGAATGAATGATTATTGGAGTTACAAAAATTCTAGCTGAAGCAAATCTTTTTTTTTATTTTAAAAAATGCGATATAGCTTTGTTCCGCTTTTTTTGATATTTTTTATGGCATTTTCTGCCATTTGCTTGAACTTCACTGCGATGGGAGAAGACGGCATTGGTTGTTCACCAAATGCTTTTGGATTGGCCGGCACGGATTGTATGGAAGAGCGGCGCCGCGTCTTTGAACGGGAACAGGGCATGTCATATCCATGCATCACATTTTTGAGTTGAATAAATAATTGGAAGAGCTCTTTATTTTGAAAAAATGAACCGGATTTCGTGTTTATCTTTGCTGTACCAATATTTTTTGGGTAAAAATACCTGAAATTCAATCCAAGGAAAAACACAGGTTGCCAAAAAATTGCTTGGACCTGTTGGACCTGGATCCAAGAAAAATCAGCTCTCACGATTTAGCATTTTTGAATTTAAGTAATTAATTGGTATTTATTTTAAATATTATTTTTTTCTACATATTGTTTGCTCCCTTTTTAGAAAAACATATAAGAAAAAAAGAGAAAAAAGCAGCAGCTAAACGGATAAAGCAGGAGAAGAAGGCGAAATCAAATGCAAAAATTAACCAAGCACCTACCGAATTGGATTGACTGACAAAATTAGCATGGGACAATAATATTTATTGCAACATTTCTTGATAGTTTTAGGGAACTTTTTACATTTTATTTGTAATGACTCACTAGTTTTGTTTCAACTTTTTTTTTTTTCATTATTGAATGCATAAATATTATAATAAAATATTGCCATTGTTCCGCTGTACATTTAAAAAACAAAACATATTAATGATTTTTATTTTTTTGTTGATCAAATCTTATTTTGATTTTATAACGGGATTATATAACGGAATTTGTGGACGGACACTTGCGAAGAACCTAATGGAATGAGATGCAACCGAAAGTCCAAAAGGTTGCAGCGGTACAGTGCTTAAAATGGTGGCAAAAATTTTAAAAATAGTGTCAAAAAGGTGCATGCAGTTTGACTGTAGAAAAAAATATTTGCCGAGGTAGTTTCGAAAATTTTCTGGAGAGAGGTGAGTCCGCGGTTCTAGCAGACGCCGAAGTGAAATTTCAACTTTTTTTCATAATTAAAAAATCCGCATAATCTTTCTGATTTATAAGTAGGGATGGCAATTTATAGTTGCTAAAAACTGCCAAAATAGTTAGTTTTTAGGTTCGAAAAAAACCCCAAAATAGGTGCTAAAAATGGGAAAATAGTTGCTAAAAATTTTAAACTTTAGGGGTGTAAAAATTTATGCAAAAAGTAACAAAATTAAGTCAAATCAGTATTGAGATACATAATTTTTATAAAGCAAACATTATTGTCCATAAAAGAAATAAAAAATTTTGGAGACGAATTTCTGAGAATTTTTTTTCTTTATTAGGGGCGTATTTTCAGAAATTTTTTGGTCGATTCTTAGGGGTGTACTAAAGCAATCAAATTTTATTAACATTCGATATTACAAACTGTCTGCGAATTTTGAATTAAATTTTTGTCTGGCTTCAACAAATTTCGAATGATACCCTAGAATGTCTAATTTGATTGGTTAAGACCAAAGGAAGGCAGAGTTTTTGTCAAAAAAAAAACATACCAAAGTTGTTCCAAGAAATGGAATAGCAACGAAATTTACTCCATTTCTTTAAATGTCCGACGCGAAAAAAACATTAATTTATAAAAATTTAAAAAATTTAAGCCAAAATTATGCGAGTTTTGGCGATTGTTTAGGCCCTTTGAAAGCTTACAGCGAAAGCATTTTACATTTATTCTTTTCTCTAAAAAATAACTACTTCTTTGTAAATAATATGTATAAAAAAGATTTAATGTAGCCGAGAATGCCTATTAAATCAATAAATGCCACAAAATCCAATTAATTAGTGCACTTAAGTATTAATTAAATCATAATTTATTCATGTGTCTTCCTTCCGGATTTTATATGACACTCAAAAATATAAAAATGAATGCTTTTCTTTTGATATATATAATTTTTTCAGTAATAAAAAAATTAAATTGTTAATTTTTTTTTTAGAATTAATTTGTAAAATGAAATTCAACAAAGCTTTTAATATTATCGGCATTATTATTTCAATGACATTTTCGACAATTTTTATGCACATCAATGCAGGCAACATTATCAGCGACATTATGAAAAAAGCCGATTCTGGCAACGAAGAAGAAAATGCCAATGCCAATGACAATCGGAGAGAAAATGCCAATGCTTCAACAGTGCCACCAAAATTGACATCATCAAACCCATCGGCATCGTCATCATATGTGACGGGTTGGGAATACGAAACGAAGAAAGACAAAATGGCAAGACAAAAATACTACAAAAAACTATTGGGTAAAAATGAAAAATAACAAATAATTTTATTCTTTCAAAGAAAGTTAGTTAAGGGTTGGTCGATTCTTAGGGGTGTATTTTTCGTTTTTTTCATTCATTTTGTTAATAAATTTTGGGCAAATGCATTTTAATCGCCCAGCCAGCTTCTTCCACACAATATTCAGATCAAAAAAAACTCGTTTTTTAAAAATTTATTTAATTTCCACGGTAAAATCAATTTAGAAAAATGTTTAGAATATAAATTAAATCTAATTTTTTTTTTGGTGAAACAATGACGAATGATAAGATAATTTAGCAGCAAAAAAACTGCAGCTTATTTACCCGCTAATTTTAGGACTTTCTCTCATCTTTACTCAATTTAGGGCCTATTTTTTGTCCCAAATAAAAGTTATTTTGGCATTTTCATTAACTACCATAATAATAAATTAATGGATATTAATTTAGGAATTGTACTTATATATACACTTTTTTAGAGGGGAAACCAATAATGGAAATGTCAAAATTAACCAAGCCATACAAAATGCTTTCTCTGCCCAGCCCATGCAAAATGCCGCCCATTCCGAAACTATCCAAAATGCCATCTATGCCCAACCTGTGCAACTCAATGGCACATAAAATGCTATGCAAACAAACGCATTCGAATTTTAATGATGAATATGACACTGACAATGATAGTACAAAAGTTGAAGTGTCACACAAAAGTGATGAAAGCGAAAGTGACAGCGAAAATGATTTGTCAATTAATAGTTGGATGGAAAATGAGGGCGGAAATGGCGGCAAATCAAAGGGAGTGTGGACTGAAAATGCCAATGGAGATGGCACTTCGGGGGAAATTGAGGTCGAAGATCGCAGCATTTTTGGTGGCATACCATCGGCTTCCTCTTCACACATTGATCTGATCAATAGGTCAGCCCAAATTGAGCAAAGAAGATTGATACGCAGATTAAGCAAAAAGGAGCACAACTTTTCATTGTATGTATCTGCTGCTTACATATTTATTTTAAAATTTAAATATTTAATGAAAAATGGTTTCATGAAATTTTGGTTTTGAAATTTAAATTGGGTTTCAGTAAACAATCATTTTTTCGCAAATACTTGTTCCTACTTGACCTTTTTTTCACTCAAAAGCTTCGCCAGCCCATCAATAAATTAAATTTTTATATGTATACATAAAACATTTTTTAATATATTTAATTATTCAGCAAAATTGAAGAAATCGATTAAAATGAAAATGCAATCAAAAAAGAGAGGAAAGAATAAAATGAAATGTGAAGGAAATTGAATAATTATAAAATAAAAGAGATAAAGTAAGCAGAGAACGGATTTTTTATATTCATTATTCATTTTGTGATAAAAATTAAAATTTGTAATTTTTGGACAAATCTCTTATTAATAAAAGGCATTATCATAAATTTTCTCGAATTTTATGATTGAAGAGCAAAAAAAAGAGTTGGTATTCATAAGCTAAGGATAGTTCTAAGGATATACGGATTGGTGCAGCTGCAGAAAAATCCAAATTCTTAATGCTAGCGCTAATCATCTTTACCTGAAGGTTTTTTTGTTAGCAGATTTACCCAGGGTTTTAATTTGTCTTATAAACCGGCATTTGCGTGATTTTGGTGGTAAATGCCGGTTTTCGTGGCTCTAATACCTTTCCGCCATTCTATCTCCGATCAAAAAAAATTTACCGATACGAAAATTTCAATTTCACGTATTTTTTGCAGTCAACAAGTTGATTTGTATAAGGAATTATATTTTCAAGATTCCATTATTCATGTAAAATCCGCCTTTTAGGCTGCCTTAAGCAAGCCGTATAAACCATGATATTATTCAATTCTGTAATTTTCCTGGTTCAAGAATAAACTCGAAGTAAATAAAAATGATATTCATATTTTTAATATTTTAAAATATTATAATTAAAAAAATATTTTAGTATATAATTATATGAATTTAGTGAATAGATAATTAAATTTAATTATTTATCAAGCACTGACAAATGAGTGTTTTTTTTTGGATCGACCTAGCACCACAGCCGCATAAAAAAATTATTTGAAAAATGATTGCTTTCACTTCTATATATTAATTATTTTTAAATTTATTTTGCGAGCAATCATCAGAAAAGGTATTTATTAGTTTTTAAGATATTTAGGAAGATTTTTGAAATTGTTTTTCATACAGTTGCGGCTGCCCTTAGATGTTAGTCGACTAAGTATTTTTGCCAGCCAAATGAGGCTTTTAAAAGTTAGCTGGAAGTCCTGGTTATAAAGATAGAAAAAATAATGAAAAAGGCTCTAATAAAAATTATTTAAAATTAAATAAGAATCCTTGAAAATGACGTTTGTTTTTTGGTATTTTGCATTTGATTTATAATATTTTAAAATTGTAATATTTCTTTTGCTTTGATTTAAGTTATACTTTTATCGATGCTCACATTCTTAAGGCAATATGGTACTTTTCTAGTTTACAGGCTACTTTTAACATACATTTTCAGATGCCTATAAATGTGTTTTTGAAATTAATGAAAACTAATTTAAGGGGTTTTAGGGTCGCTGATCACGAATCCGGGCTCAGATCAGCGCTACCGTTCACTACATGAGCTGTACAGGGACAAAAAATTGATGGCTACCTGTACCAAGGGTACCCTCATGGGCAAGCTGCCAATGAGGATATCATCCATACAAATTTCGAATTTTACGCTTCCTGTAGCAAAGTTACCCTCATGGGCAAGATGCCAATGAGGATATCATCCATACAAATTTTCTATTTTGATTTTTATTCAAGTTCGGGTCAGGAGTTCGAAATTGGCAAAGATGGGTGCTGTATTCGTGATCAGCGACCCTAAAAAGCCCTTAAACTTGTTTTCATTAATTTCAAAAACACATTTATAGGCATCTGAAAATGTATGTTAAAAGTGGCCCGTAAACTAGAAAAGTACCAGGCAATATTACTCTGACCCCGCCTTTATATGCCAGCACCCCAAAATCCGCTTTTTTTACTTTTATTGCAAATGATTTAATACATTTCCATTTGAAAATTTTACTTAATTTTTTAATTTCATTAAAAATTCCCAATTAAAATTGTGCTCCCTGGACTTTCAAATAATATAAAATTATTTCTTTTAAGGAAAACGATTGAAAAATCGAAGAAAAATTATCATTCTTTTTCGATTTCGACCTTTTTCTATTTTTTATAGAAAAAACCGACCGGAACTCCTTATCTGATCTACTCTTGGTTAAGGTAAATTTGTTTTTTATTATTTTGAATTTCTCGAGATGAGACGACGCATCATTAAATATTGTAGACATTAAAATCAATTCAATTGACGAGCTTTCGATTAAATACACATAATAAATAAAGTATGAATATTGTTTAGACGTCACAAGAATTAATATGTTTTACCACTTTCAAAAAATAAATTTCATTAAATGAAAAAAAATTATTAAAATTTTTAGAATTAAAAAATGAAATACTATCGAAATTTTCCCCATGGCATTCTTTTTTTGACTGGCATTCTGTGCCTTTTTCACTGTCATTAGTGCCACCATTGCCATGGAAAATGGTGACAAAGTTGGCACTGTGAATTATATTCGCCTTCAAACACGCCATTATGTCACACATCCAAACAATGGCAATTCTTTGCCGCCCTCATACACCGGTTGGGGGTACGAAACGCCAAAAGACAAGGAAGCACGACTGAAAAATTACCGAAAATTAATGGGTAAGGTTTCAAAAATTTCCATGAGGATTTGGAAAAAAAATCATAAAAACAAAAAAAAACGGAAAGAAAATAAGCCTTCTTAATTTGTATCTAATACAAACCGACGAAAGAATGATTCCGCCTATTCATAACAAAAGTGATAAAATTCCTTCACCTGCAGGGTCGTTGATAACGAATCTGAAACCAATTTTGACTATTGTCTAATTCAGAATTTGATTTTTCTTAAATTTGGGTTCAGAAAGAATTCAGATTGGTGAAAATAAATGTCATTTTAAAAATTATTTATCTCAATACTGCTTTGGCTTAATTTTGTTGCTTTGTTTAATAAAAATTTGCCATTTTACACCCTCTAAATTTGAGGCTTTTTAGTGCCTATTTTCCATTTTTATTGCCTATTTTGGGGGTTTTTTAGAGCCTAAAGCCTACCTATTTTGGCAGTTTTTAGAGCCTAAAAATATTAGCCCTATATATGATATGATCTTCTTACAATTTACTTAGGACTGATAAATAAATTTTCAGGTAACAAAACGAATGAAAATTTAAACGTTAAAAAAGTGACAAAAAATCAAAATCACAATGGTAAAAGCGTATCGTCGGCACTTGCACGTGGTTCACAAAAGGCACGAGAGGAGAAGCAAAAGTTTGCTAACTTTATCAACAAATTAAAGGAAAAAGGTATGTTTAAAAAATCAAAAAAAAATCCCAATAATTAAATTATTCAAATGTTCTCAAATAGCATTTAATTAAATAAGAGTGCGTTCTAATTATTCAAAAAAAGGAAAAGACTAACAGAGAAAATGTTTTGAGTGCCAAAAGGGCAATTAAAAATATGTTTCGAAATTTAATTTTAAGAAAAGACAAGCTTCATGGTGAGTATCCATAAAACTTTTGGCCTATTTCGTTGGGACCTGTTTTTTTAAATTTTGAATGAAATTCTCAATTAGGTTCTTTTTTCGCCACCAAAAAAAGCCAATAATGTTGGGTTTTAGGAAAAGGTTAATATATTTTGAGATGGGGTATGATGTGCCGATGAATCTGCCCTGGAAAATTTTGTTTAGGTTTTTTTAAAAATGGGAAAGTTTATAAAATTTAAGCTTAAATTATTTTTAAAAAAAGACAAATCTTTAAAAAAAAGAATTTTAATTTAAAGATTCGACCTCTCAAAAAAAAGAAATATACGCATTCTGATTGGAATATCCATTAATTTAATCTAAATTGAAAGAATTTAACTATTTTCAATTATAAAATTTCAAATGTTTAGTTTTTTGCGCCTTGGGTTACGGAAAGGAAAAATCATCGAAAGGAAAACCGTTGGAAAATGTCAATCAAAATCAATTGAAAAAATAAACAGAATAATGCATAATTATGTACTAATTAGTAATTACTGATTTTGTTTTCTTTGTTATTTGTTGGTGTATCAATGAGAGTTTTTTATTTTTACTTTTTCTTTTTTTAATGTTTTTTTCCTTTCAAACATTGAATTTATTTAAAATTATTTTCTAACATTTTCGTGACTAGGGCTGTGCGTTTTATTAATATTGGTTGTTGCATAAATTCTGTCGCTTTTGTTTTTGATCGTTCTAATGATGTAAAAGCATTGTCGATTGGTTTCTCGCTATATACTAATTTGAAGCCTTTCTTTCCGCTAACAAATTCGCTTTGAATCAACCGAATCTATCGGTTTTTATGTAGTAAAATTATTTATTTTGAAACATGGAACTCAAAACCGAGAAAAATGAAGCATTCCAGGATTTATTAATTTTATTTTTTTAAAAAAATTTTGATATGTAATCAGAAGCTCAACAAACCTTACAGGAATTGTAAAAGAACGAGAAATAAATTATTGTAAGAAGCAGAAGCTGCTGATCACATTTTCTATTTGATCCGCCCATTTTTATTTTTCCTGCTTCATATTTTCCACGGGTGTCAGTCGGATAATCGGAGAGCGGTGAGCGATTAAACGATGGATCCTTATTATGTATTTATATTAATTGGCAATAAAGTATTTAATATTTGTTTTACTCCTTCTCGCCATTTTGCATTTTTCTCATATACTGTATATTAGTCGCGCAATATTGGGACTCCTGCTTTTAGAAAGGCTATTCGTCTAGGGCCCGGACCAATGGGTTTAAGCCGTTAAAAGGCCATTCGTCTAGGGCCCGGACCAATGGGTTTAAGCCGTTAAAAGGCCATTCGTCTAGGGCCCGGACCAATGGGTTTAAGCCGTTAAAAGGCCATTCGTCTAGGGCCCGGACCAATGGGTTTAAGCCGTTAAAAGGCCATTCGTCTAGGGCCCGGACCAATGGGTTTAAGCCGTTAAAAGGCCATTCGTCTAGGGCCCGGACCAATGGGTTTAAGCCGTTAAAAGGCCATTCGTCTAGGGCCCGGACCAATGGGTTTAAGCCGTTAAAAGGCCATTCGTCTAGGGCCCGGACCAATGGGTTTAGTTTAAGCCGTTTCTCCCAATTCAAATCCCTCCTTTCCTCGGCCAATTCGTCATCATGGTAGTTGGACTTTCAGCATCTTCACTATATTTTGAATTTTTATCCCATCGATTTTGCTTAAACATTTTTGAATTTTCCATTTTTTATTAAATCACCATAACTCATCTCAATGTAATCTCAAGCTCAATAAAGTTTGCAGGGATTTCTAAAAAGAAGATTCAACTTTAAAGCGGGCGCGCAGATGCAAAAGATACGCGCCAAAATTATTTCTGAGGCATAAACGCCACAATTTTGAGCTAAGATTTCTTAGAATGGGTCTGCGCCATGGGTTTTGACATGTTCGCGCCAGAGGAATTCGCATAAATACGATTCAAGCATTTGGTGATGTGTACCGTTTGGCAGCAAAAGGAAAAGTACCAAGAATCCTTACCAAGTATGTTAATTGATTTCGATCAAATAAATGGACGAGAGAATTGCACCTAAACACTTCAGACCAAGATATCGACATTCCGAATATATTAATAAATATTGCTTCTTTTTTAGGCAAATGCCTAAAATTTCTGCGCACTTAATAGGCTCAGATTGGTTTGGGGAGTCTATGACTTTTATAATGCCTAATTTTGCCTATTTCGGGGGTTTTTGCTTAATGTATCTTTTTTTAAGAAAAAAAAATCCTTAACAAAATACAATAAAAAGGAAAAAACACCCCTAAATGAAAAAATTTCCCAAAAATTATCAAAAAAATATAATTTTTTTCTTTATAAAAGTTTTTGATTTTAAAATTGTCCCAAAATATTAAATTAAATAATTCATTCACATTTGAAATTAACCAAAATTGAGTTTTTTAATTAAGTTTTTATCTGTTTGGCTACCTAAAAGGCATTAAACAAATTTTATTTGCCTATTTTTGAGTCTATTCGAGGGTTTTTGTGCATATTTAATGCCTATTTTGCGATTTTTTCTGCCTTTTTAGGTGCCTATGTCGCGGTGAGTTTTTGTGCCAAAAAAGGAAGCTCTATTACTAAAATATGCTAAACGATGTTTCCAAGAATAATTCAAAACATAAAGTGTGTTTGATTGGATTTATCCTTGTAAGAACAATAAAACACAACAACAATATGAATTTACAGTTAGGTAATATAATATTGTTATTATGCTTTTAAATAATATAAGAAAAGAATATTCATGTGTATTCTAACATTTGGTTGGTTTATGGTGCAACTTTCTTGAATGCATTTAGATCATTAATTCTAAAATTAAATGAGATGAGAAAATTTATCTTATTAATCATCAAAGTTTTTATTTAAATATCGAAAATCATCTTAATTTATTTAACTATTAAAAATTACTTTTTGTTAATATTTTCTGCATCTGTAAATAATGACTCCATAAGGGTATTATTTAAAATTTCATTTGAATTCATATTTCTTGGATAAATAGCCGGCAATTCAGTGATACCATTTGTTTTTTGCTTGTCATTTTTCATTGTTAGTCCGACCACCCAAAAAGTGCAATAACTGACATAACTAAAAACAATTTGAAATTGCATTAATTGAAAATAAAATTTCTACCTAATTAAAACTGGACTCCGTGTATGAAAAGTCCTTTAAAACTTGCTCATTCGAAAGCTCTTAAAATTCTCGGGATTTTTTGTGAATTGCTCAATTGTCTAGAACTGGCACAAAATTTTATAGCTTTCGAATGATAGTAATTTTTTTTTAATTTGGTTAATTAAAAGAAATTGAGCGGAAACGGAAGATAAAAAAAAATTACTCAATTATAATTATCAAGAAATTATTCTACAGACCTCATAATTTTGCAAGTTCCCTTCTGTTCCGACTGTGGAATGAGTTGGTATTGTGCCAACTGTTCAGTAACTCCTTTTGCCGTGGTTGCCCACTCAAGTAAATTTCGTCGAATTTTGCATTTATGAAAGCCACAATTTGTTGTGTACCGCTCCTCGTTGATGTCCGCGCACCAAATCAGCGCAAAATGGGCAAATTTATTCATGAAATTAATTTCTTCAAATATTTGTGCCCATTTTGATGGGTTTTTAGTTAAAATTTTATTCGCTAAATATAAATTCATTTACCCTATAAATAAACAAAAGAGAAATAATATCATTTAGCGGCTATTTTATTGCAAACAAATTTTTAAGGATTATTAATTTTAGCAAAATTATTTTAATCAAATAAAAATTTTACCGATGCCAATTTCTTCAGCAATTGTCCGAATTGTAAATTTGTTGACATTGAATGAGGCATTTTGTTCTGGAAACCTTGGCGTGATTACTGTCATTGAATTTTCACCAATTTTTGGCGGCTTCAGACTGCTTTGTGGCGGAAATTCACTCAGTTTTTCAATCATTACAGGTTCAGATGCCCAATTCCTTAAAATTTAATGATTATAATTATTTAAATTTAAATCAATTAAAAAGAGGGAATTTTGGAAAATTTTTTTATTAAACATACAGAAAAAGATTAATATACTTTGTTAAGTGATTCGTAATACAATTATTTAATTAAAACTTCATAAAAATATTTTTTTATTTGTAATTTATATGCATAATTATTAATGTTTTTCCATTAATTTTTACCAATTTGAGTAAATGCTGAAGAATTGATACAATAAGTAAGCCAAGGGTGCAAATGGAAACAAAGCGCAAATTTTAGTGGCCATAACTGACAAAGTTGCTCCATTAAAATAGCCAAATAATCCAGAATAAATTAAACGATCTAAAAATGAATGTTAATCTTAAATTATTATTATGAATTTTTTCAATAAAATTTGCTCACTTTTAGCCCAAAGTTTAATGGCTCTCAAAAATTGTGAAAATGTTTCTCTGTCCTTGACAAGTGACAATTGAAATTTGCCGGATCTGTAGCCTTAAAAGTTATGAAAATGATTCATTGAAATTACGAAATGTAATCTTCAATTAAAGTCCGAAAACATTGGTTACCAAGAAGCATTTGCCATTATCAAAACAGAAATGAAAAATAAAAGTTTATTTGTTAGGAAAGATTCATATTTTAAATTAAATAAAACTATTTTAATAAAATTGATTTTAATATTTAAAATTCAATTTTCTAATGAATTTACCTGCCAATGAATAAAGCGCCTCAACAGTGCCCAATTCTCTGATCAGTTGATCACTTTCCAAATTAGCACCTTCTACCAAATATTGTAAAGGGACAGGGACGAACAAAACATCAAATTCAATTTGGTTTTGCTCAATTCGTATCAATGGCACTCTGCCGGACACACTGCTAACTTTTGCTTTCGTTAAATTCTGAACAGTAAATTTGGCAAAATTCACAATTTCATAAATGGAAAATAATTACTTAATCAAGATGTTTTTCTTTTTATTTCACTAATATTTTCGCATTATGACTTCCTTGGTCTAAAATCTACGAAAGGATTGCCTTTAAATGCTTTTGTTATGCTATTTTCGGGGTCTTAGATCATATTTTATTTGATAATTTTAAGATAAAATTTGCAAAAGTCATAATTTCGAAGTAAATTTTGATTTTGCCAAAAATTTCTTTATAAAATGCAGTAAAAACGAAATTACTCCCACCCCTAACAAATAAGAAACGAGCTAAAAATCCTAATTTATTTATAAATGGAAAAGAATATAAATTCGTTGCTTCACGAGAAACATTTTTTTTTGTGAGAAAAATAATTTTTTGAAAAAATCCCGAGCTTGATAATAAGACACATGGTGAAAGCCCAAGCCCAAGCCCAAGCCCAAGCTCTAATTTTAATTTAAAAAATTTACTTTTTTAAGCATTGAAAAGAAACTCATGTTAGGTTGGTATAAAAAATTGTTCAAATTGATTTGTGCGGGCACAATGCACAGCAAATCCAAATCGGAGCTGTCCAATTCAGCATTCATCATGTGGGAACCGTTTGTTAACAGCAAGGGATCTGTAACATTTTAAGATTTTTAATTTTTATTATTAATAAAAAAGATTAATATTAATTATTATGTTTAAACAAATAAATGTACGTTCAAAATTAGCCGTTATTTTCACCCATTGCTTTAAAACTGAATATATTTGCTTTTTGATTTTATTGATCAGAGTTATTTTGTTTTCGTTGGCACAGAATGGTTTTATTAAATTGCTAATCTAAAAATTAAAATGAAAAAGAGAGAGTGAGAGAGTTGTGAGAGGAGTAGAGATAGAGAGAGAAACAGAGAGAGGGTGAGAGAGAGAGAGAGAGAGAGAGAGAGAGAGAGAGAGAGAGAGAGGGAGAGAGAGAGAAGTGAATAAGAGAAGGGCGGCAAAGAGAGAAAGAAAGAAATTGAAAACGGAAATTATACATATTAGAGAAATAGAGTAAGGAGAAAAGATAAGGAGAAAAGATAATTATTTTTACCTCTTCCGACTGCCTAAAATCGAGCTCACGATTTGTAGGATTTGTTCTTATCAAATTGTATTGAGCATATTCAGCAGAAATTAATGAAGTCTCTGTAAACAATAAAACTTAAGTTCTAACTTTTTTTATTTCTCATTTTACCAAGAAACAATTAATTTATATAATAATTTTCAAATGGATGCTTATTACCAATTATTTTTTGCTGTTCCACCACAATTTTCATTGCTTGCACATTTTGGGTGAATAATTGCTGCTCGGTGTTTAAATTTAAATCTTCATCGTTTGACAATGTTTCAAATTGCCAAAAATTGTTGGCATTCTGTTGCTCCTCCTCCCCCTCCTCTTTACCACTGCAACAACCGTCGCCCAGAGAAATTTTTGCCAAATTTTTTGCAAGTAATGTGGCAAAAACTTGTGTGTGTAATTGGCCAAGCACTGTGATGAGTGTGGCCAATTCGTAGGTGCCAAATTGGGTGACTTTTTTCGCACCAAATTCCACGGAAAAAGATGACGAGCAGGAGGACGATGTTCCCAATGATAATGATGATGAAGCATCGTCATCAGTGGCAGGTGCCACGGCACTTTGATCAATCAGTGAGTAAATGAGATTGCCATTGAAAAATGCTTCTTCGGCTTCAACATTTTTGCCCACACGTATCATTTTAACAATGTCCAAAAATGCAACAGCACTTTGTTCCACACATCTTTTGCTGTTTGCAGAACTTAAGAGTTGATTATTTTAAAATTTAATTGATTTATTGGTTTTTATTTATTTTAATTTTATATAAATCAGTGGGGTATCCCCCCCCCCCCCCCCTCCTTGCGTGCTTTTCACATCACTTTTTTTTTGCAGTGCTTTTTCCCCCAAAAAACTTTTAGACTTTTTTTTTTACCAGATTTTCATCAAAATTACTAATTTTGTTGATTTTCTTAAAAATTTAGCGAAATTTTTTGAAAAATTTTGCTGAGGTAGGTCTTGAAGGGGATACAAACAAGGAAAATCGAAAACTTTCATCAAAACTAATAAGCGGTGGGGGGGGGGGGGCTATCCCCCCCTGGGACCGTTTTGGCACAAATATTACAGGGAAATAATGAAAATGATTATTTGATATAAATTTCATTAATTACCCAAATGCGAAATCATCCAAATTGTTTTGTACAAAAAATAATTTTTCCAACAGAAATTGAGGCTCTTCCTCAGATGCAGCTGTTCGGCATTTAAAACTGTGCCATTTCTGTTCAAATTTTGGAATTTTGAAGCCTAGAGCATTTGACATTTCTAATTTGGCCTCTATTGTTCGGATAAGCATTGCAATATGCAAATAAATTGTGCATTTCTCATCTGTTATGTTTTCCAAATAAAATTTGTAAAAATTTCCCAAAAGTAAATCGTTGAGAAAATCTATAAAAAAAAAGAATGAAAATTTTTTATTTAATAATAAATTTTGGCATTAATTTTTCTCAAACTTAATTTTTCTTTTACCAGAAAATTTTTCAATTCTTATTTCTTTCAGCATATTTATGCAAGTTCCAAATGGGAAATGTTGTGTTTTCGAACTAACGAATCGTAATTCGTCGATCATTTGTCCTTTTGGACTGTAGGCCTTTTGTTCTTTTGATTTTATCCGTCTTTGGTTGACTTGTTCTTTCGTGCTGCCAACTTTGGATCTGTCTGTTATTTGTCCGATTGACTTGTCACCCATTTGTCCTTTTCGGCTGTCACCCATTTGCCCTTTTCGGCTGTCACCCATTTGTCCTTTTCGGCTGTCACCCATTTGTCCTTTTCGGCTGTCACCCATTTGTCCTTTTGGGCTGTCACCCATTTCTCCTTTTCGGCTGTCACCCATTTGTCCTTTTCGGCTGTCACCCATTTGTCCTTTTGGGCTGTCACCCATTTCTCCTTTTGGGCTGTCACCCATTTGTCCTTTTGGGCTGTCACCCATTTGTCCTTTTGGGCTGTCACCCATTTGTCCTTTTGGGCTGTCACCCATTTGTCCTTTTGGGCTGTCACCCATTTGTCCTTTTGGGCTGTCACCCATTTGTCCTTTTCGGCTGTCACCCATTTGTCCTTTTGGGCTGTCGATAATTTGTCCTTTTGGGCTGTCACCCATTTGTCCTTTTGGGCTGTCACCCATTTGTCCTTTTGGGCTGTCACCCATTTGTCCTTTTGGGCTGTCACCCATTTGTCCTTTTGGGCTGTCACCCATTTGTCCTTTTGGGCTGTCACCCATTTGTCCTTTTCGGCTGTCACCCATTTGTCCTTTTGGGCTGTCGATAATTTGTCCTTTTCTGCTGTCATCCATTTGTCCTTTTGGGCTGTCGATAATTTGCGCTGTTATGCTATCGGAAATTTGTGCTTTTGGACTGTCACCTATTTGTCCTTTTCGGTTGGCACCCATTTGTCGTTTTGGGCTGTCAATAATTTGTCCACTTAGGCTGTCGGCTATTTGTCCTTCGGGGCTGTAGATAATTTCTTCTGTTAGGCTGTCGATCGTTTGTCCCTTTGACAAAGTGGATAGTCTTAGTTCAACCGGTTTTCTTGTATTTTTGCCTCTTTTCGCACCAAAACTGCTTTTTCTTCTCATTTTGCTAACTTCATTTGGCGCTTTCACATTTGTCAAAATTTCATCAGATTTTGTTACGGTAATCACCTCAGCTACAGTATCATTTGTACTTTCCTTTTCCTTCTCAGTAATTTGGGGGCCTGTCATTTTCTCTTTGTCTTTTACTACGGTATCTGCCGTTTTGTTGTCCTCATCATTAATTATGGTATTTGTTTCTTTGTTTTGCTTATCGCTAACTACAGTATTTGTCTTCAATTTATCTTTTTGATCCTTTTTACAGTGATCACTCGGATTTTCTTTGATTATATTTTCCTTTTTTACTTTTATTTTATCAAATTCTTCCGCAATTGCGTCCGAAAAACAATATTCATCATCGGATGATTCTGATGTAAAATTTTCGACGCTGGAAAAATACTCAAAATTCTAAAAAAGTTATTTATAAATTAGTTCAATAATTTTTTAAAAATTTTAACCTTATTTAAAATTTCGTCCATTTTTTTAATTCCTTCGGGATCCAATATTCTTTTTAGCGAATCCTCTTAAAATAAAATAAATTTAATCTTTATATTTCTTAATTAAATTAAAAATTCATATAAAAGAAGGTTTGGATGAAAAATAAAGAAAAATATTTAATATTCAAATGGTAATAAATTAATCTAATCAAAATTGTTGAATACATAATAAATTCAAATAAATTTTAAATGATTTTAATATTTATAAATATATTTTGATTTTTTTAATTTAATTTTACAAATAAACAATTACTGTGTTCTGCAAATATTTTTCGAATACCGCAAAACAATTTGGCGTTATCACATTCTTCTTGCTCCAAAAGGTCCACAATCTTTTCCAAATGCAATTTTGGCAAAATTTCATCCCTTCGGGCGTTTTTTTGCAAATTTTTCCAAAGGCATTGCAAAAAATTCGTTTGAATTTTGACAATGTGAAATAAATCATCGCTATTTTTTTCCCCACTGGTTATTTTGTTTGTTTTTTGTTCCTCCTCCTCAAACGTTTCTTTTGTGCAAATTGTTAATGCGCGAAAGAGTTGCGCATTTTCGGGCCCATTTTCAAAGAAAACAGATGGAGGTTCCTATTTAAAAATTTAAAAATATAATACTAAGGCCGAAGCCGGGGGGGGGGGGGGGACGGGGGCGGGGCCGGGGATCCCGTGATTTTCATCCCGGTCCCCTTTCCTCGTTTTTCCTATCCCTGAAAACGGGGATTACCCCGCAGCCCATCTCCGCAGGAGAAAATACACCCTAAAGATAGTCTGGTAGACCAAAAATGAATAAAAAAAAATTATAAAAATCATCGAAACAAAAATATATTCTTTGCTTGATTTTGGCATTTTTCCTTAATTGTAAAACATCG
Source organism: Heterodera schachtii (assembly GCA_023374025.1). Classification (NCBI taxonomy): domain Eukaryota; kingdom Metazoa; phylum Nematoda; class Chromadorea; order Rhabditida; family Heteroderidae; genus Heterodera; species Heterodera schachtii. Next base: position 2,649,260 of record SIJG01000006.1, on the reverse strand, counting down.
TAACTTCATTTTTTGGGGAATAAGACAGGCTTGTTAAAAAAAGATGAAGACAAATATCAAAATCTATAAAAAATTTCCCCGGCCCGCCGATAATATTTTTTCGAACTAAAAATAATAAATAAAATTGCGCAATTTCTAAAAAAAAAATTTTTTCTTCAGTTAAATATAAATTTCTTCTTCTCCGTTCCATTGAATGAAAATAAATTCAGAGCTTAATGATTAATTCATAAATTATTTATTTCAAAGAAATAAAAAGAAAATTATCGGTTTTAATAAATCTGAAGATAGAATTATGTTTTTGTAACAATAAAATTATTTACATTTCTGGCATTTTGTTTAAATTTTTTTTAATGGTCTAAGCATTCCTTACCGACTCTATTTCACTGAATTCTCTACAAAATTGAATTGGCTCTTTCATTTTGGAAAATTTTCCTCGATTTTTTCGCATAAATTGGTCAAATTTTTCACGAATTTTTCGTTCATTAAGCCAAAAGTATTTTCCAAAGCATTTCCAAATCGAATTCAGCTCATCAATAATTTGCCTTTTTCTCTCTTTGTTTGTTTGGTCTTTAATTATTTCGTGATAAAAATTTATTATTTTTTTAAATATATTTATATTCATTTTTATTTTTGGCTATTTTAAAAATAATAAATTTTTCGGTTTTTCTTACCAGCTTCATCTGATTTTTTGAGTTCATTGTTAAAATAATTTTCTGCCCATTCGCTGTACAAATATTTGTCCAATGTAATTTTTGTCCTCCATTTTCCAATGGGATTATTTTGTAACAAAAATTTATTATATAATCGGGCATAAAAAGGGTGCTTTTCCTTTTTTGGGGATTCTTAAACATATAGAAAATTATATATTTTTTATATTTTTATTTAATTATTAAGTATTACTTTTATTAATTGAATTTTTTAAACTAACCATTGAATTCCAATTTTTCAAGATGATAGTCATGAAATAATATTGTTCTCGGAAATCCCATTAATTTAATAAGTTTTTGGCGTATTTTATCAATTTCTTTTTTATCATTTCGTTTAATTACTTCACTAAAGCAATAAAAATGCATAAATAATAAAAATTCGACGCGTTTATAAATAGATTTTTTTATTTTCTTATAAAAATTTGGAAATTTTTAAGATAGCGGGTGTATTTCTATTTCTATTACATTTTTGGTTTAGTTTGAAAATAAATAAATTAATTAATTAATGTCCATGATATAATTTTAGTTTTAACCCTTTTAAATATTTAATTTAAAAGATTTGGCTTTAAAATTTGCCTTTAAATAGGTAATTTCTCTATTTAATCAAAATTTAGCTGGTTTTAATAAGCACAAACACAAAGAATTACCCAAAATATTTGACGAGTTTTGTTTTTTGCGGAAAAAAATGCATTAAATCACTGAAAATCCACTCCCAAATTTGCTGATTGTTTCCAGCAACACTCGCACGAATGCTTTCCACTGTGTTGCATTGGATTTTCTGCTCAGTTTTTGAATTAGCACCGGTGCCTAATTTGGCATTCAAAGCGCGAAAAAGTTCAAATTTGATTTTCAAGAAATGGCACATTGTGACCAAAGAGTGAAAATCCATTGATTCAGAAGTGGAGATAAACTGAAGACCTTGTGAACGAATTATGATGAACGTTTTAAACGAACAGTTTGTCAGCAGACTAAAAACATTTACAATGTCATAAAAGGAGAAAAAGAGAAAGTTAATTATTATAGGTAAAAGATTAACAATTTTTTAATAGATTAATTTAAAATTTTATTTTTACTACCTTTTGTCAAAATTAAAATTTTTAAAAATTGCAAAAATTTAATGAAGCTTTATAGCCCCCTAAAAATGAGATTTTCAGGCCCCATTTTCTATTGTATTCCTATTCCCCGGAAAAATTTTTTAAAAAACCAAGGAAAATAAATTAATTGAATACAAAATTATTACAATTTTAATTCCTTGCTAAACCAACAGTAGGCATCAAATATTGGCTTTGTTCTGCCTTTAAAATCATCTTCCTCATCATCATAAATCGGTGAAGATGGCCGAAAATGGTGAATCTTGCGCAATTCTTTTTGGTTTTGTTCAACTTTCCATGTTAGCATATAAATATTGGTGAAAATTGCAATTTTTGACTCATTTGCACATTGTTCAGCCGATGAATGGGCCAGAAAATAATCCATGTACACACTGTCCAGCAAAATGTGCTGTGCCCCGCCAATTGGGTTATTAGAAAAGCGGCACACATTGTACCATGAACAGAGTTCTAAATTCGGAGGGAGGAATCCATCAGTGAAGGTAAATCCGCTTTTGCCTAAAACCGCTGTCAATTGATAATACTCCCCGAAATTTGCGGATAATCCCGACAGTTGAGGACTCGAGAATTGAATGAAGTGATAATATTTTTTTTTCACCAAATAAAAGTGCCTTTCCAATGGGCCAATGGGATGTGATTAATTAATTACGGACACTCAAAAAGTCCCAAATGTCCCTCCCTGTTGATGGATCACATAAAGCAACTTTATACTTTTTCCATAAGATTTAATGCTTTTGTTTATTAAAAAATATTTTTTATTCCCTTTTTATTACTTTTCAAAAACGGAATAGCATCTGCAGTTGAATAAAATTGATGAAGAACAAATAATGTTAGCAGAATATTCATTGCGACAAATTTTACAAACTAAAAAATTTCAAAAGCAATGAAATAATAATAAAATAATATTAAGACTAATTAATTATTATTTTATATGAGAAAATGAAAGAAAAAGGATTCAAAATCGATGAAAACATTCATATGATTTTAGCATTTTTTAATTAATATTTCCGGGCATCGCATTTTGACAAAATGCAAATGTAAAAAGAAATGGTAAATATTGTTGTTAATAATTTAAAATACATTTAATATTAATTAATGCCTAACTTACAGAAAAAACTGGTATTAAATATTAATTAATACATAATTATAAGTTCAAATATTATTAAACAATTTTCATTAATTATTTTATTAATTATTACGGATATCAGCATTAAATAGGAAAGGCTTAATATTCGTTAAATGAAATAAATTAATAGAATGGAGGGACTAAAAACATGTTTTACGCTACATATCTATAAAGCAAAAATGTAATAATTTAATTTATTTGCGCTGATTTTTACATATAGTAGATCAATACATAATTCTATGCAGAGTTTTACAATCAAAGAAATTAAAAATTGCAATAAAAAATATTCAATTGCATATTCAATTGTATGTAAGATACATAATTCTATGCAGAGTTTTACAATCAAAGAAATTAAAAATTGCAATAAAAAATATTCAATTGCATATTCAATTGTATGTAAGATACATAATTCTATGCAGAGTTTTATAATCAAAGTAATTAAAAATTGCAATAAAAAATATTCAATTGCATATTCAATTGTATATGTAAGATGAGGCAATAATGAAAAATTATCACTGTTACGGTAGACACTAAAAATGACCTCCTAATTATTCAAGAGCAAATTTGGTTGTCGCCCAAGATCAAAATTAAGTTTTTCCATGGTTTCACTAAAACGACATTTGCACTAGAGACCGGACAAGAGGGTCGGTCGAACGGTTTCGGTTAAAAACCGAAAAAAACCGAAACCGAAAAAAACCGAAAAACTCAAAAAATTCTCGGTCGAACGGTTTCGGTTAAAAACCGAAAAAAAACCGAACCGAAAAAAACCGAAGAAAAATTTTCGGTATATCGTTTCGGTTTCGGTTTTTTTTGAATTTTTATATTTTTTCCAAAAAAAGCAATAAACTATTCTATTAATAGAAAAAGCAAAAATCTCCTCTGAGTAAACTTCTTGACTTTATTAATAAATAAAATATCTAACGAAGGGGTGACCATTTACACGTTAGATTTAAATAGTTGATAAAAAATGACGAAAGATGAATACATTAGGAAAATATCAAATGAGGTCAAATGGGTAAAAGTGATAGACGACAATTGAATTTGGATTGGAGAAGAGAAAAGTAGAAAAGTCAGATCTCCAGCAAAGGGAAACTGGAGAAAATTTGGTTTTTGAGGAATTTTAAAGAAATAGCTGGAGGTCTGCAGAACTATTTTTTTTTGACAAGATGGGTGAGTTCATTTTGAAATGATTGAATTTGGAGGAGAGCTCTGTCAATTTCGTTTTGCATTGCTTTGTCAAACTGCGATGGTTTTGAAGTGTCTTCGCTGGCCTCCTTCGGTTCTGGCCCATTTTCGTTGACGGGAGTCGGGTCTTTTGTCTGTGCGGGTTGCCTTGGTGGTGCCACTGGAGCTGGGTCTTGTTGACGTTTTCGGACCCGCGCTTCGTATTCCGCCTTGAGTTGTTCTTTGGTGAGCGCAGGGCGGACGAACAGGCGGGCAAGGTTTTTCTGAGAACGGAGTCGAACACGCTCGCGCTTCCATCCTCCGAGTGCAATGTGTTGGTGCGCGGATGTTGGCATGACCACTTTGAGTGGGCGTGGTGTAGTTCGCTGAGAGTCGAACCGGCCAACACGAAAGATGGCGGTTGGTTCAGCCTCAACTTCGAGATGATCCAAGATTTTTGTGGTGGCTTCCCTGTCTTCCTGAACACGCTCCGATGGGCGGGTGGCATTGCTTTCTGGGAGGCCAATGAACACCAATGTGCGTTGGCGTTCTTGCTCTGCGAGTGCGGCAGTGTTTGGGTCGAGGTCCGGTGTAGAAGTCATTGAACGTTTGGCGGGAGGCGGAGTGATGTTTGTTGCGTTGGTTCGTTTCATGTCGAATAATTAGAACAATTTTTGGGGATTTAATCTCAAGCCGGGAAATTTTTTTGTTATTTTAATGCTATTTGTTAGCAGATTTTGTCTAAAAATACCAAATTTTGAGATTTTGGACTAATTTTTTAAGAAAAGATAGCTTTTTGGAGGGTCGGCGGTGCCGATAGGCGCCGCCGGAGGAAAATTTTAAGAATTTTTAATGAAAAAAGATAGCTTTTTGAGGGGTCGGCGGTGCCGATAGGCGCCGCCGGAGGAAAATTTTAAGAATTTTTAATGAATTTTGTTAAAAAAATGGCCAACTGATTTGTCAAAAAAGTCGGTCGATTGTTTCGGTTTTTTAAATATTTCGGTCGAACGGTTTCGGTTAAAAAACCGAAAAAACCGAAAAAAACCGAAAAACTCAAAAATTTCTCGGTCGGTTTTTTTCGGTTAAAAACCGAAACCGAAAATCGAAAAATACCGAAAAAACCGAAAAAAAACCGACCGGTCCGATCTCTAATTTGCACCGTGCGCCGGCAAGAAAATACAAACATTTGCGTCGCTCATTCAAATGATTTTAAATAATTAATTTAAGACAAATCGAGATAAACATATTTACTAGAGTTCGGATTTTTATGTTTTTACATATTTTTCTGCGGCTTAGTTATGGCGAGGAAGCCCAAAAATAACATTTTCTCCGAACAATTTTTGATTTCGTATTTTGACTACTTTGGAATTTTTAGAAAAATTTTGGAATTTTTTGGTAAAAATTCAATAGCGAAAATACAAAAAATTGAAAAATACACCCCCCTAAACCAATTTTCTTACCATTTCTTACTGTATTTTATAAAATTAATTTTTGCTTCGTTTTAGTCAGACGAAATTTTGACGAAAAAAAGACGAATTTATTTATACCCTTAAGAATGACTTTTTTGTTAAAAAAATATTGGTTCGATTCATTGCGCACACTTAACAATTTTTATCATTTTATTTACTATTTTAACTATTATTTTCAAATTTCTAATTCCGGCGGTGCCTATCGCAACTGTCCGGACTCTTTTATCTTTAAAAAAAATTAACATCCTAAAGCCACATCCGCTTTTCCACCTACTAGGATCTCCATTCCATCAGTTTGAAGAAACAATACAATTTAAAAGTTTGATGTTTCTAAATTATGGATGAAATTAATCAAAAAAATTTTCGTGTTTTTCGTTTCGTTGTCGGATTATAAATATTCCATGAAAAATATATAAATATTTATTTGTTTTCGTTTTCGAAAATTTTTTTTTTGGTTTTCGCACACCCCCGAGCTGGTGGGGTCCCCTTTGCTACCCGCAATCATTTGGAGCCATATATTAATTGTATTTAACAATAAAGAAAATCACAATTAAAAATTTTTATTGCATTTATTTTTCTTTGTAAAAAATGTCAAGAATTACATTATTGATTTATTACGTGTAAAATCGCGAAAAGAAATTATTTTATTAACTTTTGCCAAAGTATTCATACAAATTCATTCAAAAAATATAATAAAAATAATTAAAAAAATATATAAAATGATGAATATTTTCGCAATATTTTGGTCCTTAAATATAATATTTCTCCAACAAAATGGCCAAAATGTTGCCAGTGCAACCAATCCATTTATGGGCAAGCACGAGATGAAAATTGCAAGTTTGGAAAATTTGTTGAGGTAAGTAAATAATGATTTGCATGCATAATTCAGCAGAGGCCCAGCCCAATGATGTCCTTGGAAATGTCCTTGTATAATTTTTAAATAATTTAAGCAGTGAGGCATTTGGCAAGTAATCTTAGGGAATTCGCGCAGTTCACACCGCTTTTTACATATACATTTAGCTTTTATTTTTTCTTAATTAAGTGCACCTTTAGCTAAATTTATAATTTTTAACACGAATTCAAATTGCCATTGAAAAATTTTACATTAAAATTATTGAAAAAATTGAGCATATAAAGGCAATCAGTGATCTGATCAATGATGACAAATCGACTGAGAAGAGTCCAAACTATCATTACTTTTACTTTATTAAGAAATAAAAAATATCTAACGAAGGGGTGACCACTTACACGTTAGATTAAATAATTGATAAAAGTAATAGAAGACGAATACATTTGAAAAAGATGAAATGAGTCAAATGGGTAAAAGTGATAGACGACAATTGAATTTGGATTGGAGAAGAGAAAAGTAGAAAAGTCAGATCTCCAGCAAAGGGAAACTGGAGAAAATTTGGTTTTGAGGAATTTTAAAGAAATAGCTGGAGGTCTGCAGAACTATTTTTTTTGACAAGATGGGTGAGTTCATTTTGAAATGATTGAATTTGGAGGAGAGCTCTGTCAATTTCGTTTTGCATTGCTTTGTCAAATTGCGATGATTTTGAAGTGTCTTCGCTGGCCTTCTTTTGTTCTGGTTCGACTTCGTTGACGGGAGTCGGGGCATTTGTCTGTGGGAGCTGCACTGCTGGCGCCACGGGAGCTGGGATTTGTTGACGTTTTCGGACGCGTTCTTCGTACTCCTTCTTGAGCTGTTGTTTGGTCAACGCTGGGCGGACGAACAGGCGGGCCATGTTCTGTTGGGAACGGAGTCGAGCACGCTCGCGCTTCCATCCTCCGAGTGCCACGTGTTGGTGTGTGGGTGTTGGCATGACCACCTTGAGTGGGCGTGGTGTTGTTTGCTGTGGGTCGTACCGTCCGAGTCGAAAGACGGCGGTTGGTTGGGCCTCAACTTCAAGATGTTCCAGGATTTTTGTGGCGGCTTCCCTGTCTTCCTGAACACGCTCCGATGGGCGGGTGGCATTGCTTTCCGGGAGGCCAATGAACACCAATGTGCGTTGGCGTTCTTGCTCTGCGAGTGCAGCAGTGTTTGGGTCGAGGTCCGGTGTAGAAGTCATTGAGCGTTTTGGTTGTGGAGGAGTGTCGTTTGTTGTGTTGGTTCGCTTCATGTCGAATAATTAGAAATGAATATTTGTTTTTTGCGAAAATCTTAATTGGACAAATTCTTGTCTAAAAAAAAAAATTGGAACGCTTCACGAATTTGCGTGTCATCCTTGCGCAGGGGCCATGCTAATCTTCTCTGTATTGTTCCAATTTTAGTATATGTCCATTTGGAATGAACAAAAAATTTGGAACGCTTCACGAATTTGCGTGTCATCCTTGCGCAGGGGCCATGCTAATCTTCTCTGTAAGTGCACCTTTAGCTAAATTTATAATTTTTTTCATTATTTATGAAAGTTTCATTTTAATGCAAAATTATTTTCGGCTTTACTTAAGTTTTTAACTTTTAAATTTAAAATGTTGAATAATTTAATTGTTGATGTTATACCTTTTTTAATGTTTTTTAGCAAGGAGAAAAAATTGCTGAAAATATGTCAAATCCGACAGTAAAATACATAAAAAGATAAGCAAATGGCGTTGCCGATGGAGACTGAAAATAGGTAAATAAATTGATGGTTTCAACAAATGTGCAACCGTCGCTTACAAAATGGCAAATTCAAAATAATTTGCAACGAAACAATGTTTTAGATTGTATTCACCATTTTTTTATTTCCTATTTTTGTTATTTCTTGATATGGCACCCATTTGGGGACGGAATTTGTCTTTTTGTGTATTTTACTGTTGGATTGTCCACTGTCCGATCGTCCACCTCTGCGGATTGTCCTCAATGTGGATTGTCCACCTGTCCAATTTTCAGTCACGCCTGAACCTACTGAAGGCCGGGAATTCCTAGCTTGGTCCCGGTCACGTGCTACCCAATTCTTCCCTCTTAATTCTCCGCCTACTAAAATTTCTACTAAAGTTTTGTTCTTTTGGAATTGCAAATTTTTTGGTGCTGGGACGTTAGTCAAAAAACCATCAAATGGAAAATTTTTGAGAGAAAATTATTCATAATTTCGTCTAAAATAGATCAAATTTAATAATCTTGACTAACGTCATAGCACCTATTTTTTCAGGATTGATAGTCAAATTATGGTGTATAAGCGAGCGTATTTGTCACTGAACGAGGCGTGTGAGCTGCAAGTGGACAGCGACAAATTGGAGCTTTCCAACCCGCTCTATTCAGACGCATTTATCCATTTCATCAGCGCGGGTGCCGCTTTTTGCACAAAAATAAAAATGGGCAAAAGTGTCAATTACCCGGATCTGAAGGCTAACAAAGGGTACAACTTTTTCGAGGAACTCATTGAGGTAATGAGATTTGAGACGCCGCGTCCCTGGCATTCAGCGGTCCACGATTTGCTCAATTAGATTTGCCAGAAATTTTGCAATTTTGTTGTCCAATATATTATTGGTAATTATCAATAAATATAAAATCTCGTGTGCATCGGTAGCAGGGCTGGTCGTGATCACGGATCACGGGGTTTTTGGGGTGCCGTGATCTCGGATCACGGGTCACGGATTTTTCAATTTTTCCGTGATTTTGATCCGTGATGGGCATTTTATATAAGGAATTTTTATTGAGACGAAAATAAGAAATTGGTGTGAAAAGAAAAATTTTTTTGAGAAAAAATTAAATAAATAAATTCATTTCTGTTAAGCCTAGTGGTAAAGCCTTCCGTCTTTCATTGTTTGACCCTTGGGTTCAATTCCCTATTGGGATATGGTAGTTTTCACATTTTTTAAATTACTTTATGAAATTTAATTAAAAAGAAAACTTTTTAAATAATTTTTCTCTATTTTTAAAACAGTATTAGATCCATTAATTAACCAATGATTGGACATTTTTTGGACAAAATCTGTTAATAAATTCAGTCAAAATTCAAAATTTTTCACGGCGACGCTATCGGTCGGAACCGCCGGACCCCCATTTTACCTATTTATTTAAAACTTTGACCCCAAAATGGCAAAAAATAGCCCTTTATTTTCCTAAAAAATTGGCTCAAAAACGTAAATTTGGTCATTTTTTGGAAAAAATCTGCTAACAAATCGCATTAAAAATTACAAATTCTTTCCCGGTGGCGCCTATTGGCACCACCTGTTCTGCCCCCTGTACTCGAAAAGTTTTTTGGAAAAAGCACGCCGCAAACAAAAAAAAAGCGTTTTACCTATATGGTTTGGTTTCTTTAAAATATCTTTTGGGAATTTTTCCAGCGATTAAATTCCGTTTTTTGTTAATAAATTTAAATAAAAAAATCATTAAGAAAAATTTTTTTTACAATCACGGATCACGGGTCACGGAAAGCACGGGGTTTTTGGGGTGCCGTGATCACGGGTCACGGATTTTTTTGGAAGCTCCGTGATCACGGCTTACGGATTTCCGTGATTGGAAATTCAATCACGGCCAGCCCTGATCGGTAGCCCAATCTTAGAGCTGCCCACTGAATGGGTGACGAGTGGGTTCGATTCCCACCAAAGGCTTAACATTTTGCCCATTTCTTATTATATAAACAATTCTTACTTTTAAATTTACAAGAAAATTGCGGGTTCTGAAAATGCAAATAAAATTGTGAGGAAAATGGAATTTTCGCTGAATAAAAAAGAGCAGAAAAAAGATTATGATGCAATTATGGGACCTCGAGGAGCATTCGAAAATCGGGTAACTTTTATGAACTAATAAAATATAATAATAAGTTTATTAAAATATATATTTTTTAAAGGCATTTTAATGAGAGCCGGTAAAATTGGCATTGATGGCATAATTGAAATATTGGGGGAGAAAAAAGTACATAAAAATGGGTTCTTTACAAAAAAGAAATTCAGCGAATATTTATATAAAGTCAGCAATACGAAAACAAATGCTGCTTTTGAGGTATACTACATTCATATTTGGCTTTTGTATTTTAATATTTGCATAAAATAATAAAATATTATTTTTAATTTTATTCATTTGAAATCATAAGGCTTTTGTATTTTAATATTTGCATAAAATAATAAAATATTATTTTTAATTTTATTCATTTGAAATCATAATAAATGATACACAAAGCAATAAATTTATAACATAAGAAATACTTGATTTTAATCATTTTTAACAAAAAAATCACTTGGAGATCCGTTTGGTGTTCTCCGATTCACACAAGAAAAAATCGTCAAGTGAACAAAAATTGTTGGAACACTTTATATTCAAGCCTAAATAAGCTTGAAAGATTGGAAGAAAACTAAAAGAAAAAGATTGCCAGCTGATGATTTGATATGTTGCAAAGCTTTTGATACATAATTTTATAAAGATTTTTTATTTTTATAATTTTCTTGTTATTTTTGATTAATCCAGATTCATTTTTCCTTTTAAAATTTTTCCCTTGCCAAACTCTCAAGTTTTTTTACTGAAATTTTTTTTTCTCAATTTCAAGTTGACCTTTTTCTAATTAACTTTTTGTTTGAATGAAATCATTAGTCATTTGGATGAGTTGGCTAATTGAATCTGATCATTTTCAATTTTGGCCAAAATATTCATTTATCCCAATTTCTTCGTTCAAATTTGAATTTACACCGTTTTTTCGCCTCACCCTTACCGACGCAATTTCTTTTAGAAAATTAATGGGGCACGGTGCCGATAATCCAACACAAAAAAATGGGCTGAATATAGCAATTATTTAACTGCAAATTATATAAGGTTTATTACTAGGTTAAACCTTTTTGGAATTAGTTAGGAAAAGGGTCTTTTTCAAATTTAATTTTCCTTAACGCCTGATAAGCGTGAAACAAAAATGTTGACAAATTCAAACAATCCAGAAAAGACTAAACCCAGTTACCAAAACTTCTGTTCCATCGCCTTTGTATTTCTTCTCCTCTAACCCAATTTCTCTAGGCACATTCCAAATATGTAATGGTGGCACCTGAAATGAATAATTGCAATTGAAATATTAAAATTGTTATTACCAGTCGCCACTCCAACCGTTCCACCGGCTGGTTCCAACCACAAAAATGCTGCGCTTGACAAATCCACATGATTCACTTCACATTCCGGGCATTGATTGTTGATTGGCACAGTCAAACTTAGAAATTAAAATAATTTGCAAAGAAATTAAATTGCTCTGTCGTAAGCAAGTCGGGCAAAAGACAAAAAATAAGGTATAGAGCTAGAAATCTTTTAAAATGCATAAAAGTCGAAAAATCCTTTCCTAAAGAGAAGGAACAATGGTGATTTTGGCGGATTATCGAAAGCCCTGAGGACGAGAAGCCACACAAATCTTGAGCCGGAAGCAGCGGCAGACATTGTTGGCTTAATTTAATGAAAATTATGGTAACGAACAGATTTAGCTGCTAAAATTACTATCCATAAAAACTCGGCCTCTAATTATAATTTAATCATATGTAAAAGATAATAAAATTTCAAAAAAATTATTATTGAAATAATACAGCGTCAATAAGATTTATCTTTTTTGATGCATACTAATTTTTTCCTATGCAAACTACCGTATCTATGTCAAGGCCGCATGCACCGCGTCCACTGATACCGTAGAAAGTGAATTTGCCACCAGTGATCGCTGTGTTCAAATTCGACGTGATTGGACCTGAGGCTGACGACTCCGAGAGGCAAGTGTCCGTGGTGGTGTACGCCGGTGACACGACGAGGGTCGTCTCTTCTGCGGCCTCAGCCGAGTACGATAGAACAGCGAATATTAAAAATTTAATTAAAAACATTTTTTATTTTGAATGGAAACACAGCAGAAGTCAGTGACCATTTATTCTTTCATCAATTGTTTAGACAGCTTGAAAAGTTGAAAATTGTGAAACTTCAGTACAACTAACGCTTAAACTTGTCATTTTAAAACCCTGTCCAGCCAAAAAATAAAATTTGTTAAAAACGTTAAAGCATCAATTTTAAAACTATTTACTTAGTCTTCAAAAAAAATTGATCAGGACCATATTGGGAAATACCGGTATCCATTTATCGGCCCAATTTGTGAAAAGCCCGGAGGTTCAACTGAGATCCGGTGAAAAATAATACTGAATAAATGGAGTTTGAATTAAATTATGATAAATTTTGGAGAAAATAAAAAATCTTAGAGAAATGTCGCTCCAAAAATGCATGTGGCTTCATGCTATGCTTAATGTTCAGGATTCTCAGGTCTGAGATTTATCTTTTGTGGTTTTTGAAGGGCCGAAGAGGATTTTAGCAAGAGTATAAAATGTACGGCGCTTTTTGACCTAATCAGGTTTATAATGTTTGGTGATCAATCAGACTGCAGAATCTTGAATACTAAATCCGTCGGAATGATAGATTCGCATTCGAATGAAAAACTGAGGCTGAGCAGAGCAAGAGTATAAAATGTACGGCGTTTTTTGACCTAATCAGATCTATAACTTTTGGTGATCAATCAGACTGCAGAAAACTTGAATACTAAATTAGTCGTAATGACAGATTCGTCTATGAAGGAGTGATCTGATCACGTTGGTGCAATTGACTTTTTTGATCAACACAAAAACTATAACAGTGGATTTTCAGATTTTTCGTGCCCTTTTAAAAAGTTACATGTCTTCAATGTAATGAAGGTATTGGGGAGGTATGTTTGGTAAAAATTTCAGCTTGGTTTGTCAAGGGGTTATTAGAGCTGCGATTTTAAGTACAAAAATACTCGAATAGGCACAAAAAAAGGTAAATAAAATTTTATTAATGCTTTTTAGGGAGCAAAACACGTAAAAACTTAATTAAAACACTGAATTTTGGTTATATTTAATTGCAAATGAAATTATTAAATATTTTATTTTTTTGAATAAGAACAAAATTTAAACCCAAAATTCCTTATACACAATAAAATGATTGAATTCTGAACCGGATACCCGGTTTTCAGACCCGGACTCGGTTTTATGAAAATCCAACACCCGGTATCCGACCCGGTAGGTCCGGGTCCAAAACAACACTGCTGATAAGAATGGGGGTTTTGGTCAAATCGCTTAACTATGATTGTTGGGGGGCGCAAATGTTGTAGACGAAAATGTAGAGGCGCAAATGTGGAGGCGCAAATATGGAGGCGCAAAAGTGGAGGCGAAAATGTGGACTTACCACAATATTTTATTTGGAATTTAATAATTATGCATATAATCACTCTTTCGTGATTTTTTTGAAAAATTGTGAAATTTTTCAGGGCCTGGTTGAACCCGTTACCCTGACCCGGTTGAAAAACGTGGACCCCGGCTTTTATGGACCAGCAATGCTCGGACCCGTTTTTTGCCCAAATACCCGGACCCGTGTAACCTTAATTTTAGTACATAAATGCAGCAATTTCTTTGTCCATAACATTCGTATTTATTTTTTCTAATTAATTTCTTTTTAATGGAATCATATAATTTATATCAGTTTGATCAGTTTGCTAATTGAATTTGATCATTTTACAATTTGCATTGTTTCATTAACCCACGGGTTTTAATATTTTAACATTTTTTGCTCGGTTTTTCTTCTGTTCCATCGCCTTTGTATTTCTTGCTCTAACCCAATTTCTCTAGGCACATTCCAAATATGTAATGGTGGCACCTGAAATGAATAATTGCAATTGAAATATTAAAATTGTTATTACCAGTCGCCACTCCAACCGTTCCACCGGCTGGTTCCAACCACAAAAATGCTGCGCTTGACAAATCCACATGATTCACTTCACATTCCGGGCATTGATTGTTGATTGGCACAGTCAAACTTAGAAATTAAAATAATTTGCAAAGAAATTAAATTGCTCTGTCGTAAGCAAGTCGGGCAAAAGACAAAAAATAAGGTATATATCTAGAAACTTTTTAAATTTTCGAAAATAAATTAATAGAATAATTCGATAGCGTTATATTCTCCCGATTAATCTGGGAAATTTCATTCATTTTTTGGCACAGCTTTTCTGAAAAATTTTGCATGTTAAAAGAGAGAAGCTGTCGGATGATCAAATGTTTCTTTGTTTGTTCGCTTCTAAGAAGAAAAATCCTCAATTTTGGCGAATTACCGAAAGCCCTGAGACGAGAAGCCACACAAATCTTACCTTTTTCCATTATATTCAATTTTGACGCATTTGTTCATACAAATCGGATCATTAAGCAAATATCGCCCATCGGACATGCACGAAGCAACCCATGAAGCACTTGAGTTGAACAATGAGCCGGAAGCAGCGGCAGACATTGTGGGCTTAAAGTTTTTTATTTATAGCACATAACAAACTAAAACATTTCAAAAAATACCCCCTAAGAATCGATCCGAAAATTTTCAAAAATGCACCCCTAAGAAATAAAAAATTTTCTCAAAAATTAATCTCCAAAATTCATTTATTTGTTTCTTGACAAGAATTTTTGATTTTAAAATTATTTAATGTCGATACTGATTTGGCTTAATTTTGTTAGTTGTTAAATAAAATTTTACGATTTTACACCCCAAAATTTGAAAGTTGGGCTAAATTTTTCCAAGTTCTTCATAATGGTCAAATTTATGCTAAAAATTTCGAAAATAGTTAAATATGGTTTAAAAAAGCATTTGAAGAAAAAATACAAAATAAAACATTAATTTATTAATTTTGGTGAAATGAGTAAAAAATCAAAAATTTTCCATTGTTGAAATTATTTTTGGCATAAATTTCAAATTTTTTAAAAGTTACATTTTTATTAATCGAGAAAATACATAAAAACTGAAATTTTTTGAAAATTTTTCAGTCATTAGTGGTCAAAAAGGCGCTGTAATAGAGGTGGCCGTTTTAATATACACCCTTAAGAATCGACGCGAAAATTTTCAAAAATGATAAATGAAAAATTTCTCAAAAATCAATCTCCAAAATTTATATATTTATTTCTTGACAAGAATTTGTGATTTTAAAAATTATTTAGCTCAATAATGATTTGGCCTATTTTTTTTTACTTTTTTGAATAAATTTTGTCATTTTACATCACTAAATTGAAAGTTTTTAGCAAATATTTACCCATTTTTAGCAACTATTTTGGGGGTTTTTTAGAAACTAAAAACTAGAGTCCGGCGGGAACGGGATTCCCGCGGGAAAACACGGGAATCCCGTTCCCGTTTCCCGTCTTTTTTGCCAGACGGGATTTTTACGGGAACGGGAAAAAAGGCGGGAATCCCGTTCGGGAATCCCGCCCCGTTCTTTTTCATTTTCCCGTTCCCGTTCCCGTAAATTTTTCTCAAAAACGGGAATAAAAGTTACACTGGTATGAATTGCGTTTTTTGAGTTATATATTGGGCATTTCGCCAATAGAAAAATTTTTTTGTTTTCGTCCGTGTTACAAATCATTAGCTACAGAATTATCATTATCTACCTTAATTTTTTCTTCTTTAGATTGTAATCGATTTGGTTGGGCAAGAATTGGACCCCTTGGATTGGTGGGAAATAAACGAAGGACTATTTCCCATTCTCGCTACGCTTGCCAAGCGATATCTTTCGGCCCAAGCAACAACGATTGGAAGCGAGCAACTTTTCAGTGTTGCACGTGATGTGTTTGACTATCGTCGATCGCGTTTAAGTGCCGAACATGCCGAAATGCTCATTTTTTTGAACAAAACAATTCCGAAAATTCAATTTTATTAATTTTTTTGTCCATTAATAAATGAATATTTAATCATTTACGTAAAAACAATTTTTTTAAACAATTTAAAATATAATATTTTCACTTGAAAAATAAATAAAATTAAAAATTTTAAAAAAATCATAATTTTTCGAAAAAAAATTTTCCCGTTCCCGGCGGGATTCCCGTTAAAATTGACGGGATTTTTACGGGAACGGGGAAAAAGCGGGAATCCCGTTCGGGAATCCCGCCCCGTTCTTTTTCATTTTCCCGTTCCCGGAAAATTTTTTTACCGGACTCTACTAAAAACTAATTATTTTGGTAGTTTTTAGCAACTAGAAATAGTAATAAGACGCCAAAACTTTGCTTATTTTATTTTATTTGTCTTAAATGAATTGAAATTACACACAACATAAGGAAGATTTGAACATGGGAACCCATTTTTGGTGACGAACTCACAGACCACTGAGACAAAAATTCAACTTATTTACACCGGGAGCCCAAAATTGAGTCACCGTGTCAAGACAGTAAAAATCGAATTTTCGTTTTTCATGTGAAACATACAAAAAAAAAAAAAAAGAAAACCGATAAAAATTCGGTTTCCATTTATTTTTTCTATAAGTAAAAAATAATAAAATTTCAAATAGTTAAACTATAGAAATAATACAATGTCAATAATATTTATCTTCTTCGGTGAATTAATTATTATTTCTTTGTATATAACATAAATTACCGTATCCGTGTCAAGGCCGCATGCACCGCGTCCACCAATACCGTAGAAAGTGAATTTACCACCAGTGATCGCTGTGTTCAAATTCGACGTGATCGGACCTGAGGCTGACGACTCCGAGAGGCAAGTGTCCGTGGTGGTGTACACCGGTGACACGACGAGGGTCGTCTCACTGGAGGATGATGATGATGATGAGGACGAAGACGAAGAAGAAGAGGATGCCGAACTTCCGGTGTCGGAAGAACTAAAAAAGGCTGTAAACGAAAAATAATACCAATATGCGGTAAATCAGATTTCCGATGGAACCTGTTCTAAATTTTGGATGAAAATCGTTTTAAAAGCAAATTTCATGATGCCGAAACCTGCTGCTCTTGCTGCATTCTTCGGACGAAATTACGCTAAGCGTTGGCGTGCCGGTGCCACTTGTGGTCACACCGGTTGATGTGTACGTGCCGCCTGCCGTAATTGTCAGCCAACTTGGCAAAGTGTATTGAGCGGATGAGTCGCTAACTGTTTCCATATTCCAACTGCTCGAAATTGTCGTCTAAAAACAAGTTAGGAATTGTAAAAATTATAAGAAAAATTTTAATACTTCATAAATGAATTATTGGATGTGTAAAGGAAATATTCGTTTTTTATTAAATCCGGTTTCACTTTTTTTCCATAAAAAATTTGAGAAGAAGTGGGCCAATTTCCAATTTTGGCATGGTTAGCAAAACACTCACAAAAATCTGTTTAACTAACGAATAATAAAAAATTTGTAGGAAAATGTAGAAATCCGGACAAACAAAATTAAAAAGGATCACTTAAATAGGTCCAGAAAAAACGGCCTTACAAATTTCAAAATATTTAAGGCCGACAGAGCTTATGTTACACCCAAAAGTAAAAAAAAATACAACAAAAATTCGAAAAGTTGGGTTTCATGGAAGGATTTTTGGCAAAATTTTGTCGGTATAATTGTTTGGCAGATTATTAAATTTAAAAATTCAAAAATGTACAAACTTTTTAAGAGTAAATTTTTGATTTTATGATGCATGTTTTGTCTATATTTGACCAATTTTCGGATTTTAGTCCATAATTCGGGGTTTTTTAGTCCATGCAACGCATTGTCCTACTAATGTTTTTGTATTGTTGGACATTTTTTTTTTTGATATTACCAATTTTTTAACATAATTTAAAAATTAAAACGAGAAAACATGAAACGCAGCTTTTTTCATGTATATTCAAGATTTTTTTTTAGGACTACAAAAAAGTTCACATACTTTAACCTTTCGTTTGATACCAAGAATTTAGGTAATGACTAATTAAGAAAAAAAGTTATGGCCAAAAAACCGATGATTGGAGGCCTAAAGTGCATTAGAGCCGTGATTTTAATATTTAATTATTCCTTGAATGGCTGAAATTTTAATTTATTTATACATAAATGTTATCTTTTTTTAAATTTTTTTGAAAATGAAAAAGGAACTCACTCCAGATGCAAATGACATGTTAAATGTCACCGAACAAATGTCAGATGTTCCGCCGTTTACGAATGACAATTGAAGCGTTTGCCCAGTGGACCATGAACTTGACACCGTATACGAAACAGTAACCGCGGCTTCAGCCGAGTACGATAGAAACGCGAATGTTAAAAATATAATTAAATACATTTTAATTATTTTGAATGGGACACAACAGAAGTTGGTGACTATTTATTCTGCCACCAATTGTTTAAACAGCATGTAAACTTTAAAAATGCGAAATTTCAGTACAACTAACGTACAAAATACAAAAAATGCTTAAACGTGTCATTTTAAAGCCCCCAAATTCCAGCCAAAAAATTAAATTGTTAAAAAAATTAATTCGCTAAAGGGTCAATTTTCAAACTTATTTACTCAGCCATTTCCGCCGACACCGATGAGTACTAAAATATTGATAATTTGAGAGAGAAAATGAAAATTTTAAATATTTTTTTATTGAAAAACTTAAAATTAGGGTTGTTTTGAAATGATTTATTTGTAATTAACGAAATGGATAAAGAATGAAGTTTTTGCGAAATAAATGTATATAATACTGAGCAGCTTTATTTCAATGTTTGGCACATATTTTGGCCTTTACATCACTATTTTGTTGTTTCGACACTAATAAAATTATTTTTCGAACACCCCCATAAGGTAAGCCACGACACATATTCTTTTTAGTAGTATAGACATTTGATGGCTTGGACACTTTGTCTGGGCAGCGATTTTTCGCGTTTACTCCATGAAGAGATGAATTTCATTTCTCCTCTTTTGTGGTATTTGAAGGGGTCGAAGCGGTTTTTTCTAAAATGGTTTTTGAGTTTGTGCTTTTTGAAAAATTCCTCAAAAATTGCAATATCGCATTAAAAATTTCTAAATTTTTCTCTGGCTGCGCCTGTCGGCACCAGGGGTCAATGGCAACTCATACAAAAGGCAACTCATATTTTACCAAATAAAGCCTAAATCTTAAGCCTAAGCATAGGACTAAGCAAGCCTAAAGAAATTGTAGAATTGACTTTTTTATGAACTCGTATTTTACCAAATAAAGCCTAAATCTTAAGCCTAAGCATAGGACTAAGCAAGCCTAAAGAAATTGTAGAATTGACTTTTTTATGAACTCGTATTTTACCAAATAAAGCCTAAATCTTAAGCCTAAGCATAGGACTAAGCAAGCCTAAAGAAATTGTAGAATTGACTTTTTTATGAACTCCTATTTTACCAAATAAAGCCTAAATCTTAAGCCTAAGCATAGGACTAAGCAAGCCTAAAGAAATTGTAGAATTGACTTTTTTATGAACTCGTATTTTACCAAATAAAGCCTAAATCTTAAGCCTAAGCATAGGACTAAGCAAGCCTAAAGAAATTGTAGAATTGACTTTTTTATGAACTCGTATTTTACCAAATAAAGCCTAAATCTTAAGCCTAAGCATAGGACTAAGCAAGCCTAAAGAAATTGTAGAATTGACTTTTTTATGAATTGTCATGACACCGGCACCAGCAAACTGTTAGTGGCAGACTTTTCTTACAAAGCGACTGGAAGGGCGCAAATTTGCTACTCATGTATTGGACTAATTGTAAGAAGAAAAGTCAAAAGATTTGTGCACAAAAGCCACTCATGGGAGGGAATAAAATAAAAAGAAATGTGCTGGTCATAAAAAGTTTTTTCTTGTAATAAGTTTTTTAAACATAGCGAGAAATTTTTGACTTTTTCATGTTAAGGAAATAAAAAATTCAAACCAAAGATTCAATACAAAAAAATATTTTTGCTATGATTTTTAGGCCTATTTTTTCCCTTTTTTCCCTTTTTTTCTTTTTCTATTTTTATTATTTTTTTGCTTTTTTATTTTTTTGGGTTTCAATTTTATTGGTTCTTTATGTTGTTTTTTTAAAATAATTTTCTTTTATATTTTATTACAATTACAAAGGATTTTTTTTTTGATATTTTTTAATTATTGGGAAGTTTTTCATTTCTTCTTTTCTAGATTTAATATTCATAAAAAATATTCTTTTTTAATAATTAAATATATAAATTTTTATTTTATTTTTATTTTTTTATATAAACCGCCAATTTCCTCCCAATTTGTAATTTTTGTCGGGAATTTTCTGACTCATTCATGCGAACATTCGAGAACAAACTTATGTTTTGCTGTAAATGTAAATAAATAAGAGAGTTTAAAAGGACGAAGAAAATTGACTATTATTTTCTTCAAATTTCTTTTTTTATAATTTTTTTTTATTTTTATATTTATGCTTTTCATTTCAAATTTATTTGAATTTTTGAATTTTAATGTACATAAATTTTGAGGATCATTTGGTGTTTTTGAGAATTTTTGCGAGACGGAAAAAAAAATGTCGCTACTGAAGACAATATAAAATACATAATAATTTAAATTTCTATTTTTCTAATTTCATGAATATTGTAATTATAACTCGTTTTTTTTCAATTTTTCGGGCTTTTATGATTTATTTTTAATTCGTATTTATTGTTTTTCCTTTGCAATTTAAAAAGATTTTAATTGACAGAAAATTGGACGGACCTACTTACACAATTTTGTTAATGTTACTCTTTCATCATGACCTTCATTAATTTTTTATATTTTTGGAAAGAGTTAAATTTAGATTTTTCAAGGCCAAAGAAAGACAGAAGAGATTTAATGGAAAATTTGAAATTTACTTTTTTTAATTATGAAATTACGGAATATAAAAATGAACGAGCGGTTAGGCGCCGCTTCGCGGCGCCAACCGCTCTTTTTTTCTTTAACTTATTTTTAAAAAATAAAAAGGGTTATTTATAACACAAAATTTCACCCTTTTTGCTTTGGGTTTAGCTTCAGCATAATGCTTACTAACGGTACCCGCGACGTGAACGCACCAAAGCAAGGGTACCAATTGAGCCGAGGAGTTAAGTGATAGTTAAAGGGACAAATTGTATCCCGCCCTATCACACGCTACACCCTCCTCATTAATGTAGCGATTAACTTACCTTAAATGGCTCAATTTAAAGTTTTTTGTTTATGCTAATATTTTTAACTAATTAATTTTAAAAAATCATGTCAAAAAAATTAGATAAATATTACAATATTTCCTTCCAAACTATATTATCAACTTTAGCATTTGCATTTTCTGGTGATAATTTCACTTTTATTTGTTGCCACGAACCTACACGGGATAAAGCTACATAAGTTTGGCCGTGGGAAAAACTTTGGCGTGTCCAGTCAATCCCTATTTTTTGATAAGTTGAACCTTGTCCCTTAATAAAAGTTGTAGCAAAAGCTAAACGAACTGGGAATTGATGTCTCTTTAAAGGAACGGGAAATTCGTTTTCTGTAATTAAAGAAATTCTATGAATATAAACTTCCGAGCCGTCTTTGTCGCCGCCAAGAATTATACACCGCAATAAATGCTCTTTTAATTCTATGACCTGTAACATAGTTCCATTACAAAGTCCCTCTTCAATATTTATGTTTCGCAAAAGCATTATTTTACAATTTTGTTTTAATTTTAATTCGTGAAGAGGAAAGCCAGGTGCATTAAAAGAGTTTATTATTTCAGGTGTTACTGGAAAATTGCAACTTGTTTCAACTTCGTCAATGCTTAAATATGTCATGCATTCCCCGGGAAATTTGTCTAAAGCAACTGAATTATAGTAATCTGTCAATTCATTAAAGGCTGAAAGAATTAAACGGTTTTTTAACTCACTAAATTTTTTGTTCAAAAAAATATCTCCATAAATTTCATCAACTAAATTAGAATCATTAGACAAAATACATTCTGAAGGTATTTGAATCATATCAGAGTTTGACCCGTTACCAATATCGAGTATTTCTTTCGCAAATCTTTGGTCTTTAGCGCGATTATTTACCGTTAAATTTACCTGTTCAAATTTTTTCCAAAAAATTGACTTTTTTATTGTTAGGTCAATAATTTCACTTTTTATTGCAAATTTCTTTATTGGTAACGTTTGTCTAAAATCACCAGCAAGTATAATAGACTTTCCACCAAATAACAAATTACAACCAGTCAGTTCTCTTAATTTTTTTTCAATGGCGTCAAGTGCAAATCTTGGCGTCATTGGCGCTTCATCGATAATAAAAAAATCAGTTTTTATGATTTCTTCAGCAGCTTTAGTACCATTAACAACACCAGATAAACTTTCTGCATTGAGATGTAATGGAAATTTAAAACGGTTATGTATAGTTCGCCCTTTTTTTAATAGTGTTGATGCAATACCCGAAAAAGACATATTTGTTACACGTTTTTTATAGCCTCTAATTAAATAAAAAAGAGCATTTAAGACAAATGATTTGCCTGTACCACCAGGCCCATCAATATATAACAATATTTGTTTTAATTGACCAGACGCCACTTTTTCGACGATATTAAAAACTGTTTTTTGTTCTTCATTCATTAATTTATACAAATCTTTTGCTTTTTTCATTTCTTCCATATAATCTATGATTTCTTCATCATCATTATTTTCGAATATTCCATGAGGCATTGTTTTAAAATAAGTTAAGGATTTACCCTCTGCCAATAATTTTTTATTTATATGTGATAAAGCAAGTTTAAATGCAATATCTGTTGAATTATTTCGCAAGAAATCTTCAGAAAGATTAACTTTGAATTGTTCCCACAATTGTTCGGGATATTTTGGATCTCCAAATAATAATATACTTGCAAATAAATTCCTTAGGGCAGCAGGGAATCGAAACAGGCTTGCTTCACTTAAACAATTTTTCCATTCATCATCATTTTTTGTTAATCCTCTGGCTAAGCACGCCTGAGCGAAAGTCTGATACATTTTGCCATTTACCATTTTTAGATCATCAAAACTTTGCGCATGAACATGTAGTAAAAGATATCTCAAATAATATTTTTCTCCTTCAGTTGGACTAACTGGGTATATTCTTCCAATTGTTTTACTGATTTTAGGATTTTTTCTTGGTAACCATTTTCCTAATTTTGAATTCCAAGTACAAAATTTTGGCATTTCATGATATAAAAACAAAGGAGCAGTGGGATTTTCAGAGAAAAAAGCAAAATATGCCATTAATTTACTTCTTTTATCTTTTTTTTCTATAATAGCTTCTTCATCATCATTTTCGTCGAAATAAATAATTTGTTCATTTTCCAAATGCACGGGAAGTCTTTGAATTGAGTGAGATTTTTCTTGCAAAGAGAATTTGAATATTTTCCAACACGCTTCAACAGGGCTGAGATATCTTGCATCAAGATATGACCCAGCTTCATCATAAACTAATTCTTTTACAGTATTATTCTCATTAACTACACACCGTAAAACTGCAGAATCATAACCCTTATATATATACTTATAAATATATTTAACTGCTTTAATATCAGCCACTTTTTCAACATTTATATGCGCTTTAAAACGTTTTAGTAAATAACGATTGTATGGCACAACATCACGGTTATTCATAACTTTTTCTTTTCCTGTTTTCCAATCTTTTTTTATAAGTGTTTTTCCATTATTAGGCCGTTTATATAACGGGTAACCATTTTCGTTAAGTTCAGTTTTTTCTCGGAATTGTTTAGGAAAGTTTTTACTACATTTTTTCTTTTTTTGACACCAACAAATTGAGTCGGGAAAATCCAAACCACACGGACCATGTATCATAAAAGCACTTACTAAATTATTTAATTCTTCATCCTCTTTTTCATTGGGAATTTCAGCAGAAATAAATCGATCAATGTCATTGGTGTTTTTCCATTTATTTTCTGAGTCTAAGGTTAATAGCATATGAAGGTGTGGGAGACCTCTTTTTTGGAACTCAATTGTATAACAAAAACCAACAACTTTTCCAAAAATTTTTCCTTCGGTAATTTCTTTCAAAAACTGACTTATTTTTAAATGGAACACTCTCGCCACAATATCTGGTCGGTCATGTGTTTGTTGCCCAGGCAATAAACATTTTTGAATATCTTCATCTTTGGGATTACAGGTAAATGTTATAAATAAATCAGGTCGGCCGACCTCATTTACAATAGTCATCGCATCCATAAAGCTTTCATACATATTTCTCGGTCCACCGATAAAACTCGAAGGTAAGATAATTTTTTTTCTTATTTTAGCTCCAGATTCTGTTGCTTTTTCATATAAAAACTGATCAATTGCATTGTATGTTTCCTTACAAATTTCTTTTTGATGTAACCTAATGTAATTCAACCGACTCCATTCAATCCGAGCCGCTTGATCAACACACCATTGTTGAAATAATTTTTTACTATAATGATGCGGTAAAAACTTTCCTTCGGATCGAAAGAACAGCTTATATTTCGTGAAGTCACATAAGGAAATATTTTTGTTTTCCTTATTTTTGATTGTATAATGCCATCCTTGATAATTCCCGGGATAAAATAAAGGATAACACATCGGTTCAACAAAAGGACTGAGTGGAAAAATAGTTTCTAATTTTTTGGTTCCTTTTCTATGCACAACAATATTAGCTGCTGGAATATCATCATTAGCGTCCCTCCAAACAATTGCACAAACTTCGTTGCTTTTTGGTATATTGTATCTTCTTAAATCCACTCCTTCTCGGATGCCAAACAACATCGTAATATCAGGAATGTCTTCAGATTGCGTAGCAGCCTCTTCAGAAACATCTTTCATCATTTTATAAGACTGTGAATAAATATAATTTTCACGTAGATATAATTCGATATAAGAAATTATTGCAATAATATTATTATTTTTCTCAGAACTAATTTGGTCATTTATGGCGTTTACTCGAATATCAATGGCCTGTTCAGTATCTATAAAATACAACTGACCATTTGTTGGCAATTCATCATAATTATTTGGTTGAGCGAAAGAGTTATATGAATGGTATATATTCCCTTGTATTTTAAAGATTGGGATATTTTTATCTGGGAATTTAAACCGCATGCAACCCAACGAAGCACAGGAAAAAGAAGAGTTCAAAATTCTTATGTTTTTTATAAAATCTTTATGGAAATTGCTCATTTTCGTAAAATCAATTTGGTCAAATTCTGGTTGAAACAAAGGTCTTAGTTCCATAGGATAATCAAGTATCATATCTTCCAAATTGCTTAATTTTCCGTAGTTACAGCAACCTAAAAATTCATTAACACCTTTGGTATTACTTTGTTCTTCATAAAAATGAATGGCGGGGCAATGGTTGCACTTGAATTTTAAATCACTAAGTCTATAAACTTCAACATTCGAAACCATATATTCACCTGCTTTTAAATAAATTGGGCCTTCACTACATTTCATTCGTTCTCTATGTGACTGAACAGCATTTGCAGTTATTATTCTTTCAATTACCTTTTCTTCCTCACTCATTATTGCACGTGGTTTTTTACGATTTCGATCATATTCACGACAAATTTCAACTTTTTCTTTTGTCATTTTAATACGTGACAATTGTTTACGAATGGCCACTTGCTCAGACTCAGATATCTCTGTAGCGTTCTCAGTTAATTCATAATCACGATCAAAAAAAAAGTTATCTGTTACTTCATCTAAATTAATTATTGTTTCAAGATCAAATGACTTTCGTTTGTATGTTTTTCTATCACTTTCAACTTTGTCTGTCCGCTTTTTAAGGGAGCTTTCAACCCTTTCTATCATTTGACCGCTTTTTTTCTCGGGAGCTTTGAACCCGTTATTTGTTTGTTGGTTGTTTGTAGATGTAGTTGGAAATTCATCCAATTTTTCATAAGAAAAATTTTGTTTTTGACGAACCATTTTTATCTTAAAATAAAAAAATTATAAGTAACTCTCTAAAGGTGGATTATGAATTTGCGAACATTAAAACCAAAACTAACAGAAAAAAACAATAATGAAATGAATAACACATGATGAAACAATCCTTATTTATTAGATTTTTAGTTAGTTTTACAAATTGTTTTTTGGCAATCTTAAAACTATAAAAAAAATTAAAACAAATGTATAATTTGCACTAAAAATAATATGTAAAAAGGTAAAAATAACTTATAAAACTGCTTTAGGTACCCACAAAAAAAGAAAAAAATATCAGCTTAAAATAAATATTACTTGATAAAAACAAAACATAAAAATACAGTAAGATCAATGATGAAATTGTTTAACAAATAACAAATGAAGAAATACAAATAACAAATGATGAAATGCTTCGTTTATCAAAAGTTTTTGGGGTAGAGTCAAATCAAAAACTTTTTAACGGAATTTAAAAGATATTAAAATTACAAATGATACAAAACAAATAAAAGGAAAAAAAAAGTGATGAAAAACATCAACTTTTATTATTGCATAATCTTCCTTTCATTTGTTTACAAAAAAATTTTTTTTTGGCATTATGTTTATTTTTTGCGTAAATTTGAATTGACATTTTTTGTGACGGAATTACATCACCCAAATAATATAATAGATATATTTTGATTTGAAAACAAAAAATGCTTATTTTTACATCTCTTTGCAAGCAAACCGAAATCTTTAAATTCATAAACATATTTAGAAAAGCCTTTCATTATCTTTTTTATTGAGAACTCAAATTCTATCACAGTAATTATGAAATTCTTTAAATTTTCTTAAATAATTCTGGCATTTTCTTTTCTTTTCTTTCTGCCAGCCGCCTCTTTGTTCGCGTAATTTCCAGCTGATACTCCCCCCCCCCCCCCTCCCGCCCTCCACCGCCGTAATCTTTGGTGCTTTGTTATTTTGTTATTTTTTTGTTTGTTTGTTTGAGCACTTTCTCTTTCCTCTGAATTACATATGTATCAATAAAATGCATAAAATTGCCATGTTAAAAACAATGTTTTCATTTTTTTTTTCAATAATTATTTTTTAATTGTTTTAAAATTAATTTTTATATGAAATAAATGGCGTCTTGCAAAGCAATTGGCATTGATCTGGGCACAACATATTCATGTGTTGGCGTTTATCAGCATGGAAAGGTGGAGATTATTGCAAACGATCAGGTAGAATATATTATGTAAAATTTAAAATAAATAAACGAAATAATATTATTTACATTAATTTGGCAACAAGGTTACATAGTTTTTTACAGTGTTAAATAAATTAAAAAGCTGCCGGCAAAATAAAAATCGATTAATTTTAAAGAGGATTTTTAGGGCAATAAAACCACTCCGTCGGTGGTCGCCTTCACGGACACCGAGCGACTGATCGGCGACCCGGCCAAGGACCAAATGGCCCGGAACCCGACCAACACAATTTTTGAGGCCAAAAGACTGATCGGACGGCCCTGGGACGACCCGATGGTGCAACGCGACATTCGCCAGTGGCCCTTCAAAGTGATCAACCACCAAAATCGTCCGGCCATTGAGGTGGGCCAAATGGCAGCGGGTGACGCGAGTTTTCAGTTAATCTTTTCTCCACTGCCGCATTTTTTAGCTCATTTGCCCCAAAATTTAGCCGTTTATTTCCGAAAATATACCCTGGATAGTGTTTCTTTTGATCTATTCACAAATTAACAAATGAATGTCTTTGTTGGGAGCTCGGTTTCAAATTACTGATCAAATCGGAAAGATGAAAATTCGAGGAAAAGACCGAAAAAGAATTCTTAACAAAAGTGATTTTTGTTGTGAAGGTATATATTTTTACCTGAACCAGAGAATTGAAGTGGCTTTTTGTTTTGGTCGGTACTGAGTTTGTTGCCGGCGGAAATTTTAAAATTTAAAGGAGTCTAAAAAACACACTACTTTAACAAACATGGATGGGAACGAATTCTGGTTGTGGGTTGCGGAGCGAGCCTTTTGAGCGTCCGAAATTCCTGGTCCCAGAAATTTCGTCCTTGGCCCCACCCCTGGCTCAAATACAGTGTTTCTCCTCCACATGGTTCATTGGCCAATTTGTCCCACCGCTTTTCAGGTGGACTTCCAAGGCGAGCGCAAAGTGTTCCGTCCTGAAGAAATTTCGTCCATGGTGTTGACCAAAATGAAGCAGACGGCCGAGGCGTACATGGGCCATACGGTGCGCGACGCGGTGGTCACAGTGCCCGCCTATTTCAACGACGGCCAACGACAGGCGACAAAGGCACAGTTTTGGGGATTGAATTATGCGAGAAACAGTCACAGCTTTAAATTAAACATTTTCAAATTACTTTGGATAATAATCCCACCAAATGGGGGGAGGTGGGCGAAAAGCAGAAAAGTTTGAAATCCATTAGACATTTTTTAATATTCGTTTCTTGAGGGACAAAATATTTAATTTGTTCTTGATTCCCATTTTTTCAATTTTAAATACGATATTAAAATATGTTACAAATTTATTTCCTAAAAATAAAAAAATTGATTTTTAAAATAATTATTATTAGAAAAAAATTAATTATTTCTTTAATGCATTTTCTTTATTTTTTAGGATGCTGGTGCCATCGCTGGACTGAACGTTTTGCGTATTATAAATGAGCCGACTGCGGCTGCACTTGCTTATGGGCTGGACAAGAAGCTGACCGGAGACAAAAATGTAGGGGATCCTTCTCTCCATTTTGAATACAATTTGCCTAAATTTCCTTGAAAATTATTAAAAATAAAGTAAAATTTGTCATTTTGTACAATTTTTAGATATTGATTTTCGATTTGGGCGGTGGCACTTTTGATGTGTCAATTCTGTCAATTGCGGAAGGCTCACTGTTTGAGGTGAGTCGGATGTTTGGCACAACTAAAACTCCATTTTTGAGAGACCTAAAAACTTGTACGAATAAATAAAAGCTTCATGAGGGTCGAAAAATCTTACGTTTTTATGGCTAAGGCAATTCATGTTTAATGTTTTTTCCTGAAAGTGAATGCTTAAACGAACGCCTAGGGCTTTTCAATCCTGGGCCAAATTTTCGATTTTTAAGGCCTAGAAAACAAAGATTTCTCATTGTGTTCTTTTAATGCCTTTTCATAGGTTCGGTCAACGGCCGGTGACACGCATTTGGGCGGCGAAGACTTTGACGCGTTGCTGGTGGACCATCTGAAAGCGGAGTTTAAGCGCAAGAATGGCGGACGCGACATCGGTGCCAATCCGCGCGCGATCCGTCGTTTGCGCACCGCCGCGGAACGCGCAAAGCGAACGCTGAGCAGCTCCACCGAGGCGACGGTCGATTAAATGATTTTTTGCAATCAAATTTTAAACATTAATTAAACGGTTTTTGCTATATAATCTGAATTGATGTCCTGGAAAAAGACAGAATTTTGCTTATATCTGTCGTTTTTTTTAAACATTGGCCAAAACTTTTGCAGATTGAGGTCGATTCGCTCTTTGATGGCATGGATTTTCACACCAAAATCAGCCGAGCTCGTTTCGAGGAGCTTTGCATGCCGTAAGGCATTTAAAAAATTTAAAAAATTTAATCCAATTTTAAGTCTGTTCCGCAAAACTCTCGAACCCGTGGAGCAGGCATTGAAGTGAGTGAATGACTAACGGACAAATGGAGGGTGGTGAATCAACAGGACTTGCAGTTTATGCCAAACAAATCCCAAAAAAAAAGGCAAAAAATTAAACAGGCGAAAAAAAACAAAATTTTTATCCCGAAAAAAAGCCACTGAATTTCTAAATAATTCCCTAAAACCTTTTTTTTATTCATTATTGTTGCTGTTTTCCACAGATAAATGGGTTGGTCCTATTTAGGGATGCCAAGTTGGACAAGCGTTCCATCAACGAAATTGTGATGGTTGGCGGATCGACGCGCATTCCGAAGGTGCAGAAGCTGCTCAAGGAGTTCTTCAACGACCGGGAGCTGAACCTGTCCATCAACCCGGACGAGGCGGTCCGTAAAATATAACTCGGCTTTGATAACTGACAGTCCCGATAGGCCCTCAGGGAAATTTTGAAATTATTATCTGACATCAATCAAATTTACCAAAATATTAATTTAGCGGTCGATCATTTGATGTGAACTTTTTTCTAATTTATTTTGTTTAGTGTATTTTCAGGTGGCTTATGGCGCTGCTGTTCAAGCCGCAATTTTGTCTGGAGTAAAGGATGAGACCACAAAGGTGAAAGAGAAAATAGCGAGTTTAAATTAGAAATAATTGAATTTATATGAGAAAATTTTCAAACGGACGAATATTTTTTGTTCACTTTTGGAAAATTTTTTACTATTTCCAAAAAAGCGTCATAGAACAACAAAAATAAGCTTAACTTTTTTGAAATTTGATCAAAATTTACCAAAAAAAAAATTTGGCGATTAATAGAGAGGAAGCACTTAAAGCCTCAAAAAACATTTGATTTGTTGTCTCTGAAAAAAATTACAACTTTTTTGTCAGAAAATAAACAACACAAATTGAATTAACTCCCATCTGAACATCGAATTTTCAATTTATCATTTTATGTTTATTAAAATTTAAAATTCAAATTAAATTGTTGCCCCAGGATGTGCTTTTGGTTGACATCACTCCGTTGTCGCTGGGCATCGAAACGGCGGGCGGTGTGATGACAAAACTGGTGGAACGGAACACGCGCGTTCCGCACAAAACGTCGCAAACATTCACCACTTATTCGGACAATCAGCCGGCCGTGACCATCCAAGTTTATGAGGGGGAGCGAACGATGACCAAAGTAAGGCGCCGGGCGAGAACACAATGATGCTTTTGTTAATGAGCAGCTGTGCAATTTAGCTGAAAATTATTATTTTACACTCGAATTTAGGCTAATTTTGACGGCCTAAAATAGGCATATTTTATAAAATCGACTTAAACCACGAAATTTGGTTATATTTTGGGCAATGTCTGATTTGTCGGTGGCATCCATTGGCACGGCCAATTAATTTTTTAAATTTCCGCAAGAATGGATTAACGCACATGAGAAAACGAAAAATAAATTTTCATGGAATTTATTTGTGTACTTTGAGGACAACAACAAGTTGGGCCTGTTCGACTTGTACGGCATTCCGCCGGCACCGCGCGGTGTGCCTCAAATTGAGGTGACCTTCGAGTTGGATGTGAACGGCATTTTGCACGTGACGGCACTAGACAAATCGACCGGCAAAAGCAACCGAATTCAAATCAAAAATGAGAAGGGCCGACTGAGCGCGGCCGAAATCCAACGGATGTTGGACGAGGCGAAGGCATTTGAGGATGAGGACCGCAAGCAGCGCGAGCGGGTGGAGGCGCGGAACAAGTTGGAGACGTACTGCTTCCAGGTGGGACAGTGTAGAGAGAAGTGATCGGAGATTTAGGGGTTGGGTGGAGGGTGGCGGGATGATCGATCGGGAAAATGGTCTAATGGTACGAGGAATTGCAAATAGAATATGTAAAACCGAATGGGCATACGGTGGCTTACTTTGTTAATTTATTAGTATATTCGGGATTGTATTTTTTTTGCTCAGTTCTAAAAAAGTTAGACTCATTTTGATTTCCAGGTGCGAGGCAGTTTGGACGAGTACGGTGACCGTTTGTCGGCTGCAGACCGTGATGAAGCCCGTACGGTAGTCGACCGTACACTGAAATGGTTGGACGGCAATCAGCTGGCGGAAAAAGAGGAGTTTGAGGACCAACTGCGCGAGGCGCAACGCGTCTGTTCCCGCGTGTTGGCCAAGCTGCACCAGGCACAAGGTGGGGGCGAATTGGACATGGATAGTAGGTGGCAGGCAAGGACCAATTGGTACAATGGAGTAATTTTTTAAAATTGAATTAAATTCATGGCTGCTTTTTGCCAAAAAAGTGTTAAAATAAATTTTATCAAAAATATATTGGCTTTTAATCCATTACCGATAAACAAATTTATTTTTTCTTGTATTAAAAAAAATAAAGTCAGGTGCCAATTTTCTGGGCCCCGTTTTTGATAGGGCCGCGTCCCCGCTTTTCCTAAAAAAGCGGAGGCGGATTAATGAGGTCACCCGCAAGGTTCGCATGGGATCCTGCCCCCGTACGAAATAATTGTTTCTTATTAATTTAATTTGCTTTGCAAGGTGCTCCGGCGCAAAATGGAGGCGCTGGGAACTACGGCCAGCAGAAGTCAGGGCCTCGTGTTGAGGAAGTGGACTGAATAATTTACATTCAATTTTGGAGTGATCAAACGAATGAATTGCATGATTCACTTTTTCACTATTTATTTTTATTTAAAAATAAATGCTCGGGATTTTCATGAACTGATATAAATATTATACCAAATCTATTTTATGGAAATGTATAAGTAAAGAACGACTAATTTGTAAGCAGCTCACAAAAAAGAAAGCATTGAAAATTGAAAAAAAAATAGTCAGAATTTGGCCATTTTTCATTTGTAACCCTTTTATGTGACCTGACCATTTTGAAGGTTAAATATATTTAACCAAGATCTTTGGGTTGATCTCGATATTGTTGGGTTTAATTGATGAAAATTTTATAGATCGGTTAAACTTCTCTAATGCCCAAATGGCGCATCCCATTTCATTTTTATGGACCGGAATTATTACAGCTTTGCTTTAATGGGAAATGCACGAAAAGCAACATTTTGGCGCGAAATTCGACAAATTTCCCTTTTCACATGCAATAATACGCCCCTAAGGAAGTTACTAAATGTTTTCAAAAAAACAAATTCAAAAAATTCTTTCATTAGTTTTTTTGTCTTTTTAATTAGAATTTTCCCCAAAAATATACTAATTTTTAAGCAGGATTTTTGGCATATTTAGATTTTTTCACCTTTAGGCTTTTTCAAATTAGGTTTTCTTACATTATCCTAAGTTGGTCAGCAACTCCCTCTTGGCCTACTTCAACACCTAACAAACAACCAAAAATAAATCGGTATCATTTAGTAGATGTAAATTTTCTTTAGAATTATACCGAGAATAATTATTTTGGATATTTTGAGCAAATTATCGTAATTATTTGGTAAGCAATGCCAAATTAACCTTTTTTACGAAACGATCAGTTTGGATCGCTATGATTATGAAAGTTAATAGAATGCCGTTTTCCTCAACTTTTAATTGAATACCATGAAACCTCTAAATTTGGGCAAAGATTGGAAAGGGACTCCACGCTAGTTGTTTTTTTTCTAAAAAAACCAAATGCTAATGGATGCAATTTTTAAATGCTCAAGCTTTATTTTCATAAATGCAAATGACTTTCCTCCATTCAGAAGACGAAATCAAAAAATAATGTTTTTTTTTCAAAATATTTCACTTCTCTCTTCTCCATTCCTTCTGCTGTTCTTTTGGCGTGTGTCTCTCCTCAGTTCATTTCTATACAAAAGTTAAATTCATTAGAAAATAAAATATTCGGAAAAGTTTTTTCAGGGTACTGTAACTTTATTTATTAATTGATGGATAAATTAATTTTTTTTCAAAAGTTTATGTCATAAAACAAGTTAGCCTGTGGGTTTTTCGAGTCGCTGACATGAATCCGGCATCCATTTCGGTCAATTCCGAACCACGGATCCGAATTCGAACAAAAAATCGAAAGTTCGATTTTCGATTTTAAAATTATACTTCGAACACCGACTTAATGGTAATTGATCTTTTATTGCAGGGTTGGTGGCCTTCAGTGTTTAAACCGGTTTTGTAAAAAAATTCTAAACTCGAGAATTTGAACTTTCGACTTTTGGTTCGAGTTTGGACCCGTTCAGAACGAGCTTTTCTTATACAATTTTTATCCTTTGTACTACAATACATAATGCTACAGAAACTTTATTTTTAAAAAATTGTATCACTGACGCCTTTCCCCCTGACGCATTTTCCGTGAGCCATTAATACCTGTTCAACGCTGTGGTCGCTTTCATTCCCCGAATTGGCACCGGCGCCGCCGCGTCGTGCCGCCGCTGGGCGATGTTCACCAGCAGAAGGGGAGCCAATTTCAATGTCACGACTTTGGTCACCATCACTATCACTATTGTCGTGTCCTTTGTGGTCATTACCATCACCACGAGGGTCACACAGACAGTGGTTCACCTTGGCGAGCACAAAGCTTAGAAAGATTACAACGACAGCTAATATCAACAAGAAGAAAATTGTTTTCTTCGACCATCCACTCCCATCGTCGCGTCGTCGTCGGCGTTCTGTGAAAATGACAAAAAGTAGAAAAACAAATTCAAAATTAATGTTCTCTGACGGGAAGAATAAATTATGGTTTCTTATTCTTTCAATATTTTAATTAAAAGAAAAATTGCCATGAAAGAAAATTTTATATTAAATTTTTAAATTTTCCAGTGGCTTTAAAACCTTCCTTATGAATTTGTTACTGCTTTTTTTTTTTTTTTGCTTTGGTTGGTGTCGATGGAAGAGCATAACTAATGGCACCTAGCGCCCGAAAAGGAGTAGGGTCCCTGTAATATCTTAATTTTAATCTCGGTAATTCCGTCCTGGCACGGTTTCAAATCCCGACTTTTTCAAAATTCCTAGCTTTAATGGCAGCGCAGGACATTTTTGCTTTTCTGGCGTTGCCCTAAGTAAGGTCAAAAAAAATAGAGAAACTGAATCTAATCATATTTTAACTCTCACAGGTGATTAGGGAACTTTTCAAGAATTCATCTTGAGAAGTGAACAATTGATAAAGAAAATGACTAACTTTTTCCATTTTTTGGCTTATCAAATCCATTCAAACAAACAGAGTAATCCGCCATCAGCTTCAGCAGACGCTTTTCGTAATGGCTTTCGTTTTGCTTTTCTTCCGCTTAAAATTTCGAAAGTTTTGAAAAACAGGGGGAAATTTGGAAAACCAATTAAAATAATAAAATAATTCTTTTATAATGTAAAATTTATTTAATTTATTTTATAAATTTTTGACTAATTAAATTTTTTTATCGTTTATTTTTCCATACAAACTTTTTCCTTTAAATTTCTCGTAAATTTTTTAATAATTTTTCATAATTTTTCTTTAGAGATTTTGACATTTTTATAAAATATTAATCTGGGCCCATTCATTAACACTACAGTACATTTGTCTCCATTGGCGCCCTTTTGGCCATTAAATTGGTTCCAAAAACTTTTCAATTCCTTCAACAATTCTTTCGGCTCTTTTTTGTTCGGCACAATTTCTTTCAATGAAATTTGCCAATGAATTGCTAAACTTTTAACCGCTTCATCAATTTCATTCTTTAAACCATGCATTATGGAATTTTGAATGGAAGCATCTGTAAACGAATTAAAAAGTTTAATATTGTTGCTAGCATATTCAATTGTAATTTTTGAACAAATTTTAATTCCTTATGAAATTTGTTATTTATTTACTTTTTTATACAAAATGTTAATTTTCTTTATTAATTAAATGCATTTGACATTTATTTATGTGATGATCAGGCCTCCGATACGCCCCTGATTTAAATTAATATGTTATAATAATTTTGCATAATTTATTTTCATTAATTCACCCTCATTAAGTGAAGTCTTCACTCGGCTAACAGAGTTATGCAATTTATGCATTAAAACAGCAATTGGCTTGTTATTTGTTGAAAAGCATTTTAAGGCCTCAAATTCATCCACCAAAGATTTATTTGTTGATGAGAATTTCTTAAAAAATTCTTATAAATAAATATGGGATGGTAATGTCATTATGGCTATATGTGAAGAATGTATATTCTCATTCATATCTTTATTAACTTTCCAATGACTAATTTAACTTTCCAATGACTAATAAGTTTGGGTGCAGTTTTTAGTTACAAATTCAAAATATGAGTTATAAATAATGGCGAAAATGGCAAAAAACTGATAATTAATAAGTAAATGATTTCATGTTTCGTGAAGTAAAGCAAAAAAAAAAAAAAAAATTCTTTTTATTCACTTGTTCGAAAGAAAATTGGTCTTTTAAAATTAGGGATTAATTTCGAAAATTTTAAATGTCCGATTCTTAATCCGATAGTGACGGAAAATATCATTAATTCCTATTCCGTGTGCCGAATAGTGACGTTAAAACGATTAATTCCGGGATAAAAAAATGTTTTTCTTGCGTTTCTCATCAAAACAAGCTGTATAAATATAATTAAACTACTAAAAATCGGTACCCTGCTAATATGCTATTAGACCATGTCATTATTTATCACTCACTAATTACGGTATTGCTATCACTACGATATTTTACCACCTTTGTCGGGTTGGCCAATGCTGCTTGGATTACGCTGTCATGCTCGTCCAGCTCAGTCAACAGCTCAACCAAACCATCCATCTCCGCCTCATCTCCGGCCTTTCCGTTGCTGATCAGTCCGCTGTCCATGCACATTTTCAACAGCCCATTTTTGCTGCTGGTTGGACCTTTGCCGATGATTTCATCCTTTCGCACCGAATTGTTAACGGATTGGGCTTTGGCAGAAGCGGAGTCAAATGAGGACACCAAACAGAATGCCAAAAGAGTGAAAAAGACCATTCGGCTAAATAAATTTTAATAATAATATTTTCTAAATAAAAATTTATTCTAAATGAATATTTTCTTATACATTTGCATTTTATAAAAAAGATAAAATCGGGGAATAATTCATTTGTATTGCTGAAATGACTAAATGACGCACAATAAAATAGAAGACAATAGAATGTTTAGAAAAATATTGTGTTTACAAAAAAAAAATTATAAAAATTTTGCAAAAAAAAAGAAAGAAATATTGATTAAGCTTAATATAGAAAAAAAAGCTTTTTTAGAGCTTTATTTTAAGCATTTTGTAAAAAAAATTTATTACGGATTACCATGGAAAGAAGTTTGTTTATAAGCACGAAAAAACGCGTTTTCCGCTTTATTTGGGGTGTCTATGACTTTTATAATGCCTATTTTTGCCTATTTCGGGGTTTTTGTGCTTAATGCCTATTTGCCTATTTTTGTGCCTATTTCGCCATTTTTGGCTTTTTTCAGAATTTTCGGAAAAATCCTTACCAAAAATGAATAAAAATGAAAAATACACCCCCCAAGAATCGACCCGAAAAAATTTCAGAAAATACACCCCTAATGAAAAAAAATTTTCACAAAAATTCTTCCCCAAAAATTAATTATTTTTTCTTCATAAAATTTTGGTTTAAAAAATTATTTTTTATCGAAAACAACTTTAAAACAATTGAAATATAAGCAAAATAATTTTTTAAATTAATTTTACTTGTTTTAATACCTAAAAAGCGTTAATAATAATATAAAAATTTTTTTGCCTATTTTAGTGCCTATTCGAGGATTTTTGTGCCTATTTAATGCCTATTTTGCGATTTTTTCTGCCTATTTTAGGTGCCTATTTCGCGATTTTTTGTGCCTAAAAAAAGAAGCCCTATTAATAATACTTATTTGTTAGGGTGTGTATTTGGCCGGTAGGGGAGGGTTCATTGCCAGCAGTTTCATTGCCAGCCCAGTTTTCGGGCTATAACTTTTTTCATTGTTGACCAAATCTAATTATCTTAGTATCATTCGAAAGCTTTATAGGTTTAGAAGCTTTTCCTAACCTATTGCTTATCGATTAGACAATTACCAAAAAAGTTATAACATGAAATAACAAAAAAAAATCAAAATTTTGGAAGTTTTTTCTTAATAAATTTTTTAGAAGCTAAAATTTTTTTTTTGTTTTTTGTAAGACTAATAGAGCTTGTGAAGGGCTTTCAATGCTACCAAGATTGTTAGATTTGGTCAACAATGAAAAAAGTTGTAGTCCAAAACTTGGGCTGGCACCGAACCGTCCTGTTACGGTATTTGGCAGGGCGCGGATCGAAAATTTTTCAAAATCAGAACATCGGACCAAAAAAAATCAGGTTTTGGGGCCAAAAATCAGAACATTTTAACAATTTGATTTGTGATTTTGAGCCAATTTTTAAGAAAACAACAAACACTGTTTCAGAAAATCACTAAATTTATCCTAAAGGCAATATGCACATATATTGTATAATACAATTTGTGATCAGTGATCACTGTAACAAAAAGAACAATTTTATAAACGTCAAATCATGTCCTACACAGCAATTCAAATTGATCGACCATTTCTCAGCAAATCATTCATTTCATTCATTTCTGCTGATCACTTGAGCCGGGAGTTGCATTAAGAAGTCTAAAAACCGAAACGCAATAAATTTGAATTTTTATTAAAAATCATTCACTGACCCATCCCCGATGGCATTCTCATAATAAGTATTAATGCTCATTCGATCCCATTGATCACAAAATAGCCAGACAATCGCTTCCTTTTCCCATTTTGTCCATTTGCTTTCGTCTCGCGCAATTGGATAACGGATCAGAAGAAAACGATGGCTATTGTTAATCCTTTTCAACGCCAATTGTTCCCTAGTCAATTCATTTGTCAGATCAAATGGCACAACGGAGTCAGCAAAAGACAACTGAAAACAAATGACGACAATGAAATTGACGGAGGAAGAAGCACTGGCAAAAGCCTGAAATTTGGGAAAATTGGTTAAAGAAATACGAAATGAAAGCAAATTCCGCAAAAGCCGTTGCCAAAGAAAGTCGTCGGATTCAAAGCCATTTCAATGAAGTGAAATTGATGATTTTTTGGGGTTATTTGTTTGTTAAACGATTCCAACATTTTTCACAGATTCTTCAACAACAATTCCATCGCTTTTCTCGGCAATTTTCGCCCACTTTTCGCCGCCCGTCCAATTAATTTGACCATCGATACATTCAAGGACCTGGAATTGATTTTGCACAACATTTGGCCAATGATCGCGACAAACATTTGTGCCATCCAATTGTCCGCCACATTTTTCCACCGTTTGCGAAAATTTGTCCCGTCAATTCTCAATGATTGTCCATCAATTCGCGTTCTCACTATCCATATCACCAATTTCTTCATCGAATTCCCATGCGATGACAGTGCCATGGCATCGGAGGGGCAAGCGGTGCTTTTCACTGCCCGTCCCGACAATGTGCCAAAGGTGTTGAGATGTGCGTGGCACTTGGATGGTGTGAATTTGCCGTCGAAGATTGAAGACTTCAAAGCGGTGATTTCGAATTGATTTATTTGGCTCTTTTACGTTTTTTGGAGTCCGTTGTAAAAAAATTTTATCCCTAATTGGGCCATATAAACCGTAAAAGTTGGTAACTTTTGGTTTTCGTGCCCCTCCCCAACCGAAAAGTTCGTATTTCTTAACCAATTTTCCCATATTTTAGGCATTTGCCTCGGCTTCATCTCCCGCCAATTTTATTGTCATTGTTTGGTTTCGTCCGTCGTCCTTTGCTGACTTTGTGCTGACCAACGAATTGACTCGTGAACAATTGACGTTGAAGCGGACTGACAATAGCCATTATTTTCTGCTGATCCGTTGTCCAATTGTGCGTGACGCGGACAAATGGGAAAATGGGAAGAGGAGGCCGATTGGCTGGTATAGTCGTCGTCATCAGTGGAATCAAATTGGCATTCAAATGAATGATGAGGACAACATCGGAGACGGGTCAGCAAATGCTTCTTCAAAATATTTGGTCAACTTAGATTTGTCGTTGTTATTGCATATTTAGTAAATTGAGTGATTTTTCTACGTAATTCTCGGTTTATATCAGGGTGCAAATCGAAAATTTTTCAAAATCAGAACATCGAGCCCAAAAAATCAGATTTTGGGGTAAAAAATCAGAACATTTTGCAAAATAGCTTAAAATTGCTTGTGTAACAATTTAATCAATTAATGTAATATCAAATTTCGTATTTTTAGCCTCATATGGTCATTTTTAACAATTTTGGTGAGGAAATAAGCCAATCGTACATTTAAATGCAATCTGCTCAAAAAAAAATAGATTTTTAAGAATTTTTTGCGGCGCATTTTTTCAGACTTTTTGTGTACAAGCGGGGCGGAAGGTCGGCGGTGCCGATAGACGCCGCCGGGCAAATTTTTGAAAATTTGAGTATATTTGTTAAAAGATTTTGTCCAAAAATTGTCCAAATTTTGTGATTTTGAGCCATTTTTTAAGAAAACAAAGGATTTTTAAGGAGTGACATTACGCCACAAAATTACCAATTTTTGAAGAATTTTAAGAAATCAGAACAAAATTTGGTCGTTACCCCGAAATCACATTTCTGAGAAATCAGAACAGATCCGCACCTTGGTATTAGGTAGGTTTCCGATGTTTTTGGGTTTTAATTTCGATTTTCGATTTCCGAAAATCTGTTAACAATCGCATTAAAATTACATAATTTTCATTATAGAAATTTACCCAAATATTTTTGAAATTACCTTTTACTTGTTAAAGTAAGAATTTGTAGCGGTTTTGCGAAAAAAAATGACAAGTTTGCATTTTCTTGGTCAAATTTTCAAAAAAAAATTGGTACAATCGGGCCCAGCGGTGCCGACAAAATTTTTGTAAATTTTAATAAAATACGTAAGAAATTTGTACAAAATTTTAAAAAATTTGTTAGTGAATTTTTTGAAATTGCAGGCTAGCAGAAAACATGTAGGGCTAAGCAAGAAAGAAAAAATGAAAATAATTATAACGAAATTAATTAGAAATAAAATAATTTTGATCATCAAAAATTCTTATTAAAACTTTCTTAAAACTAACAAAATTATGAAATCTTGATTTCTTCGGTAGCCCTAAGTCTTTTATGCTAGCCTGCAAAATTTCAAAAAATTTCGCTAA
Organism: Heterodera schachtii; assembly: GCA_023374025.1. Lineage (NCBI taxonomy): Eukaryota > Metazoa > Nematoda > Chromadorea > Rhabditida > Heteroderidae > Heterodera > Heterodera schachtii. The sequence goes on along the minus strand of SIJG01000006.1, from coordinate 2,608,435 downwards.
TTTTCAAGAAAGGTATGGCCAAAAATGTTTGAAAACCTGTTTCCTGGCGTGCTTTTGGCCATAACTTTGTTTAAACTTGACGAAACTTTTTGAAATTTTGCAGCCTAATAGAGAACTTTAGGGCTATCGAATGATATTAAGAATTAAAATTTTAGTTGGGTTTGAGCAAAGTTATGGGAAGTTTTTTGTTCAAAATTTTCCTTTGATGACTTTTTTTTTATAACGGCTCAGCACCAAAATTTCACCCCCAGTCAATTGATCATCTCTCCATCCTCTTTTTCTCCATCCTCTTTCTCTCGCTATTTTCCTCTCCATCCTCTTTCTCCATCCTCTTTCTCTCGCTATTTTCCTCTCCATCCACTTTCTCTCCATCCTCTTTCTCTCCATCCTCTTTTTCTCCATCCTCTTTCTCTCGCTATTTTCCTCTCCATCCACTTTCTCTCCATCCTCTTTCTCTCCATCCTCTTTCTCTCGCTATTTTCCTCTCCATCCACTTTCTCTCCATCCTCTTTCTCTCCATCCTCTTTCTCTCGCTATTTTCCTCTCCATCCACTTTCTCTCCATCCTCTTTTTCTCCATCCTCTTTCTCTCGCTATTTTCCTCTCCATCCACTTTCTCTCCATGCTCTTTCACTCGCTATTTCTCTCTCTCCATGCTCTTTTTCTCCATGCTCTTTCTCTCCATGCTCTTTTTCTCCATGCTCTTTCATTCGCTATTTCTCTCTCTCCATCCTCTTTCTATCTCTATCTCTCTTCTCCTCCTCCTCATATGTTTCAAACATTGCTCCCGCCTCCGTTTGATGACTGTCGCCCTTTCTTTATGTTACAAATTGCAAGACCGACGAGAAGCACAACTAAAAAAACCCCAACGCCAATCATCGGACCCCAATTTCCGTTTTCTCCGCGACGGCGGCGCCGATGACGCTCTGTGAATGTTTGAAAGAATTGCTTAAAACCATGTACAAAAAGACAGTTTCCGAATCCTATCCCATTTGTTGGATGGAGTTTGGAAGCATTTTTGTTGTCACGAAATTAGATCAAAAAGATAGGAGGGAGGCCTATAAAAAGGATAGCCAGATGTGATGATTTATCCATCATTTTGCTGATTTCAAAAGGTCAATGATGATTTTATTTTTGAGATGATTTGCTGATTTTTTGGAAAAAATCCTCAAAAATGGCCATTTTTAGCCTATCGACACCGTCGGCCCCGCAAAATCCTTTAAAATTTTAGCAAAATTTGCCAATTTTCGATGGAAATCTGTTTAAAAAATGGTAAAATTTTTATTTTTACCCCGGCAGCGCCTAACTGCACCGCCGTACCCCAAAAACTTTTTTTCCCTTAAAAATTGACTCAAAATCGCAAAAATTTGTCATTTTTTTGTGAAAATCTGTTAACAAACTGCACTCAAATTTTCAAAACTTTTCCCGCGGCGCCTACCGGGACCGCTGGGCCCTTGTTCCCAAAAGGTTTTTGGAAAAACGCGCCGAAAAAACATTTTTATTGATTTTTTATTCGAAAAAAATGTTCCAAAATGCTGATTTTTAGCCCCAAATGGTGATTTGTTTGAAAAACGAAGATTTTGAAAATTTTCATCTGGCAACCCTGCCTATAAATGATTAAAAAGAAAAAGAGAAAATAAGTTTCTTGGATTATATTTTGAATTTTAATTAATTTCTGATTATGGCATTGTGGCTTACTTTTTTGGACTTCATTTCCGTTGTCCAACTGAACAGAGACGAACTCCTTCATCAGCTGGAGAAAGCGCTTCTTATATTTATTTTCATTGAGTTCATCAGAGGCTTAAATGATTATAAATGTAATTGAATTGTTTTTTAATTCATATTTTATTTATTCATGAATTATTTGAAATTAACTGATTTTAATTTTCATAATTTTTGCCTTTGAACTTTTGCCAAAATTTGGCTAACTCTGCTACCAAATACTCCACACTCATTTGTTCCGTTTTGGTTTCATTTAATGAAATGGTCCAACGATTTGCCAAGAAGGTGACCGCTACATTAATTTCATGTTTGAAACTCTTCATTAGGGCTCCTTGTAGTGATTCTTCTGGAAGTAAAAATTATTTTTAAATGATTTTAGTAATATTTAATTAGGCACTATTTATTAAAATTTTAACTTTTTAACTAATTACCTTTGTCAATAGAATTCTTTAGTTCTGTGATTTTGTTATACAATTTGTGTAGTAAATTGGCCATCGGCTTGTCATTCTCATTTAGTGCTTTTAGTGCTTCGTATTCCTGGCTCATGGCCGGGCTGTAAATCTTTAGGGGGTGTATTTTCCAAGAATTTCAGTTGTTCACGCAAAACTCGAAGTTCAAAAACCCGAAAATTTTTAAGTTTCAAAGACAACTTTCTCGCAATCATTTTAGAGTTAGAAGGCTTACCCCTAATTGCCCTTTTAACATTGGTAATAATTGGTCATTCGCATTGATAAAATAGGAACACAAAATCTTGTCAATTTAATGCCGTCTATTCGGAGTGATTACCTGTGCCGAGTTGTCCCCCCCCACTGCTGCTTCGATCACTTTTTCATATTCACTCACAGCACTTAGCATCTCCTCCAATTCTTTCTTCTGCTGCTGTTGCTCTCCATGTTTTCCGTTTTTGATCACCTCACTGTGCAAAATGTCCATGTACGATTTCCGAGTCGGCGCATTTTTTCTGCTTTGCACCCCGAATGCTTCTGCTGCTTCATTCAATGAAGTGTTGCTGCTGATGTTGGGGTTCGCGACTTTGGCAAAAACGACGACAAACGACGCAAAACAGAAAGCCAAAAGAGAGGGAAAATACATGGAATTGGAAAATGGTGGGATATGAATTACTTTGTGACATATTTGGCAAATAAATATTAATAAAAAATATTAATAAAAATGGCATAATTCCACGTTATTTGTGGCATGACAAATCACACGCATGTGGGAGAATTGACAATGGAAAATAAGGAAACAATTATATTGCAAATAATACAAAAATTGATTAATTTAGAGAAATAAATTTAAATATATAAATAATTATTTTAAAAATCGTAATTTGGATTAAAATTGGAAAGACGGAAACTTCCATAAGAACTCATGATAATTGTTAGAGGTGCAACGTGATAAATTGAAAATTTCAGGATTGCATATTGTTTTTATATAAAAATTTAGTAATTTTTGGGCAGTTTGCTAAGAAAACGGGGAAAATTTTTTAAAATTTACCCGGCGGCCAATCCTCTATTCCTTCCCATTGTCAATTGACCATCGACCACTCTCCTACACCCGGAACCATTCGAAAAAATCTTGTTCGACCCAGCTCACTTTTCCATGTATGCCGAATCTCCCAAAAATGTTTAATTTTTATATCCAGTCAAATTTAAAAATAATTAAAATTCAGTAATTACTTTAAAAAATTCGCTCAAAGTGATCTGTTAACAAACCCCAATAAATTTTCAATTTTTCGAATGAGCTTTTGATTTTTGTAATTTTCAAAATTTAAATTTTTCGGCGGTGCGATTGGTATCGCCAGGCTTTTATTCGATTTGAAAAAAATTGTTTTAGCACCAAGCCAGCCACCCAAAATGGCTATTTGAAGTGCAATCTTTTAACAAATTCATTAGAAATCATGGTGCTGCTGGATATAAAGGATTTCAAACCCGAAAAATAATTTCATTTTGGTTGATCTGAAAAAGTTTTGAAATCAGAGCCCTTCAGAGAAAGAGAAATTTTATCAACAAATCCGAGAATCCTGCACAGACTGCTTCTATTTATGCAATAATGTTTACATGAAAACTTTTTCGAAATTCAATAAATCTTCTTAAAAATTTAGGTAAAAAAATTAGTTCAAATTCCGCCAAGGGACAAGAAAATGAAAAGAAATAAAATAAATTCAGAGCATTACCCAAAATTAGCAATTTATAATTTCATATCATTTAAAGCTTTAAGTATTATTAATTTATTAATATACCATGAATTTTCTGAATGTAAAATTTAAAAAAAAAATTTAACCAAATATATTCAAAAAATTTGAGTTTAGAGTTCATAGTTTTGGGCATAATTTTTTAGGAGTTTTTGAAAAGTCAAAATTTTGTTTATTGTACTAATGAGAATTTCCAACGGTCAAATCGAGAATTTTTTCTAAAATAATAAATAAATATTTAAAAAATATTACGGAAAAAATGCCAAAATAATAGTAAATCTTGAAATAAGAAAAAAATTGATGAATTTGATATTATTTATGAGCAAACCAACGACACAAATTGCACTTAAATGCGGCAAAAATACAAAATAAAGAATGAAATCTGTTAAAAGACATGTCAAAATATTTGGGAAATATTCTTTTTAAAAATGGAAAAAAGATCTTTTATGTATATTAAATATATAGGAATAAATTTTTATTAATTTACTTTTTTAAAATTTTGCTGTTTAACTCTATTGAATTTAAAGAGATTTTTAACCTATTTTTTAATTAAATGAAATTCAAAGCTTTTTTGTTAATTAAAAAAATATGCGAGCATATCTTCTTCGGCCTTCCTTTTAAAAAATTTGAATTGTTCTTTTTAAGTGATGTGGAATTATCCATACTGTGTTAGAATTTTTTTTTTTAAGAAGTTGGCTAAACTTCCAATTTAGAACATTTCGATTTCTGACAAAAAATGCTAAAGCGATCACGCTAACTAAAAATGCTTAAATCATTAATTTACACTTGAAATAATTTTTTTTAATGAGGCTTTTTGCCAGCCAAACAAGGTTTTTGAATGGGAATGTAACGTTTGATATTGTTTAGAAATCTAATTACATTGAGATGATCAAGACATTCTTTCAGGTTGATTTGGATGCCCCAAAAATGGCAACCTTAAATAACGACTAATTTTAAGTTTTTTATTTTTATTTATTGTTTTTTCGACTCCGTTATTTGTCAAAGCATAAAACAAGTAATTAAATGCATAAAATTTCGGGTGTTATGACAATCGACAAAGGCAAGTACAATGGCTTAGGCTTAGGCCTAAGCTTTAAGCTAGGCCTAGGCTTGCTTAGGCCTAGGCTTATGCTTTAGTTTGTAAAATTTTTATTGTACGAGTTACCATTCACTCAAATTTAGCAAAAAATTAGATTATAATTGACAAAATGCAAGAAAATTTTTCAATTGGAATGAATAATTTTTTATGATTATGGGCAATTTCCAAGTACTTTCTGAAATAAATATGATAAATTGCAAAGAAAAAATAAAATCACTGTATTATTTTGAGAAAAATTAGGAAATCTGAATCCTAATTACATATATTTTGGAAAAAATATCATTTCTCATTTTTGAAAATTGATGTGGAACTTTGGTCGCTCGATACCTTTTGATGAAGCACAAAATCGCTGAAACAACATAATAGCAAAAATTCATTTTGATATTATGATTTGGGAAAACATCGGTCATATGGCCCGGAGCCCAAAATGACTAAATAAAAATCAATCAACTCCTCTCGGTTTGTGTGAACGAATCCGAAAGAATTTTTTTGCGGCACCCAATCCCTGATGAAAGATGTTTTAAGTTTGTTGGCGCACCAAAAAAATTTTTTATCGCTTATTACTTGAAATTTTGAGGACCCATAACTTTTGTAAGTTCTTTTGTGTCCTAAAATTCTTTTTAAATGCCGAGATGAATCGATTGACATATATTTTATTGCATTTGGTGCGTTTTAAGGCTTTAGATGGTTCAGTCCCAAAGCACTTGGCCACTTCAGTCCCGGGTCTGTAATTCTTCAAGGATTGGTTTTGGCGCAAAAAAATTCTTTCGGATTCGTTAATTACAGACCGAGAGGAGTTGATTGATATATATTTTAGCCTTTTTGAGCTCCGGCCCATATTACCGTTATTTGCCACTCTTTTGGCTGGGATTTAAGTATTTAAATTTTTTTTGATACATATTCAAACCTAATTAAATTAAAAGTAAATTTTTCTCTAGATGTTCCGGAATTTTTTTTCATTTATTAAAAAAGCCCAAAAACCCGCAAAATTTACAAATTTAAATTATGCCATAAATCCAAAAAGGATATTTTACTGCAAAATATGTTAATCATTCTAAAATTCAAATTATCCCCCAGGCAGAACGTATCAGCACCGCCTGCCGCCCCCACCCCCCCCCCCCAACCAAAGATTTTTTGAACAAAATGCAGCAAAAATATCTTTTTAAAACCTTTTAGCAGAAAAGTAAAGATAAATTTAATTTCTCAGTTTTTTATGCACCGAGAATTTTGTAAATTTGATAAAATTCACTAACGACTTGCGCGCTTCTTTTGTTTTTTTTAAATTAAAGGCAAACAAATTTATTTTTATTAATTTTTACTTGAAAAATTAATTTAATTTGTTTTTCTTTGAAAACTTCCCGCTTGTTCCCGGGCCCCAAGTCCCGTTTGAAAATCCGGCTACCGGTCCCGGCCTTTCTGGTCCCGGCAAGTCCCGGTCCCGGTTTTGCTCAAAATTCTCGTTCCCATGTAAATTTAGTTTTAGGTCGTAAAACCCAATATCTATTAATTATGGTATAACATTACTCTGTATTACACGAAAAAGAATCACGCCTTTAACTCTGAAAACACATTTCATGAGACGCTCAACAGCGGCATCAAATTGACCAGCCTAAATTAATTTTAAATAAAAAGAACGGACACTCAAAATAAATTACGGATGGCCCAATTATTTTTAAGTGAAATATTTAAAATTAATGGCATACTATGAATAAACACATTGTGTGCCAGTTGGCTTGCCTTCGTAAGACAAAATTGTCGAAGTTTGCCGAAACCCTTGTTGTTGCCCAACGCCTTTTGGGTGGCAGAAAATTAATTAATTCGAAAATTAATTCGGTCGGGAGAAATTTTTTTTTTAAAACCGTGTTCATATTTCAATGGAATCAACTAATATTGTACAATACAAAATACAGGAATGCCATTGGATGAATTGCTTTAATCCAAAAGTTACTCCCTTTTTTTATCAATTAAGGCATCGTTTTCATTTTATCTATTTCTGATAATTCAAACAAACAAAAAAAAAACTAACCATCTCTGTTTAAAGCAATATGTTCTGTGCTTTAAAAATCGGTATTGAAATTATAATAATTAAATTAGACAAAGTTTGACCTCGATTATTTCAGTTTTTCTCAAATTAAAAAAGAGTAAGAAATTTTGATATAATTATAATGGACAGAATTTAACAAAAGGAAAAAGTCAAAAATATATGTGGGTCAAGTAATTTAGGAAAAACACAAAACAAGTCCGTTTCAAATTTGGCTGATTTCAATTACTGTAAATCAGGGTTGCACTGTAACTGGAAATTCAATTACGGAAACCCGTAATCTGTAATCACGAGGGCGACTAAAAAGCCGTATTTTCCGTAATCCGTAATTTTCAAGCAAAAGTAATTTAAATAATTTTTATTATTTTATTTTTACTATTTTAGGTGCAATATATATTCTAAAAAAGAAAAATGAACAAAATGAATGATTATTATAAAATAATGAATGAAAACTTTCTAATTGACAAAGAAATTGCTGGCCTTTTGAAAATCACTCCTACAACCTTAAAAAAAGGAAAAAAAAAGAAAAAATTTCAGAACTTTTTCTTAGTTTGCCTATTACCCTCTGAAATTATTGTGCTTTCATTAGTTTTTTGCATTTTTCTATTGGTTTTTTGTTGGCTTTTTTAAAATTGGATTTACCATTCTAAAAAATGGAAAAAAAATTGTTCGTTTTTCTTTATCAAAATCAATGATCAAAATTAATTTTTGCTCTTTTCTCTGTTTGTTTTTTAATAATCTTATAAAAATAAAATTATTTATCTGCGGATGGCAATTCAAAATTTTGCGAGACCTGGTCCAGCGGGATTAATCCCGCAGGAACAATCCCGCAAATCTGCATAATTGTGGGATCTAGCACGTGATTGCGGGATTTTGTAAATTTTTTTTATGAAAAATTGTAATATTTTTTACATTTTGGCTTTGCTCTGTCTTCTTCATAAACGAAAAACCAATTATATTATTAGGTAATTTGTAATTTGGGAAATTAATAATTGTGTTAATTTAAACAACGAAACTTTTATTAAAAATCATAATATAAATCAATTTACTTTTTAGAGAATTAAATTTTATATTATATTTTTATGTTATTATTTATAAATAAATCAATTGAAATAAAGAAAGAATAAAGAAAAAAGGAAAATATGGTCAAAAGATTGGAATAAAATGAACAAAAAATTTGTGAAAAATTGTGAATTTCTCTAATGAAAATTTACAAATGGAAAGAAGAATTTGGATTAAAGAAATATGAAAATAAGGTTTATAAACCGAAAAAGCAAAAAGTTGAACGGTTTAATGAATTTGAAAGAATATACAAAAAGGCTAAACAGAAACAATTTATGAGAGAATTGGTGGTTGGCAAAGATATATTAAGAAAATGGAAAAAGGAATTTGGCCTAAAAAGCAGCAAAAGTAAAAATAATTAAATTTAAGATTTTATTTACTTTATTTTTAAGAATTCCATTCTTTAAAAGAAAACATGAGCAAAATGATTTTTATTATGAAATGAAGAAAGCAAATCCGTCGCTGAGTGATAAAGAAATTGCTGGCCTTTTGAAAATCTCAAAAGCACCTAAGCAAATGGCAAAAAAAAATAAAAAATATAAATTTTCTAAATTTTACTATTAGCCTCTGAAATTATTATTTTAAAATTTGTTTTCGTCTTTTATCTGTTTGATTTTTTAAAAGTTGTGAATTTTTCTCCCCTTATTTGTATCGTTGATTAGTCTTGTCCCTCACCAATTACATAATTACCACGCAATTCCAAAATTTATTCCACCCTTCTCTGATTCTTTCAGTGCAGCAGTTCGCCACTTTTCCAACTATTTTACTCTCACTCGTCGTCTGCTGGTCTCTTCTAATTGAGATGCTATTTCCCACCCATCCATCCTTGACCTTCAAATTCTCCCATCGATTTCTCATTTTGCTAATTCTTATAATCATTTAATCACTTTTATCAAATCCCATTTTTAATTTAAATTGGAGAGAATGTACAATATTCCCATTTTCAGTTACTTCGACCACACTGTCATCTCTTTTCTCGACCGACTGAGTACACTTTTCGCCTCATTTCCGATTAATTTGGCCTTCGGCACGGACCAAAAGAGCATTTTGGAATTGATTGTACGCAACACTTGGCCAATGCTCGGAAAAAACATTCATGGCATCGAATCGTACGCCAGTTTTTGCAAATGTTTGCGCCAAATCGCGCCTTCAATTCTCAATGATTGTCCACCACTTCGCTTTGTTTCCTTCTATTATGGCGACTTCTTCCCCGAATTTCCGGCCGAGGACAGTGCCATGGCATCGGATAGACAAGCGGTGACAAAATGGCTTTTCACTCCACGTCCGGACAATGTGCCAAAAGTGTTCAAATTCGATTTTGTCAGGAATGAATGGGAGGATTGGCCGTTGAAAATTGACGCCTTCAAAGCGGTGATTTCAATTTGATTAATTCATTCATTTCATATTTCTTAACCAATTTTCCTTTGTTTTAGGCTTTTGCCAATGCTTCTTCCTCCGTCAATTTCATCGTTTCCATTTGGTTTCTTTTGTCTTTGTTGTCTTTTGCTGACTCCGTTGTGCTCTTCGATCTGACCAACGAATTGACTAGGGAACAATTGGCATTGAAAAGGATTAACAATAGCCATCGTTTTCTGTTCATCCGTTGTCCAATTGCGCGAGACTGAAAGCAAATGGACAAAATGGGAAGAAGAAGCGATTGACTGGAAATTTTTTGATCAGTGGAACAAAATTGACATTCATATCAATAATGAGGACAACATCGGGGACGGGTAAGCGAATGCTTTTTCAACAATTCGATTTTATATTTATTTTTTCAAATTATTAACTTCTTCATTAGTTCAGAAACAAAAGTCCAATTAGTGGACGGACATTTTCTAATTTGGCTCCAAAATGTTGCGGATGGAATTTTGAATTTTTGGGTTGTTTTTTTTATTAATTCCTTCTAATTCGTTTGGCAATTAATTAGTTTTACTTCTTTTTTTCGCTCGTTTTAATGAGCGTTTTTCTCACTGTGAAAGTCAAAATGATTAAATTAATTCACATGATTGCAATGAGCTAATAATTTGACCGATGGAATGATACCCTAATTAACTTTTTTTACACTTTAGCATCATTAGTCAGATAAAAATGCATGTTAGAAAGTGTTGAACATTTTTTAAGCCATTTAAAGTCAGCAAAAAAAAGTCATTTGACTTAAATTCACATCCCTTTCTGATCATTGATCAGTGTGTCCATATTTCATCACAGATCAGAGTGCCATTTGGTCCATGATCAGAATTTCCTTTTACTTCCTGATCAAAATCCTTTCCATCTATGATAAATGTTCCCATTCCCTGATATGCGCCGCTATTTTCATTAATGGGCTTTCCTTTCCGTAAAACAAATTAAAAATGACATCAGCAGAAGAAGGCACGGAAAATTTTAGAGAAATTTGGCGGGACTCATCGAAAGCAACCGAATGATATATCATTTACCTATAAGAAAATCAAGGAAATCGTTTGCGGAACAAAAAGGAAGGAAAAAGTGAGTGAATGAAAGAAAATGGAAGGGAAGTGATGGCTTTTATAATAAGGCGTAGAAATACGACTGATTATTAAAATTGTGTAAATATTGGCAAAATAAATTAGTATAAAAGTGGCTTCTGCTCCGTCCCTTTTTCATTATTATCCATTCTTTTCGTCCTTTCATCCAATTTTTCTCCTGACAATTCCTTCAAAAATGACTTTTTACATTTTGCGCATTTCTTTTCGGCATTTTACCTTAAGTGGTTGCTCCTCCGCCACTTTTCATTTTCCATTCGCCATTTAATTTTCATCTTTTGGTCTGTAGGATGTTTTTGAATTAATGAATCGAGTCAAAAATTACATTTCGTGTTTTGGGATTAGAATTGGTCAAAATGGATATGTATCTGTTTCGCGATCAGTGACCCCGAAAACCTCCGGGAAATTGCTGATTTTCACATAATTTTTTCATCTTTGCTAAGCCAATTTAAATCCGACGAAAACTGTCTTAATCATTTCCCCTCAACAAATGTCTGACAACCGAAACGAAGCGGAGGAGAAAATGGCGAAAGCAATGTAAAAATAAATTAAAATGCCATTTAAAATTTCAATTTTAAATTTTGGTTTCCCTTTTTTCAGTTTCATCTCCGCCGATTGTTGGCTTTGTGTGTACGATCTGCTTCCGGCTTCACAACTTGGCCTTGGAATTGCGATGATCAGCCACCGTTTTGACTTCTACGTGGATGAACACTTCAAGACTCGCCACTGGACTCTGAGATCGATGAAAATCAAAATGAAGTTCGAAGCGGATGGCACCAAGGAAATGGATGTTGTCAATGCCAATTTGGAATCGTTTGGAATTACGCAAAAAGCGCTGCCAAAGAGAGTCGTCGGATTCAAAGCCATTTCATTGAAGTGAGATTTTGATGCTTTTATGTCTGTATAACGCTTCCATCATTTTTCACAGATACTTCAACGACAATGTGATCACTTTTCTCGGCCGTTTTCGTCCAATCTTCGCCGCCCGTCCAATTAATTTGACCATCGATACATTCAAGGACCTGGAATTGATTTTGCACAACATTTGGCCAATGATCGCGACAAACATTTGTGCCATCCAATTGTCCGTCACATTTTTCCACTATTTGCGTAAATTCGTCCCGTCATTTCTCAACGACTGTCCATCGCTTCGCGTTGTCAATGCCTATTCTTATGGTTTCTTCGCCGAATTTCCATGCGATGACAGTGCCAATGCTTCGAATGGACAAACGCTGGCCAAATGGCTTTTCACTCCACGTCCGGACAATGTGCCGAAGGTGTTCAAATGCTGGTTGTACATGAATTATGGGAAATGGTCGTCAAGGATTGAAGCCTTCAAATCGGTGATTTCGATTGATTGTTTATTTAGCATTTTTGTGGTCTTTGTGGGGTTCGTTGAGAAAATTATATTGGACAATATTTCAACTCGTTTTTGGTTAAAAGTTTTTTGGCACACTTTTAATTTGGCGGCGCCAAAATGTCGCGCTCCAAAGTGATCCCGACCCTCTCTGGGTTTTCGTGCCCCTCCCCCAACCGTAAATTGTCATTATCTTTTATTAACCAATTTTTCCCTATTTTAGGCTTTTGCCAATGCTTCATCTCCAGTCAATTTCATTGCCATCATTCACTTTCCGTCGCCTTTTGGTTTCTCCGTTGTGCCATTTGGTCTGATCAACGAATTGACTCGGGAACAATTGACGTTGAAATGGATGGACGACTATCGGCCGTTTTCTTCTGATCCGTTGTCCGATTGTGCGCGACGAAAACAAATGGGCAAAATGGGAGAAGGAAGCGATTGGATGGAACTTTATGGATCAATGGAATCGGATCGACATTTGAGATGGGTCAGTGAATGAATAATGCTTATTCAAATATCCAAATTTATTGCTTTTCGATTTTTAGGCTTCTTGACGCAATGATCGACCCAAGTGATCAGAAGCAGAAATGACTGAACGATTTGTTGAGAAATGATCTATTTAATTGATGTGGAGTTGGATAATGGATTTGAGCCCATCTGATGTATATAAAATTGTTCTTTTGTTGCAGTGATCACATATTGTATTATATGTATATTTGCCCTTAGGATAAATTGACTGAAATTCTTTTGACCTAATGATAAAGTCGGTGGTCACTTTTCCTCCAATACCTACAATAAGCATTGACAACTTTTTTCCGTTGAACTATCGCCACATATAATTTGTCCAAATAACTGGGCAACAATTGGCGCGTGTCCCGGACACGTTGGTGCATATTTGATGCAATTTAAATTTTTGAATTTTAAAAAAATGTTCGAATTCGTGTTAGGATTCGAAAAAGGTGGTCAGATTCGTACTCACGGCTCAAATTAACCTTAGAAATGTGTTTCCAGAAATTTTATTTGGCTTTAATATTGTTTCAGACAACATTTGAGAGGTCCTAATTGCCAAGTATTAAAAAGTCAAATGCTTTTTTTGCGCTTCTCTCGTCGTAACTAACAAATAAGCCGCAGAAAAAATATGTGAAAACATAAAAATCCCATCCCTATTTATTAGTAATCAAAAAAATATATTATTTTGAATTACCTATTATTATTATTATGACCGAAAATTTCACGAGACCGCGAGAACAAAGAAAAAATGAAACTTTTTCGAGTCGACATTGAGACCGAAACTCTCGAGCATCATTTATTTACCCAATTAGCTTAATGGACTTTAATTTTCAAAGCCTTCGCCCGACCAATTCCTTTTAAAATATTAAAATAGACGAGCATTTAAGGTACGCCCAACTTGGAGAAGAAGCACATAATGATTGAATGATTGGGTGGACTAATGAACGAAAATTACTAAATTTATCCTAAAAAGGCATACACAAACACCAATTAAAGTTGATCACCGCAACAAAAAGAACAATTTTTTATAAACGTCAAATGCATTATTCCAACACCGCAATTCAAATTGATCGATCACTTCTCAACAAATCATTATTCATTCATTCACTTCTGCTGTTGATCACTTGGGCCGGGAGTTGCGTCAAGAAGCCTAAAAATCGAAAAAAAAATATAAATTTGAATTGTTGAAAAAAGCATTCGCTTAGCCCTCTCTCTCCGATGTCATTCCCATCACAAATTTGAATGTCAATTTTGTTCCATTGAAAATAAAATTGCCAGTCAATCGCTTCTTCTTCCCATTTTGTCCATTTGCTTTCATCTCGCGCAATTGGACAACGGATCAGCAGAAAACAGTTGTGAAAGTCAGTTCTTTTCAATGTCAATTGTTCATGGGTCAATTCGTTGGTCAAATCAAAGGCCCAAATGGAGTCAACAAAAGACGACGGAAACCAAATGACAACAATGAATTTAGCCGGGGAAGAAGCATTGGCAAATTCCTAAAAAGTGAAAAAAAATTTGGTTCGGAGTTTTTAATTCTCAAAAAAAAAGGCATTTTTTTGTCAGCGAACCATACCCATGCAAGGGGGGGGGGGTCAGAGAAGGGGGCCTTCGGACCTTGAAAATGGACTTTTTTATGAAATTTAAAAAATACAAAATTTCTAGGTTTTTCTACCCCCTTCCTCTTGCGATGGACGAGCTCCCCTCAGAGGTTAGTCTATCGGATTTCTCGGTGTTTTCTATGATTTTCCGTCCTCCTCTTGCGCGTTTTCCAAAACCCAAGTGTCAAATAAATCAATTAGTAAGCACCGCTTTGAACGCTTCAATTGTCGACGACCAATTCCCATAATTCATGTTCCACCAGCATTTGAGCACCTTTGGCACATCGTTTTGAAGTGGCGTGAAAAGCCATTTGGCCAACATTTGTCCATCCGATGCCGCGGCACTGTCATCGCATGGGAATTTGGTGAAGAAACCGTCAGAGCAATAGACAACGCGCAACAACAGAAAATCGTTGAGAATTGTCGGGACGAATTGACGCAAACTGCGCAAAATTTTGGCGGACAATTCCATCGCATAAATGTTTTTTCCGAACATTGGCCAAATGTTGTGCAGAATGAACTCCAAAATGCGGTCATTGTACGTGCTGATGGCCAAACTAATTGGACAGGCGGCGAAAAGTGGACGAAAATGGTCGAGAAAAGCGATGACATTTCGGTCGATGAAACTGAATGGGGAAATGGTGTCTAAAATATTATATTTGACCTATTTTACGAGATGTCGATGAGTTTGAATCCGCTGACTTTGCGTGGCAATTGCATTTTCGGAATTGGCAATGGTTTTCCATGGTAAGATTTGACAATTTCCATTTCATTGGTGCCATTTCCACCAATTTTGTTTCGAATTTGAATATTTCTTAATGCCCATTTTCGTGTTTTGAAATGTTCGTCCACGAAGAAGTTAAAACGGTGGCTGATCATCGCAATTCCAAGGCCAAGTTGAAAAGGCTCAAGTAATTCGAACACCGAAAGCCAACAATCGGCGGAGATGAAGCTGAAGAAAAAGGAAAACAAAATTAAAAATTGAAATTGAAAATTGGCATTTTAATTTAATTTTACATTGCTTTTGCCATCTTTCCTCCGCTTCTTTTCGACTGTCTGACATTTTGTTGAGGCAATTTTATTAAGAAAGTTTTCTTCGCGATTCGACAATTGCTAAAAAAGTCATACAGTGGTGGAAAAAAGCCTTGACTCAAAGTGATAAAATTTGTAAAACTTTAAATTTAGCTTGTTTAAGTCGACTTATTATTTTTCTTTTGTATAATTATTACTAGGGCTGCTAATTTTATGTAAATACATATTTTTTTCCTGGATTCTCCATAGCTCTAATTAGTAGGAAAAACACTTTCTTTTTTGTGTTTGCGAACAAAAGTTGGGACTTTTATTTACATATTTTGGGATTTTTCTACTATTACATATGTACATATTTTATACATATTTTGGACTTTTTCGTACATATTTCGCAATTTTTCGTACATATTTTCATTTTTTTTTTTTACATATTTTGAGGATTTTTGAGAATTTATAGAATTTTTGTGAAAAATTAAAAAATTTTTTTTGAAAATGTATCCCTAAAAAATCAAATTTTTTTTCAAAAAATGATATATCAAAAATTGAATTTTGAAATACTAAAATGTAATTCTAAGCCTATTTTGGTCATTTTTATGGTATTTTGTGCCTATTTCACTATTTAATCACTTTTATCAATCAAATTTTTAATTTAAAAAGTGTAAAAAAAGGTAAAAAATAATTAATAATGTTTTTTATTCCTGATTTTTCTGAAATGTTATTTTTGCCAAATTGCTTTGCAGTTCTCATTCCTTTAAGCACCGCCGTTAGGCAGCGCAATTCCAAAATTTATTCCGTGCCACAAGTGTTATGGGCAGGAAGCGCCAAGTACCTCAAACTTGGGTAATTAAACCGAAGAGGGATGGGCTCTGACGACTAATGGGGGCTAAATTAATGGAAATATTTGATGCTGTGCGATGCTTTGTGGTCCCTTCTCTGATTCTTTCAGCGCAGCAGTTCGCCACTTTTCCAACTATTTTACTCTCACTCGTCGTCTGCTGGTCTCTTCTAATTGAGATGCTATTTCCCACCCATCCATCCTTGGCCTTCAAATTCTCCCATCGATTTCTCATTTTGCTAATTCTTATAATCATTTAATCACTTTTATCAAATCCCATTTTTAATTTAAAAATAAAATTATAATGTTGATAATTCATATAATTGTTTAAATGTTTTTAATTTTACAACAAAGTGTTTCCAAACAACATTTTGGGTGCTGGTTAAGCGAAGCACCGATACATATTGTGTCGACCATAGCCCGTTACCCAGTCCATCCCGCTGGCCTGAATCCCGATCAGTTTATTTTCCAACATTATATAAATGTTTAAATTTAAAGTATCAAAATGTGAATGATGCTGAATGTATGTATGGATCGATCGATCAGAAAGGAGGAAGACAAAATTGTTGTTGGCATATAACGAGTAAAAAGAAAAATAAAACTGTGAAATATAACACGCACAAACAGACACACAAAGAATTATTGGACCGCTTTTGGGGTCTGATCAGTTGATGTGTCCTCCTCCTCCTCCTCTTCTCCCTCATTGTTAGCATCCTTCTTTTTGCCCTTTTTATTATGCCCCGTTTGTCCAGTGACGATGATGTTATTGTTGTTGTGGTTACGTTGCTTTACGTTCGGCGACGGGTTGGAGTACACCGAGTGCATCGACTCGCCAGCAGCCAACGAGTTGAAGGAGGAGCGGCACGACTGCAGCGACACGACACTGCCCCTGCCCAGGGGAGAAAAGTGGGGGTGAATTTGGGGAGTGCGCCACGTTCACTCCCTCGCATCGTTTCCCACCAGAAAAAAATTAAAAAATAATAAATTGAAAATTGTTTAATATTAGTTTTCGTAGTTTTTTCTATTAAAAATCTTTTGAAATTGTAAAAAGTGAGAAAAAAAAATTCTGAAAAAATTTATTTGGAAAGACACCTTATTAAATTTTAATGAAAAAATCTCTATGAAAGTTAGAAAAATAAAAAATTTACATTTTTTGTGGGAATAGGGGAGAAAAGGGCGAATTGCCAAGATCAATCAATGTGATACCGAAGTAATATATATTTTTTTTAAATTATCAAAACGGAGAAACCTTTTCAATAAACTAAAAAAAGAAATAAATAAAAAAAAATACCGAAAGACGAAGAAAAATAGTTAGAAATTATTAAAAACCTAAGAATTTCTAGGTATTTTTTCTGAATTTTAAGATTTTAGTAAATTTTTTGAAAACATTTTCTCTGGCGAGAACGATACACAGCAACCAATGCCCATGCAAGAGTTATGACCAATCCGCGTGAACCCACTTGAAGTCGGCCGAGTTCAGCACCTCGTGGTAGACCATCAGCCGGCATTTGTGTGCCGCGGCACTGCTGCTGCTGCTCCCTGCGCCACCACCCCCGCTTTTGTGGTGCTGTTTTTCCGCAATGTTCGCGGCCAGCGAAGGCGCCGTTGTCTCCGCCGTTTCAGTCCCGCCGGACGTGTCAAGCACTGTTATGTTTGATGGCTTCGCTGCGAGGGTTGTGCCGGTGGCCGGCGTTTTCGAAGCGGCAGTGGCAGCCGCGGCGTCGGGTGCCGGCGGACTGTCGGCCGGGTGTCGCCACTGGAGAATGTAGGTGCCCAGCTTCAGACAGTAGTGGGAACCCTGTGTGGGGAAGAACACAAACAGTGCACACGCATAAAAATAGTGTAAAGCGGAGGAAAGAGGGGGGGGGGGGGGGTACACCCCAAAAGTCGCCGGGGCATAACGTCGCCGCAAAAAAATTAAAAATTATTCAAATTTTAAGAAAATTTAAAATTATTTTAGCTTTTTTGAAAATCTAAGTGTTAATAAAAACTAAATTTGTTCATTTCTAAGAAAAAAATTGAAAAAAACTTGAAAAAAAATTTTTCATTGAATTTCTTAATAAAAAATTTTTCGAGAATTTTTTCCGAACCAGGCTAGGTAGCTAAAAAAGCGACAGGAGGGGACAAAGCGTGTCCCGACTTTTGCGCCTCGGATATTTGCGGCCCCCAGCCAAAAAACGACATTTCGGCCCGACTTTTTTGGTCCCAACCAAAATAGGGCTCCCATTTATCGATACCAACCCCTGACTAATACTAAAAAGGGAACAATCCTTTTTATCGATTTTCGAGACTTTGATCGGTTTTTTTGGGATCAGTTTGTGATCAGGGCCAAAAAAGCCAACAAATTTACAAACGAAAAAGTGGTTTACGAGTGATTTGAACACTTACAACATCGGAATGTTCCCTTGTAAATAGTAGGCTTTCTAGAAATTTGTGGGCTTTTTTGCCAAATTGTCACGGCTCCTTGAAAATGTTGTACAGTACACCTGCATCGAGTCGCCTTCTCCAAAGCTCAGCGGTTGCTGGGCCAAGAAGAGTTCAACGCCAACACGGAAGGTCGGCTCGCCAATTATTGCCTTAAAAATAAAATAAAAAAGTATTTAAATCATATTGTAAAAATCCAAAAAAGGTGGGGGAGGGGTATGTGCACCTCCCCCCCCCCCCCGTGAAATGAAAAAATTTTCAAGAAAAAGGGGTAAATTTTGAAAATTCTACACAATTTTCTTATCAAGGCGGCGCCAAATGGTACCGCTGATTCCCAGTGAACTAAATTTTTGAAAATTTGACCCAAAAATGGCAAAAAATTGTCGTTTTTTGGCGCAAACCGCTACAAATTCCTGTTTTTTCACCCGGGCGCTATAAATTTTGAAAATGGCCCAAATAGCAAAAAAATTTTACATTTTTTGGAAATAATTCATATTTTTTTGAATTTGAGCTTTTTTTAATTGATATTGCTATTTTTCCTACATGAAATTGAGGCGCATGCGCGCCGCTGCTGCTGCCCCGGCGGCGGAGGACAACAAATTGGAAATTTCGTCCACCACTCGCTCAACCGGGCCCATTACGGTGGCGGCCACACTGCTCGACACCGTTGCCGAACCGCCGCCACTGGCGACCGCGCCGGCACCGCCCGCCGTTGCCGCATTGGAAGAAGTTGCCGCGTTTGGTGGTGGTGCAGCTGTGGCCGAAAAGGAGGCGGACGAGTGCTTCTGCTGTTGGTGAGAGTGGAGGGGAGCAGCGATTTTCTGAGTGATTGAAAAAATGGAAAAATTAAATAGTTTTTTTTATTCCAATTTTTCATGTTTTGGCACATGTCTAAAAATTTCTCAAAAAATATGAAATAAAACGAAAAACAAAACCTAAATCAATCAATATACCTACTCTCAATTTTCCCTAAAGAACGTACTTTAATAAAAATTGTGTTTTAATTAAAAAAAAAATCATAGAATAATTATTTATTTTTAAAAACGCCGGCAGCCTAAAAATTTTGAAACATTTTCAACCCAAAAAACAGAGACTCCCGTATATTGTTGGTAAGAAAATTTCAAGAAAGTTTTTTTTTGAAAACTTTGCTGCGATTTTTTCGAAATTTTGTGATGAACTACTGTTTTTTCAAAAAATTTCCAGAAAATCGCTGAAATTTTTTCAAAAGTTTTTTCTTGGAATTTTCTTACTAAGAAATTCCCTAAGAATTTTTTTATAAAAAATTTCAAGGTTTGAAATTATTAAAAAAAATTTTCTGGGGGGAAACAACGGTGAGGGAAATGAAGTGCACCCAAAAAATACCTTTTCCGTGCGGTAGATGACGAACTCGCACTCGCCCTTTGTGATGTCAAAGTCCCAGGTGAGCACTGACCCGGCATGGTCAATCCACACGTAAATCTGGGAAACGCAATTGGTCGAGAGAGAATTTATTATTTTTGAAATTTTGGTGCGCTTTTCATTTACAAATTAGGCATTTAAAAAATCAAAAATTTTTCCCTCGCATCATTTTTTTAATTTACAAAATTAATTTTAGCTTAATATTGACTGGGTGGATGAATAATTATACAGCATCCAGAATTTTTTTTTTTTTTTTTTTTTTGAAAAACGGTCAAAATTGTTAAAGAAAAGTGGCACAAAATTTTCCAAAAAGCCTATCCTAACCCAAAAAAAATTTTTTTTTCAGTTAAGGCATTTGCCCCACCCATTCATTGGCCATTGGTTTTGTTGCTGGTTTTTTTGGTTTTCCCACCTCATACGGCGCGCCTCTGTTCACCGTCACATTGGTGTACGCGTTGGTTAGGCAATTCTCCGCACTTTCGCGCATCAGTTCGTCGCTGGGAATTGGCAAATACTCCGTCTTCGGCACCGTCCATGGCGGCTGTGCGGTGGCCACCGACTGCTCAAAATGGGCCGGACCGCCGAGAAAGTCGGGCAAAAATTCGCTCGGAATGTAACTGGAAAAGGGAGGGGACGGACGCTTAGATATTGTTTTCCTGGCAAATTTATTACTATTTTTTGATAAAACAACCAGAGCTCAGAAAACGGGGATTTCTTTTTTTTTTCAAAAATATAGATTTTTAGATGGTCACACAAAATTCATATTTGAAAAAAGGATCAAATTTTGAAATTTCCTAAAAATCGCTGAAAATTTCTCGAAAATTATTTTTTATTTCTTAGAATTTTCTTATGAAAAAAGTTTCTAAGATTTTTTTCTTGAAGATTCAATTAGTAAATTTTTTTAATACCCAAAATTTCAACCCTGCAAAAGTCGGACCGCAAATGTCGGCCAAACTTGGGGATAGCAATTCATTTCTTTTTCATTGTCAGTATAATTTGTTATTACGGAGACAAAAATTTTTTTTTGATTTTTGGTGCGAATTTCTCTCTCACCGTCCCAACTCCTTCAACACGTCTTCGCTGGCGTACAGCTCGAACTTCTTGCGCGTGTTCTCGTCAATGAACGGCGACACCAGCGTCCACAGCACGGGGAACACGCGGGGCGCACGAGTGATCAGCACCAGGCCCATGGTCTCCGGATAATGGGCCTGAAAAGACGAGAAAAAAAATGGAGGGGTTCTTCTTAAATCTGCGCCCCGCCCCGTAGATTATGAATCGAACTGCTCGAGGGTCTCGGTAGTACCAAACACGAACTTCTCGTTTTTTTTTTGTTTTATTATCGTTCAGGAACGTAGGCCAAAAGCCCGACAAGTTTTTGAAAAAAAGGAAATTTGTTTTCAAAAAAGTTAAAATTACAAACAAAGATAAAGACAGGACGGGGTGGGTAATTAAATTCACGAATTGCCGAAAAACTTTAATTTACGGAATAATTGGTCGGCTTAAAAAGAAAAATGCACGATTTTGCGTTCAATTATTTTTATTAGTCGATTAGTTTTGATTGCCCTTCTCTCACTTCCACAATTTCGATGATGCGCAAAAGGCACTGGACACCAGGCCGCCACAGATGACGCATACTTAAAAATAAACACAAAAAATCTCTTTAATTATAAGGATTGAAAAATTAATTTTAAATATTATTGTAAATGCAAGCAAAAATATTTTTTTTGTTGTTGGCAACCTCAGCCCATCCAAGTCGACAAGAAGCGCTGAATGAATGTTAAAATATATTTCTTGTTAAATAGGAGGATTTTTTTACTCCATGTGCTGATCGGTTTGCCCAGCCGATGTGTGGCTTCGGCCGACTTGTTCAGGCCTGGAAAATTTTTAAATTAATTTCAGGAAAATTATGCGAAGAAAATCAGAGAAAATATGCACTTCAGTTCAAGGGCGTAGGCAGGGGGGGGGGGCTGAGGGGGCTAAAGCCCCCAAAAAAGTTAAAATTTTATAGCTTTTTTTTGAAAGTTTAAGCCATTTTCTTAACAAAATTGCATTAAAATACTCAAAAAAATTTGCCCGGCGGCGCCTATCGGCACAGCCGGATCCCAATTTTACTATATTTTTGAAAAATGGAGACCAAAATGGCAAAAAATAGTAATTACGAAAAACGGCTAAAATTTTTTTGTTAATATCCCTAATTCGGGATTTCAAAAAAAAAAAGAAAAACACACACCTAAAATCGAATTTTTGGCTTCAGCCCCCCTCGAAGCCAAAGGTATGGCTACGCCCTTGATTTATTCAGTTGCCCTCCACACATCTCTCGTCAACTTGCCATGGAAATTATATGTCTGACAATGAGAATTTTTCTTTGAAAAATTAAGTGCTTTTTGAAAGACGACTTGCGCCGTAAAATATGCCAATTTAATTTAAAATTAATTGAAAAATGTAAACAATGATGACTAATTGGGCTAACCTTGCTCGCAAATTGAGAGAGTGAATTTCACGATTGACTGAAGTCCGACGGAGCGCAAAAGCCCCTAAAATGAGGAACAAATTTTATGGAAAGCAAACAAAAAGACCAAAAATGCGTTCCAAAAATGCGCGAAATTTTTTGGCACATTCAATTTGTCAAACCTTAATGTCCATTTGGCCAAGCCGAAGGATGAACAGGGGACGGCCCTGGAAAAAATGGGATGGAAAACAGTAACAAACAAAAAAAACGAAAAGAATTAATGGCGGACAGGACAAAAATGCGCAAGGCAAAATTTCGCCAAGAAAAAACTAAAAAAAAAATTTTTTTTTGCAAACAGAAAATTATCAAGAAAAAAATCTTATTAGAAAATTTTTCAAATAAAATTTCGAAGAAAAAATGTAAAAAAATTTCTAGCGATTTTTTCAAAATTTAATGATGGATTACTAAGTCTTTTCAAAAAGTTTTCAAAAAAATCACTGGAAAACTTTTTTCCTTCGAATTTTCGAAGTAAAAATTTTTTCCAACAATAAGATTTTTTTGAAAAATTTCTAAGTGAAAATTTTTTGCTTCGACGGATTTATGTCTCGACGGAGTTTTCGGCGGCGGAGTTCCCCCCACCCCACCTCAGAATCGTTGTGATGCCATCCGCCGGGGAAATATTTTTTGAAAACCGCCGGAGGCACAAAGTCGTCCAAAAGACTGTCTAAAAATGAGTTTTTATTACCCACTGGTAATCATGGCAATCCAAGCATATAATGTTAAAGTTACCCACCGATTTTGTGCTGCTTCCGCCACAGCAACGAGTTCAGCGTCTAAAATGATTTGAAGCATTGAAAAAGGCATAATTGAGATATACAAAATCGGAAAAAAAAGTTTTTTTCCAAAAGTCAGTGGAAAGCCAAAAGTTGGCATTTGTATGAATTTTTACGGCACGGCCTATTCATCATTAAGCGTTTTTACCAGTTGCGTGGCCTTTTGCACGTCGAAGTCGCGGGCGCGCAGAAAACGCAGCAAATGCGCGTCGTTTGGCATTTTGCCTTTGTGCATGCTTTGCAGACCGTACTTCAGTTCGCACAGCCGACTCTCCTGGGAAGAAATTTGCAGTTTTTTAGGCAAGTCTTAGAAAAATTTTTCTTATAAAATTCTAAGAAAAAAATTTTCAAAAAATTTCCAGAGATTTTTTCAAAATTTAATGGTGAAATTCAAAATCGCTGGAAAATTTTTTGAACCTCTTCGAGTTTTCTAAGATTTTTTTTTCTTGAAAATTTTCTAAGTTTGATAATTTTTTTAAAATTTATTCCCGGCTGTGTTATGTCTCGGCTGTGTTTTGGGGTGTACCGTTAAAAAAAATCTCCATAAGTTTTTTGCAACTGAACATAAGACTTCTTGGGTTTTAGCTTGCGAATGGAGAATATTTGGAGGAATCGGATGATCCAAGGTTTTCAAATTAGGCCGACTCTGAAAAAATTATACACTTTTAAAAGTCAAAAATATGACATCAGAGCAGTGTCATGGCGGAAATTGAAATAGGCGCCCCTGGTTTGTGGCCCGGTTACTGTACCAATTGTCAATGAATGTACCATTGTTACTGTACCTCGAGCGGTGTCAGTTGGCCCAAAAGCGTTGGATGTACTCACTTTCCAGCTTCGACTCAACTGCAAAAAAAGATTTTGATTAAAAAAATAGACGACAAAAGTCCATGAAATGGGTAAATGTTCAGGAAAGGAAGGCCAACTTTGGGCCACAAAATTAGTTGCAAATTTTAAACGGGTTCACTTCAAAATTTCGCCGGGACATAATTTCGCCAAAGAAATTTTTTTTTTAATTTTCAAATTTCAAGAAAAAATCTTAGAAAATCTTTTTGTATAAAAAATTCCAAGGAAAAAATTTTAGAAAATTTTTTAGCGATTTTTTGGAAAAGTTTCGAAAAACAGTAATTTATCATAAATTTCAAGAAAAAATCGCTGAAACATTTTTATAATTTTTTAAAATTTTGTTATAAAAAATTCTAAGATTTTTTTTCTTACAAAAAATTTTTAATTTCTAATTTTAATTTTTTAATTTTTTGCGGCGAGATTTTGTCCCGTCCCCTTTTAAACCCCCAAAAACTTTAAAAGTTTTTCTTTCCGCTTCCCATAAATGCAATTTCGTTTACCGAAAAATTCTTGGAAAAATCGCATTCGCAATCCTTTTTGGATAAATTTTCGAAAATTTTACTGAGTTGCCACGAATCGCTCATTCCAAAATAGGAAATTTATTGCTGGTCCCCCGGCCTTGTAGAAACTTACTGGCCAAAAATTTAAGAATTCACTAACAATTTAATACAATAAAATTTCGAGACGTACGGTCGTCAAAGCTGCGCGTTCTGTCGGCCACCAATTTTGTCCCCGCGGAATCTCCGCCGGCGCCGCTGACCACCACCAAATTCAGCGCCGCTTTGGTACCGCCGGCGCCGCTGGAGCGTCGCCGTTTCAGTTCCTTTAAATGCATTTTTATTTAAATTTAGCATTTTAAAATTTTGCTATTTTTTCCCCAATGCAAAAGTTCGTTCTTTTAGCAATGTTATACATTTTTCACCTTTTCCTCCAAAATTTTACGACATGTTTTGGGCCTCTAAACATTGTTGGAATTTCTTTGAAAACAATTCCAAAATTTCCTTCGACAAATTCAAACCGTTTGAGAATTTTTCACAAATTTACATTTAGGAAACACGTTTAATTTGTTGGAAAAATTCAGGAAGAAATTTTGAAAATAAAAAATTTAGTTTTTTAAAATTTAGCCCGAAAGGAACGAGCCGTAGGGTACACCCCAAAACGTCGCCGGGACATAACGTCGCCGCAAAAAAAAATTAAAATTTTTTCAAAGTTTTAAGAAAATTTAAAATAATTTTAGCTTTTTTGAAAATCTAAGTGTTAATAAAAACTAAATTTGCTGATTTTAAGAAAAAATCGAAAAAAAAACTTGAAAAAAATTTTCTTTTGCTTGAATTTCTTAAAAATTTTTTTTTCGAATTTTCCTAGAATTTTTTTCGAACCAGGCTAGGTAACTAAAAATTTTTGATACTTTTTTTTATAAAATTTAAAAAAATTTTGCGGAGACGTTATGTCCCGGCGACGTTTTTTCCTGCTCCGCGAGCCGTAACCCTGGGGATGCGCGAGTTCACCTCAGTGCTCAGCATTTCCTCCGCAGTGCCGGACAGTGGCGGCGCGTCGGCGGCGACACCGCCCAAAATGACCGCAGCGGGCGCGGCGCTGGCTGTCCCACTCGCGGCTTCCGCAGCGACAACGGGCGCAGAAGTGCCGGCGCTGGACGACGCGGCGGCTCCGACGGCGGTCGGAGAAGCACACCTGGTAACAAAAACAAAAAGTATTTCTAAAATTTGGAAAAAATCCGCTATTTTATCCCATTGTGTCAAGGGCGTAGCCAGACCTTTGGACGAACTTTTTTTTCGGTCTCTTACTTTTCTGCCAGGTTTTCCAAAAGGCCACCGGAACTTTGGATTTTTTTGAATTGATTTTTTAAAATGGCGATATTTGGGTCAAATTTTGATGAAACTCTTTAAAAATGGTATTCTTATTCAGAAATTTTCCATTTTCGGTTTCTGGGGGCTTTAGCCCCCTCATTGTCAGCCGCCCCCCCCCTCGCTATGCCCTTGCATTGTGTTATATGTCCCCATTTCGTACGCCAAAAAATGCCTCAACCCAAAGGCCTAAAACAAAAAAAAAGGGAGAGGGGGGAGAGAAACCGCCGAAGATTTTTTTTCGTAATTTCTAAAAAGTTTTTCTTTATTTTTCCATACAAAAAATTCAAATTTTTTTATTCGCGGAATTTTGAAAATCACTAAAAATGTAAGTTTTAAATTGAATGGGTTGAACTGTTAAATTGATGGCATATTTGTCTACCGTTCCGCTGCCACTGCTGCGGTTGGCATCCGTGCGGTTGTGCCACCGACGCCGCCATGCTCCGACGCCATCGCCGACGATTTGCCACCGCCCGACTCAGCCCCGTCCGTGCTGGACACGTCGATGGCCGAGTCAGTGCCCAACGCGTGGTGCAGGTCGTCCACCTTTGTGCTGCCGGTGTCCTCTGAAAAAAATGTCAAATTTAAATTAATGAAGGCTGTTTAGGACCGGGAGGAGGGGGGGGGGGGCAGTAAATTAATGCTAATTAGCCAATTAAATTTCAAAAATTTATACAGAGACATATAAAGGAATAAAATTTTACAAAAATTCTTCACAGAACTGACAAAAATAAAATAAGCGCAATCATAGAATGAAAAATAGCAAATTTTTGGGGAAAAAAAACCTATAAAATTTGTTTGAAAATTTTCAGGCGACACTTTTACACGCCAAATTTTTAGGGACTCTAAAAAGTGGGAACCGTTTTAGTGCTTTTATGCAAATGTTTAAAAAGTGCCAATCGGAGGCCTAAAAACAATTAATAAAACACATTGTTTTATCCACATTTACACAACAAATTAAGTAATAAATAAGATGAAATGTTATAAACACAGTGTGTTGCACAACCAATTTCTTCCCAACCGAAAATTTCCAGTAAATTTTGGTACTTTTGGCTATGCCCGGGCCTGCTCCTCACCTCCGCCACCGTCGCTTTTCCATGGCGCAACGAACGTGACGCCCGACTTGATCAGCTCTTCGATGAAGTACTCCAACACTTCTTTGCCCTGAAATTTTTGGGCATATTCTCGGGGTACAAATTCTCTGGACAAAGTTAAAATCCCGATTTTGAATTTTATTAAAAATTAGGTGACTCAGGGGAAATTTTGCAATTTTACCTCAGTTTTTAGCAGATTTTCACCTAAAAATTGCTATTTTTGGACCAAATTTTGAATATGTTAGGTGGATTTTGGGCCCTTTGCAAGCGGGGGAGGGCGTGTCGAAAATGCAAAACCGCCCCTTTTAAAATAGCGCCAAAATTTGGAAAATTCTCCGTCGGTGCCTATGAATTAAAAAACAAAATAATTTAGGCCCTTCTTTATTTTCAAAAAAGTTTGCAAGAAAACCTTTGCAATGTTCGCCCCGTACTGCTTGACCGCCAGTTTCTCAACGGCAGCCTCGAAGCCGAAGAAGGACTTCACGTCCAGGCTGGCACTCTGCTCAAAGCATGTCCATTCCGGGTTTTCGGTGTGTACCTGAAAAATAATTTTTTTTTTGGGAATTTGTTCCACCGGCACAGAGTGCCCCCGTTGATTTCCTTGGATGGTTACATGACATTTTATAGCATTTTGAATGCCAATTTTTTTACACAAAAACTGAAAAAATTGAGTAACTGGCAAATTGGAGAGTTAATAAATTGCGCGAAATATAAATTTTTCCTGCCAGAAATTATGTTTTAGAAAAAATGTGATTATGTTTTGGATGTGTAATCAAAATTTTTCTAAAATACTGCGCAAAAAAATCCATTTTTTTTGGAAACTGGCTCACGTAATATTTGCAATTTTCCACCACCACAATTCGGCTGGAAAAGGAGATGTTCGACGCTTCGATGAGCAGTGTGCGCTGGCGCATGTTCAAATGGTTGCGCTGTTTGAAGTACACAAAGTCGACGCCGGCAATCTGCGAAAAAAAGGATGACAATAAAATTGTGGAAAAAACGAAGGCGGGAAATTTTTTAAAGAAATTTGATGAAATAGGCAAAAACTCGAAGGCTCATTTTTTGGCCAAAACCTATTAAAAATGCTTTTTCACAGAAATTACCGAAGGACAATTCAAAAATAACGCCTTAAATTACTGAAAAAACATGGAAAGAGTTCAGAAACAGAAAAAGTACCGAAAACACAATGTTTATCTTGGTTTTTCATCCATTTGTAAAAACCCATTTCGAAATTATGGCCAAAAAAGCTGAAAAGAATGGTTTTTAGAGCCTTTTTTTTTTGAAATGGTGCCGAAAAATTGGGAAAACGGAAAAATATATGTTTTTTTTTTGAGTTTTTTCACCCATTTATTGTGCATTTATAAGGCATTTAAATATTTTGGTCGGTCTAATGTCTAACAAAAAAGTGTCCCGTTGTTGCCAACCTTTTTGACCAGATAGGGCGCGTCCACGTTCAGTTGGCATTTCCGCTCGATGATTTCCTCCGCCTCGTCCTCTGCCCGCCATTCGTAAGTGATTTCGGAGCCGACAAAAATCGGAATTTGCGGACAAGTTGGAAAGCGCTGTGAAACAAAAATTCGGATTTAAACAAAAATTTGGTTAATAATTGACAAATTTTCCAAAAGGACGAGAGGGTCAATTTCTTTTTAATTTCAAATTTAGGTATTCCAATTAAAATACCTATTATTGAGTCATTTTTTAAATTAGTTTTACATTCTTTTTAAATTCGCATGCCAAACCTTGTGATACGCGGCCATCACCAACTCAAACGGATGTTTGTACACGCGGACCGGACTTTGATAAGTTTGGACCATGTTTTGACAAGAAAACGAAAAAAGGAGAAGTTCAAAAACAAAAAGGAAGCGAAGTTATGGAGAAAATTTACAACAGAAAAAAAGAATTTATAAATCTGATTGAAAAAAATGATAAATTAATTAATGTTTGTGGATTTGTAAAAGTGCCATCCATCACTTGGGCCGGCATTTTTAGTAGAGAGCGGACCGGACTGGATCCGGTTTTTAGTGGATCCGGAAACCGGTCAGGCGATTTTGGAAAAACCTGGATTGACCGGTGTTCAGGATTACCGGATTTTGAGAGACCGGATCCGGAAACCGATCATTTTAGAAAATGCCAATCCGGTCCGGTCCAGCGAGTTTCTGACCGGTTATTTCCGGATTATCACCCAGCCAAAAATCCTTCACTTTTGTTCATCTTTTTTTTGAAAAATATCTCTTTGGCATAATGTTAATTTTTTTTTTGCCAAAATCTTTTATCAATTAAAAATTTTCTCCGGCGGTGCCTATCGAACGTGCACTTCATTCCTTCCTCCCCCCCCCCGTTATTTCCCCTGAAAAAAAAAATTCTTTTTATAATACCAAACCGAAATTTTCTTAACTTAGAAAAATTTCCAAAAAAATCTTTAAAATTTTTAAATTTTTTAATTCTTGAAATTTTGTTTAAAAATTTTCTTTTTTTTTTTTGAAAAATTTCGAAGTTTATATGTATCTAAAGAGGTAATTTATTAACGTCTATATTGAAATTGATTGGAAAATTTGGATTGGTTTTTTGGTCACTTCGAAATGGCCTAAAACTTATTTTAATTTGGTTCCGAGACTAACAAATAACAAATTTAAAAAAAAATTTTGTTGGAGATTATTTTCCTAAATTTTTGTTGAGTAGAGGGCCCGGCGATGCCGTTAGGCGCCGTCGGGGAAAATTTTGTAAATTTATGTTCGATTTTTTTTTTCGAGAAATTCCCAAGTTTTTTCGGTCTCGCCTCGACTCGAACCTAGAAAAATTTAAATTCTCTGATTATCCTATTCGCTGCTACGTTTAGCAAGTCAATAACTAATAGTAATCAATAAATGATAATTGATCGGTGGAAAAGACTAATGAGAGACCAATCAATGTGAAGAGAATGCGAGGGAGCCATACAAATTCGTTTGTTTGTCTAATTCTCTCTCAATCGTAGTGTTTTTCTGTTTTACATTTTTATGCATGTTACAACTCAGTAATGGATTTCTCGCATGATTCAATTGAATAATTATTTAATTATGTGGCATAATTATTCGATTTTTTCACACTCGCCTCATCGCCATTTTTCCGTCGTTTCACATAGCGAATCCATTAAGCAGATAAGGCAATACATTAAACTATATACAATAATTAGTGCTTACTTCCGCCAAAATCGGCGATATTTTGGCCAATAAAATTTTATCAAATTCAAAAAAATTGTTAGAAAAAAACTTTAATGTCCAAAACAAAAAATATTTTTTTAATTTTTGTAGTGAATAGTTTTGCTAATTTTTACGTAAGGCATAAGACTAAAAAGAAAATCTTCGACCTCTAAAATTTCGTTAAATTAAAAAAAAACGTTCCATGACGGATTTGCTTTAAAAAATATTTTGGTGTATGCCTTAATTAGTGTAAAAAATATAAGAAAAGGATAGAAATTGTCTATAACTGTAAATGACGTCACCCCAAAAAATTTTCATTAAACGTCGTAACCAAAAATTGTTTCGTTACAAACCATGAAAAAGCATTGATTAGACTATATGCATAATATTCATCTCCATAAGGAGCAGCAGCAAACAAAAAATGCGTCTTTTTAAAATTTTATACAACTAAAAAATAAAATTCATAAATTTTTTATTATTGAAATTCATGGACAACGGCATTTGGATTGTTTTGTTTGTGGCATTTTTTGCCACTTTTTTGGATATTACTTCGATGGGGGAAGAAAATTCGTCACCAACTAAAGAAATGGAAGAACAAAAGTCAACAGAAATAGTCTTTGATAATAAAGGTTATATATTTACTATTAAATTAAATTTTACACAATTCAGTTGAAATAAATTTTCATAAAGAAAAATAAATATACATAATAATTTTATTTATTCTTAATTTGTATTTTTAATTTTTTACATATTTAAATTTTTAAAAACTTATAATCATAATTGAATCGATAATCAAAAAAAAAACAACAACATTTTTTTGAAGTTTGGATTTTGTGTCGTTATTTTATGGCCATGTTTCGGTATTTTATATCCCTGTAATTGCTTAAGATTTTCTTATTTATTTTTTAATTATTTTTCAATGCATAATTTGGAATAATATAAATTTTAGACAATGATTCGGAGGCCAGCAGCAGAATTCATTCTCACCGCAAGTCAAATGAGAAACCGGCTGCGGCCCAATTGGGCTATCAAAAAGGGCTCGGTTGAGATGAATACAAATTTATTCAAATAAAAATTATTTATTTAATAAAAAATAAAATATTTAATTTAGAGCGATTGCGGAAAAAAGCAAACAATGTAAAAAAGAAAATGTAAAAGCAAAAGTATTGGAAAGACGGAACACGGAAATCGCTAACATGGACAAAAAAAACTAATCAGTTGATCGGAGTAACTTTCAAATTTAACTTTTTTTCGGTTTTTAATTGCATTTTGGATTTCTTTTCTCATTCAATTAGCGGATAAATAGCATTTGGATTTTTGTTTTCAACGGATTATCGGCTTTTTCGGTGCCGGTCACACTTTCCAAAAAAGCAAAATACTGAACACGATAATAAAAACTGATAAGAATGGGCCTGATTGTGAGCCAAAAAATAAAGCTCGATTCCGTCCTACCATTTCTAAATATTTTGAGACCGGTGAATTTTTTAACTAAACTGGACCCAGACCGGTGCATGGAAATTAGCCGTTATTTGTCTAACAGTACAAAAATCCCACCGGGATGACATGAATTATTATCGGCATAAAATCAAAAAAATAATTTATGAAAAATTGGTGTTGGCCCAAAAAAACAACAAATAGAAAAATGGATATAATTAAATATATATTTAAAAATAAAAAGTGTAATCGGACGATTTTTAATGGAGCCTATTTTGAGGTGAAAAATCCCAAAATAGACTAGTATTTTTTTCTATGAAAATTAAAAAAAAAAAATTTAATATAAGAGAAATAATTAAATTTATAAAAATAATTAATTGTTTAGTTTTACCACTACTCTCTAAACAATTTTGTTTTTGCTTTACAAAACAATTAATTGTTTCGTTTTTCTTGTTTCCATTTTGCCAGGGTACTTAATGCGATTTTCAAAAAGCCTGCAATTTCTTTGTCTTTTAAAGAAGGATTTCTGTTCTTCATTTTGTAATAAATATTCATTTTGTTCGTTTTTTCTTCATTGGAATGGCGATTTCCATCTTAAGGAATATGTATTTTAACAAATAATTAATTAATTAATTAATTTAATTGGTTTTACTGTTGCCGCATTTTATGCCAAATTCCTTTCTCCATTTCAAAAATGTTGTGCTGTCAATGCCCAACTCTTTCTCAAATTTGCGTTTTCCATTTTTGGACATTCGTTTAAACTCGTCAATTCGTTCAACAAATTCCCGCTTTTTCCTCTCATAATATTCATTTTCGTTTCTTTTTGTTTTTCTGCTTAATCCTAATTCTTTTTTCCATTTGTAAATTTTCGTACGACAAATGCCCAATTTTTCTCCAATTTTGTGCTCAATTTTATGCATAAAATTTGCCGAATATTTCTGCTTTTTCTTAATTCGTTCTTTAATTGCTTGAAATTTATGAACAATTGCGCTTCTTTGTTCGTCATCGAATTGAACATCATTTTGATCATTTTGCCAATTCGAATTTTGATCAATTTCAATTTCAGTTTCCATTTTTATTTTTTCAATTTCCCATCCTTCGCCAAATATTCCATCAAAACTTGGCCGAGTTTTTCCATTAATTGCACATAAACTAACTGACAACAATTTGTTTATAGAATTTATGAATAATAAAGCAATAAATAAAATATATAAAATATAAAATTTCATTATCCTAAAAATAATTTGAATTTTTATTACCTTATATGATTAATTTTTATAATTTTATTTGTGTAAATTGATTTAAAATATCTTTTTTTCTTTTATAATATTATATGTATGGAGGAAAAGAGAGAAAAA
This sequence comes from Heterodera schachtii, assembly GCA_023374025.1. Classification (NCBI taxonomy): domain Eukaryota; kingdom Metazoa; phylum Nematoda; class Chromadorea; order Rhabditida; family Heteroderidae; genus Heterodera; species Heterodera schachtii. The sequence goes on along the minus strand of SIJG01000006.1, from coordinate 2,575,614 downwards.
GTGGTGGCAAAAAAATTAAAAATTTCTTCATCAAAATATGATTCCCATTATAATTTTTTTTGTAAAGTCCTTAATTTTCATATTTAGCAATTTTAATTTTGAACGAATTTCACTCGGATATGGAAATTTTAATTTAAAAAAAATCATGAGAATGTTCGGCTGTCCGATAAACATAGGCCAAAAAATTTCGAGTTTCACTTAATTAAAAGGAGCTAATGCATCTTAGTGTCAAAATTTTGACATTTTCTTTTTTTCAAAGTGAATCGACGACAAAGATGCAATGTTTTGGAGTGTTATTTGTCTAATTACCTGACCTTATTGTAATAAATGAAGAAATTGTGAGTATGGGTATTTGTAAATGATAATCATGCTAATTGGATGCTTGGACAACTGTTGGAGTATGATCACTTATCATAAGCGAATTTTATGCCTACCTGATTTTTTCAGATTTTCATCAAATGCTCAAAAATCTTATTATTAGGGCCCGGATTTTGAGGTGCTTAAATCTCAAAACAAGATCCTAATAGAGTTCAATCCCGAAAAACTCCAAAATAGGTACTGAAAGGTGAAAAATGCAAAAAAAAAAAAAAAATTACAATTCAAAAAATTAGCCGTTTATTTTTGTTGCTTTTCCAAAAGAAGAATTCTAATTAAAATGTGTTATGGTGTTTTCAAATAATTTAAAGGTTCGATTCCTTAGAAATTTTTATTTGAAAAACTTAGCTATAGATGCAAAATTAGCTGAACAAAAACATTTAAACAAGCAAGCTTTTTTCCAAAGAGTTTTGTAATTTTTTGATTTTTTGTCTGAAATTGATTTCTTATTTACAAACACAAAATTGGTCGAATAATAATTTAGAAATGATGACTAATCACATGCCATTCCGATTTAATTTATTCACTCATCACTTTCTGATTAAACAGAAAGCATTTCCACAAATGCGATTATAGTGCAAAAATATCAAAAAATAAATATATTATTTATTTATTTAATTTAGTAAAAAAAATGGATTTTAACAAAATATTTGGGTTGTCCGCCTTAATCATTGCTATGCAAACACTGTCTTCTGTCACATACGGTATAGTAAAATCATTACAGATTTTTATTGATTTTCTTTCTTTGATCATTTTTTCTGTTCAATTTTGAGGTCGGCACCAAAAAAGCCGAAAATTTACAATAGCAAATTTGCAGAAAAATCATACTGAAGTCTTTTTGGACCATGTTTATTTAATGTGGTAAAAATTTTGAGTGAATTTAAATTTTCATACGACATTTAAATGTGCCATTTTTCGGTAGGGCTAAGTTCAGTCTGGATCCAATTCCCGTCTCGCCAGTTGCGTCTAGCCGGTACTGTCTAAAATTTTTGGACTCAAATGGTTCTAAAAATAGTTAGTAAAAGACAGAACTGAAGACGGAACTGGCCCAAGTGAGACGAAACAGACCCTAAAGTAGTTAGTACAAAGGCGGAACTGAAGACGGAACTGGCCCAAGACTGAACTGACCCGCCCCACCATTTTTGGCAACATTTTAATTGTGTTTAAATTTTTAAGCTATTACATGCCTTGAACATTATTATGTTGAAAAATTGGTCACCGATGGCAACGAAAAATTTGTTGAATGTTCAAACACTTCTTCATGCTATGCCATGAAATGCTATTTTGGTGAATTAGCAGTTGAAACGGTGCTGGGACGTTAGTCAAAAACCATCAAAAGGACATTAGTAAAAAAAACCACCAAAGGGAACATTTTTAATTAAAAAATTATCCATAACTTCACTCAAAATCAACTAATTTTAAAATCTTGACATAATTCGAAAGCCCTATGTGTTCTCGATTAGCCTGCAAAATTTCAAAAAATTTCGTTAAGTTTCAAAAAAGTTATGATCTGAGGAACTCAAAAAACCATCTTTTGAACATTTTTGATCAGAACTTTCTTGAAACTTAACGACATTTTGGAATTTTGCATGATAATAGAAAAGCCTTAATACTATTGAATAATAAAAAGAAGAAAAATTTAGTTGCTTTTGAGCAAATTTATATGAAAAATATTTTCATTTGATAGTTTTTGATTAAAGTCGTGGCACCGTTGAAACTTTGTTTAAAAAATAATTAAAAAACTATTTAAATTTTGAACAGAAGGCCAACCAATTGCCTATAGAAAAGGATGTGCTGACAGTGAAACAAATTGCCGTTCGTTTAACGAATTTTGTGATGTTCATAAAAATGGCACATTTGATGCGTCAAAACATAATTTGGAATGTGATGCGTGCGAAGAGGACAAATGCAATGAAATTTTGATTTATTCAAAGCTGGTAAATTTAAAACAAAAATTAAGAAAAACCAAAAAAAAAAACTAAGTATGAGTCTTCACTATTTGAATAGTCCTTCAAATTATTGATGTTTTTGTGCTGAGACGAACCGAAAATGTTTTCAGAGTCAATAAAATATTTAAATTTAATTATACAATTCAAATCGGTGTCAAAAAATAATAAATTTAATTATACTATTAATATTTAAAATATAAAACTAAAAAAGAATACTATAAAAGCATTCCATCTCCGACCAAAAAAAAATCACATCGAAACGAAAATTTTACAAATCTTTCACCCATCAAATTGATTGGCAAGTATGCCTACTAGAGGATTTTTCATTTTTAGAAAAAAATAACAATTTTATTAATTACTTCTGAAATTTCACTCAATGTTTGCGTAAATTTAAGTTCATCATTAGTTTCTCATTAAATTTCATGCATTTTTTCCCTTCCTTCATCCCTATTCTTTTTTCCACTATTGTTACAATTCAAAAAATTGTTCTGCATTTATTAATGGAACGGAAACTAGCATTTATTTAAGCAGAATCTTGAAAGAAAAAATATTGAAGAAAACTTGAACGGACATTATATTATAGTTATTTGAAAATTTTTAAAATTTTTATTAATAATAAATTAAAAAATATTGCTTTAAAATAATTAAATTATATATTTTTATTGACACTGTGACCATTTTCGATTCGGCCTAGCACCAAGTTTTTTGATGTGTGTCACGATAATCGGATAAAAATAAATAATCTGTAAATTTAACATTACCAAACTGCTGAAGGTTTACTGAAATTCTGCAAAATAAAAACTTTTAAAAAATAATTATTTCCTGATAAGCAACTTTCAAATATTTGTCCCTTTTTGCTTTATTCTTAGAGGAAAAGTTTTTAAAAAAATTTATTTAAATTTTAACGTCAATTTAATTTTCTCCATGTTAGGCTCTTAGTTTGAACATCTTTTTAGTTTTGGTTCTTTGTTTGTTTATCTGACAAAGTAAGATCTTTGGGGGTGCCATGGGCTCCCCGAATTAAAACTTGGTGGGTGGGCAGAGCGCACATGGGTTCTTAAGAAACTGGCTTTATTTTTGCGTAATGAATTCCAATGCCAACTTATGCGGTGCCAAACTTTTTTTAGCTCAATAAATTTAAACAACCTCCGAGCCAATCAAGACACAAAACTGTGCATATGTTATTGAATTATTGAGATAAAACAAAATTGGCATGTCATATCTCTGCATTTTAGCTCATTTCGCAAAATAAACCACTTACTTAAGAATCCATCTGTGCTTTCCCCACCAACTAAATTTGATCCCGGATTTACATGGATTTCCATTATTAATTTTGGGTTTTTATCCATATAAATCTGGGCTCTACTCATCACTTTTATGAAATTTTAGGATAAAACAAACGATACAAATCCGCCCTCTACCAATACGAGCACAACTCCCATCACTTCCACGTCAACCAAAACTACAAACACCACAACTCCGTCCAGAAACATGACGAACGAAACCGCTAACACGGCGACAACTTCGACGACGACCAAAAGCACCGCAATTCCTTCCATGGCCACGACGAACGCAACTTCCACCACTGCCAAGACAACTTCCACAACCACTACAACTCCTTCCACAACAAGGACGACTGCCACAACTCCCACAACCACAACAACTTCGACAAGCACAACGACACGCACCACCACCGCTACAACAACTGCTGTCAAGAAATTTTTGTTTGGTTTAAATTTAAGAGGTAATTAATTAATTATTTATTTATTTTTAATAATTTTATTAAATTAAAAATTTAGGTAAAAAAATTGACAAGCCATGTGTTAAGAACTGCTATTTTGGCATCAGAATTGGAATAAAGTACATTAAAATACAATTATTATTGCTTAAGTGAGTTTTTATTTCTTAATTTTTTGAAACTTTTAGAACATTGGTGGGCTCACTTTAAAGATGGAAGAAAAAGATGACATTATGAAATACATTATTTAATAATCTTATATAATTTAATGTTAAATAATTACTTATTTTATTATCTCCCTGAGTTTTTATTGTGTCTTTTCTGTTAATTTCAATAAACATTTTTATCCTCTTTAGTTTAAAAAAATAAAATAATTAGGGAGAAGAATGGTTTGAATTTATGGGTGCATTCTATTAATGAGTCAATGGCAACTCGTACAAAAAAAATTTCTAAGAATTTTCAACTAAAACTTAGAATTTTTAGATAAAAAAATCTAAATGGATTTTTTACCTAGAAAAGCTTTTAAAAAATTCTTTAAAGTTTTTTACTAATTTTTCAGCTGATTTTTTTCCTGTGTACGAGTTGCCTTTTGTACGAGTTGCCATGACACTCTATTAATGTTTCCCCCCACCCCTCCCTATTTTTAAAATTTTATAATGATTATGATTATGGAGCTCTTATAGTAAATTTTGATAATTACTATTGGAAATTTAAAATTAGATTTTAATAAAATACATAAAATTATCATTTGCAGCAAAATAACTAAAATAAAAAAAAAATCCGAAAGTTTAATAGAGGCAGGTATACATAACTAATTTTCAATTTCCCGTCTATTTTGCCCAGGCGGGATTTTAACGTGAACGGAAAAAGACGGGAATGCCGTTCGCAAATCCCGTTCGGGAATTCCGGCGCCGTTTTTTCGTGTTCCCGTTCTTGGAACTTTCCTAAAAACATGGGAAATGGCGCCCGTCGGCTCCGCTGGGGCCACAATATTATTCCTATTTAAAAAAATCAACCATTTTAAAATTCTAGTTACGGGAACGGGAGAAAGCCGGGAATACCGTCCCCCCTTTTTTCTTTTTCCCATTCTCGTTACCGGAAAAATATTTATGTTTGCAGGACTCTATCAAAACTAGAGATCGTGTACGGACCGGATCCGTATACGGATTTTTGCCGATCCGTAGTCCGTATTTTTTTGGGTCGATACGGATTTATACGGACTACGGATTTTTCGTCCGTATCCTGATCCTGAAAAGTGGGGTGAAAAGCAAAAATTTGAGCATTTTTTATTTCGCAAAATTAGAGACCGAGATTTCCAAAACATCACTTTCAAATTGTTGGGAGTTTGTATTTTTTGAATTTTGTTGCTTCGGATATATTATAAAGACTTTTAGCTTTAAATATTCAAGATTCGTATTTAATAAATCATATGGATGGCTAGTCCGTAATCCTGATCTTCATCCGTATTTTCTCAAAATCACACTCTCTAATCAAAACATTACATCCGACCAATTTTACCCGAAAAATTACATAAAAGAAAGAAATATGTACTACAACAAACAACAGATTCTAGCAACTAAAAACTTCATGACAAATAATCATCAGCTTATCTCATCCATCCATCATCGGTCAGCTAATCACTTATGATGCTAATAACTTGGCAAGTTCTCGAATGCATGATCATCACATCGCTCCGCCGTGGTCATCCATTGGCACGTGTATATGCCTTCGTACCTTCCATATGGAATTGTTTTCTTAGCGTCATTACAACTGTCTTCCGTTGTGAACCCTCGACAAAATTTTACCCATTGCTTTGTTTTAACTAAATATAAGATAAGTATGAAAATTAAAATTAAAAAATGATTAAATAATAAAAAATTAACAAAAGGAAAAATCATTAAAATACAAAAATAGTTTTAAAATCGTTATGCATTTTCAGTTCTCTTTCCTATCACTATAAAGAAAAAAATATTTTAAAATTAAAAATTAGAAAATGATAAAAAAATATAATAGGAAATAAAAAGTTATCGGCGCTACACAATGAAACGGTCGAACTCATAGACACATCGCAAAAACCCAGCCAATTATTGTAAACTTTTGGGTTTAAAACTTTTATTTTTATTTAAAAAAATAATCAAATTTAAAATAAAATCGGATTTTACATTTCTCTCCTCTGCTGCCACCTTGAACAGTTAAATTCAAATGTGCCAAAATATGAAAAAAAACTACAAGAATTTTTAAAATTACAAGCTTAATATAACGCATTGTTTCTCGAATTTCTTATTCTTAAAAAATAGCGGGAATTATCTAATGAAAAATTCATCAAATTCACATAGCCTTTTATAACAATCAGGGTTTCCAAAGGTCCTGGTTCTAATATGATTTGTCCTGAATTGGCAATATGCACTCTGAGAATAGAAATTTCCTGAAAACTTCCTGGTTTTAGTACATATATTAACCCCTAAAAAAATTCAAAAATTTGGACTGACCTATTAAAGGTATTCCGCCCGACCTATTTTCTATTGCAAATAGAAATTTTCTTATATCTTTTAATTTTAATTACAAATATAGTGCTTCTCGAGAGTTCTGGTCTCGAATCTCGACTCGAGAAAACTCAGAAATTTTCCACCTTTCTCAATTCAAAAATATTCTGATTACCTTTTTGCCTGATCAGCTAATTTTCCTCATTGGGTCAAGAACATTTTCCCGCCATTATTCAGTTCACCATTCAATGCTTCCCCACTCCTTTCGCTGGTAGTGTCAGCCGATGGTCGGAGACACAATACCAACCCATGCCGGTCATTAATTACTATTATTGTTTTTTTTTTAATTTTATCAGTGGTGTGCACGTGGTGGACTTCGTTAATTATCCAACGGCCGATTGTATTTGCTATTTAATTAGTAATAGTAGGGTCGCGATTTCTAGTGAAAAACTATTTTTTTTGCTCAATTGATTTGAAGAAAGGAGCTCAAAGTTATTTGAATATTTTGCTTGAAAAATTATTCAATGATTTCTCAAAATCTTTTTTTATGTCTTTTTGCATTATTATAGAACATTTTTGGGAAAAGGAGTGACTATTTACACTTTTTTACGGCGCGCTTTTTTTGCAAGAAAATTAAGGTTTTTAGGGCCGGCGGTGCCGATATCCGCCGCGGGGGAAATTTGAAAATTTCAGTTCAATTTATTAACAGAAATTGTACAAAAATTACTAATTTTTTGAAAAAAAATTTTTAAAAAATTTCCGAAAATTTCCGACTTTTCATCAAAAATTTCGGAAATCGGAATTCCGACGACCAAAATTTTTTCGGAAATCGGAATCCGACCCCAAAAATGTCGGAAATCGGAATTCCGTGCCATCCCTTGTGTGCACGTGGTGGACTTCGTTAATTATCCAACGGCCGATTGTATTTGCATTTAATTAGTAATTAGAAATTCATTATTTGACAGGAAAGTTGTTTTTGAGGGATACGCTATGCGATTCGCTCTTTGTCAGCAGCAATTATGGCATTAATTTCATAAAACAAATGCAGAATTTAGCGATTTTACTATTTTGGACCAAAACAATAAAATTATGTACAAAACTTTTTCCGGGAAAAAATTTCCATGAATGTTTCGGTAGCTGATGCTGCTTGAACATCCAGCCGCGTAGCTTGCGGTAGCTGTTACTGCCCAGCCAGCAGAATGCTACTGCACTAACAACAGCAACTGTCTGTGCCGTGGCGGTTTACCGGTTCCCTCTGCCGGCTAGGCCCGGCAAACTAAACTCGGCACGATGCCCTCTGAGCCGTTCTAGTTTATTGGATTAACAACCAAATCAAAATTTATTATTTACCAATAAAGAGAAAAAGACAAATTAAAATATTTTCCACAACAGAAAGCTAAATTTTTTTAATGAGTAATTATTTCTTAAAAATTTTAATTTTTCAACGAACACCTTCCAAGCCCCATAAGATTTTTTGATGTTGAGTCGAGCGAGACCCGATGCTTAATTCTTGCTAATAAGCATCACAGTGTAAGACAGAATGCCAAGCTCAAGTTATGGCTGGGACGAATTTTCAAATTTTAATCCGGTTTATGTGGCCTCAAAATTCCATCACAGATCGCACTTCCATTTATTCTCATTAATTTCACTTTCATCTTTTGCTTTAATTAAAACTAACATCCATCGTCAATTTTCTTGTATATTTCAAGTTTTCATTCTTTTGCATTCAAAAATCACAAAATTAAAAAGCAAAATTAATTAATACCAATACAAATTAATTTATTTTTATGATTTTTTTATCAATTCTCTCGTCTCTCGTCCTGCCGATTAAATATAAATTTGCGCCCGCCATTTCTCGGCAAAACACTCGAAAATTATTATTTATTATTCTGTTACTGCTCCGTCCCCAACCATTCCGCGTGCACGTGAACCCGCCGCCCATTAATAATTACCCGCCTCGTCAAATATTTAAAATTTATTATTTTTGTCGAGATTTTCGACCACCAGCAAAACAGCCCCCGAGGGGGGGGGGGGAAGGACGAGGCCGGGGGGGGGGGAGGACACCAATAAAAGGTTTTGTCCTCTCAAAATTTTGTCACGGGACACCAACCCCCCCCCCCCCTCAAAAAGGCCACCAAATGATAAAAAAAATTTTGTGGGATGTGGTTGATTAGTGTGGTGATTAAATGATTAGGATGGTGATGGGGTGGAACATTTTGCGAGGGCATAATATCATCACAAAAATATTTTTGTCATTGCGAACGGAGTGGACACATTTTTGGAGGTCGTAAAACTTGAAAAAAATATGAAAATAATAACGATGAAATGTGAAATCAGCAAAAACCAAGCACATTCATTTGGTGTATTATTAATAATTTGATAAATAATTGTGCTGATAATGAGAAAATTTGGATTTTTGTAAAAAAAATAAATTTGACAAAAAAAAACATTTTTGTGACTCCATAGAACTGAATGATGAATGAACACAACAGCAGAAGCAGAAAAATTGCTCATTTTGAATTCAATTTATTTGAAAAAGATTTTTTAAGTCTCGACATTTAAGCAAAATAAATATTATAATCAAAATGAATTTTTAATTTTTTTTTTTTTGATTTTGAGCAAAATTTGACTTCAGAATAAAAGACTAAATTCTATGGATTTTTGTTGCTTCGTTCAATAAATATATAATTATTATGCCAAAAATTGTGATTCGATTAATTCAATTTAAATTGTAATAAAATGTTTTGAAAATTATTTTTTGTGTATCACTTAATTTACATTATGAAAAATTCAAAAATGCCTCATATTTTTTCCTTTTACACATTCCTAATTTGCATTTTTTAATACTTTCAATTGAAAACAGTTTCTCCTCTCTCTTCTGTCCCCCACCCAATCGGTTTAATTCATTCAAATGGCTCCGAATGGTACCGCCGAGTTGGAGGGAGCTCAAAAAAAAACATTTTTTTTATTGTTTAAAAGGCTAAAAATTGTTGGGTGAAAGATGGTGCTTTTAATGAATGTGATGGGACAGAAATGGACGGCGGGCAAATGGCCATAAATTATTTGGCCAAAAAAATGCATTTAGAGAAAAAAAACCCCCAAACCAGCACTCATTTCTGGTTCTAATGCTGATGAAAGACTTTGTTCAATCAGTGTGTGGTCGGTCGGCCATAAAAATATGCAAATGATAATAGCCTGGCTTTTTGTTTTAAAATTCTTTAAAATTTTGAACTTATATGATTTAATTTTTTAAGTTTTATTTCCCATTGAGACTAGAATTTAAATTATTAAAAATTATATTTGCATTTTATTGATATTTAGAAATTTATAGGTTTTTTTTAACACCGTTTTGTTTTGATTTTAGAAATTTTTAAAATTTGGTCCATCTTTCAATAATGTTAGGTATGTTTTTCACTAAAAAATCCATTCATTCTATTTAGAAATATTATTGGATTTTTATAAAAAGAAAAATAAAAATAAAAATTTAGACGACAATAGAATGAAATTTCATTTAATTTTTTTTACCGTTTTTTAAGTTTTATATATTTAAAAACGCATAAAAATAAATTGGTTTTTTGTCATTGAAAGGCATCCATATAAATATCAAAATTATTCATTCATTTTATGTTTGTTTTAACGAGTGAATAACAAAAAAATCTGTGTGAAAAATGAATCATATGGCATTTGCATTCTGTCAAATGCATTCCCAGCATTTGCATGTGATAAAATGCTCAAAAGTTTCATTCCGAAGTTTGTTCAATTTGTAATTTGTTCCTTTTAATTCGTAAAATTTTGGAATTATTATTTATTCTTTTACCGAAATTTTTACCCAACATTTTTTCAGAAGTGTAAGTTATCATTAAATTATTGATTATTTGGTTACAAAAATGCAATGTTAAAGCACTACAGTATTTATTCCTGATTATACAAAAATATTATTTGCTGTAATAATTTTAACTTTTCTCATTCGCTCATTTTCCCACGTAAACTGTTGGCCGAGAATGTTTTGTCAGATTATTAATAAAATTAAAATATAATAATTAAGAAATGGAATAATTATCGATTTTTTTAAAAGTATTTAATTTTTTTATCAATTTTAAAAAGCTTATCCCTTAATCTAGTGTTGAGTTTGATCACTGATCAGATCAATTTCCAAACTCTCACTGTCTGACCAGAAAGAGAAAGAGAAAGAAACTAATTAAAAGTGTACATAACCGTTCCCTTTTGCTGCCAGCTGTTCTCTTTTCTTCTCCTCTCAGTCTCTGTGTTGTCAATTCTCTTCTCATTACCTATCTCTCCCCTCCTCTCCCTTCTCTCATCCTCTCTCTCTCCCCCTTTCTCTCCCTTTCTCTCATTGTTTTCCTTTTCACTTTCTCTACTTCTTTCACCCTTTTTATCCCTTTTCTTTTACCGGCTTCTTCGTTCCCTCTATTTCTTTCTCTCCCTCCCTCTCTCTCTTTTCTCCCTCTCTCTCCCCCCCCCCTTTCTCTCATTGTTTTCCTTTTCACTTTCTCTACTTGTTTCACTCCTTCTCTATCTCCTCTTTTTCCCGGCTTCTTCGTTCCTTCTATTTCTCTCTCTCTCTCTCTTTCTGGCATTTTCCTCCCCTTTATTTATTTGCCATCGCCGTGTTTCCTTTCCCTCTTTTTTCAATTTCAAAATACGTAAACAATCAGCGGAACACCCGCGGGGGATTCATTCATTCAGTGGGTGTTGTTGGTTGGGGCTCTCTCTTCCTCCGTTCGTTCGGTTGGCCATTGCAATTGCATCATTTCCTTCTTTTTTTAGTTCCTCCTCCGCTTCTTCTCTTCTGTTAGCTGTCACCTAAATACATATTTATGTGTGTGTTTATTGATGGTAATTTTGGAAACAGCGGCAGCAAAATTCAGCTGCCAAATTGCTTTTTGCTCTCCAAAAATTGATGGGAGAGGAAAAGCCACTCTTTGTAAACTTTCAAAATTTTATTTTTTTCCCACCAAAGAAAATAAGGAAAATTTTTGGAAAACATTTTTTATTTTAATTTTTCAAATTTTCATGATAGTATGTGTAAGCCAATTCATACTCACTAAATTAATGATATTTTTTATATTTGCTTCTCAAGCATTCAATATTAATTTAATTGCATTCATATCTTTTTTTAAATTATGCCATTTTCATTTCCCAATTTTTTCTATCAAAATTTAAATTTAACGAATTTTATTTTCGTTTTTTTTTGGCCAATTTCTTTGAATTTTCTATCCATTTTCCTTTTGGTGTTTTGTCTTCTTTGTTAACGGATCGATCATTTAGCTTCAACTCCGAAATTCTTTGACTGACCTTTCTTTACGAATCTATCAAATTTCTTGCAAAAGTAAATTCTATAAAATTTTCTAAAAACAAAAAAATCAGAATATTCCATTTCAATTTTCCCTTCAAAATTTTTTGTTTTTTACAAAAAAAAATTGGTCTCCCTTTTGTTTTCCGTCCTTTCATCGTCAGCTGTAATGATCAAAAGCCACGATGAATGAAAGAATATTTTTTACTTTAAAGCTATATGAATTATTTAAAACTTGAGGGCTTACACATATTCAAATAATCACTAATTTAAATTTAATATTAATATAATTTAATTAAAATCCTATTTTTATTTTTTATTGGCCATTTTAAAGAAAACATTCGCCTAATTACTCCAAACCTTCATTTTTTCATTTAAGTGAGTTAATTATTATAAATTACTTTTCAAAATAAAAAATTATGGTTATTTATTATTAATAAATTACCTTTAATTTCTTAAGAAATATTTTTTGTTTTTCTTTTTGTTTTTAAAACTGGTTGAAGGCCACAAATAATTCATGTCAGCCGATTTTTTCAATTCTGCACAACTTTTGGGGTTCCCACCCATAAAAAACAATACCTGATGAATTAATGATAGATCATTATCATTAAATTAGCGAGTTAAACATCCCTACCCTTTTTACCCTCAAAAATTTACTGTAAAATGCTCACTCGCGCTCTTTGCACTTTGCGCCGTGACGCAGTCGGAAATTTAAAAACTTTTCAAGGTCCATTAATTTTTTTTTTCCATTTTTTTGAGTGTGAAAAAATAAACAAATTATGGAAAATTTATGCTTAGAGAGCTGAGAATCAAAATTAAAAAAAAAAATTATTTAAAAATAATAAGTGATTTGCCTAAAACCGAACCTTTCTTGGGTTTTTCCGGCGACACTTAACGGCACTCAAAAAATTCAAAAAAGAAATACAATTGATAATTATGATCCCTAATGTGTGGTTAATCGAAGCCCTCGTTGTAGGTAGACATCTAATTAATTAAAATAAAAAAGGCCATCAAATGCCAACCTCCAATATTTGCCGGACTTCTTTTTCTATTTTGGCTCACAAAGCCATTGGCTTTTTGGTCTCCCAATTTTTTTGTTTGTACAAAATTTGGAACATTTTTTGGATGGATGGGACACAAAAATTTCATCGAAGTGGCCAACTTACATTAGAAATTTTGAATTTAATTTTTCCTTAAAATTACTTATAATTTACAACTAATTATTCATTTTTTCGGCTGGTCTTTAGGGTTTTTGGGTTTTTTAATTTTCTTTAGTTTTAAAATTAAAAATATCCTAAATATTTTTTTCTCGGTCTTTTTTTATCTCGGTTCATCTTTAAATATTTTATTTTGTGCTTTTGAAGTTTTTTCCATTTTTCTATTGTTTTAATGTGTTTTTTAAGGAAATAATGGGAAAATATATTATAAATATCGACAGATAGATGCACCCTCGATAAATGTACTTTTCATCACTAATATAAATAATTATTAATATTTATTTAAATTCCTGTACTTCCGCCTTTTTAATAAATTTAAAGTTTTGATGATGTACTTTTTGGACGCGACCTATGAAACGTGACTTTGGCTCATATGCTTTTGCTCCTCTTGATCAGTCAGCAGCAGAAGCTTCTTCCTCAGACTGTTCTGTTTGCTCGGCTGTCGTTCTTTGTGTTCCCCACTTTTAACTCATTCATTCATTTTATCGAATTTTTATTTTTTTTTTTGTTTGCTTTTTTTTCGCTTTTTCAAGTTCTCAACTACCCAACTTCTGAAAGTTCACACAAACACTTTTAACTTGCAAAATTCAACAAAATCGAGACTCTTGACCCAACAAGCAAATCATCAAAAAGCATGTCTGAATCCAATCAAATAGTCGACACTCTATACCCGAAGAGCAAAACATCAAAAAGTGTTAGCAATATAAAAATCATTAAATTTTATTGGTTGATCCAATTTATAAGTTTGATGGCCGATCTTTATTGTTTTTTGATGGACTTGTTAAAACCAAAAAAATCTTTCGAATCCCGAAATCCCGCGCGGGATCGTTGCTCCCGCGGATCCCGTCCCGTAAGAGTTCCAAACCCGCAGGTGGATCGGTAAATTTGGAATTTCCTGTCTCTACGTAATACTACAACATACAGAATTCAATTTTTCTAACCCGGATTTAAAAATTTAAATTCCATGGCTCGTTGGATTTAATGGTCACGGAAGGGGGGAGGGAGGAGAATAAATGCGCTTTGTGTGTCATTTTCGGGGATGGGCTGCGGCCACGGGCCACCACAGCTGACGACGGCGGGTGGACCAATCGAAATTAGCAGCCCGAATTGAAATCGATCAATATAATGGGCATGGCAAAACAACACGGTTATCCACTCTCGCCCCCTATTATTCCCGACCATCACATTTCATCATCATTCCTTTGTTCTCCGTCATTGTGCGTTACATTAATTCCGAAATTTAATTTTTTCATTATCCTAAGGGGTTGTGAATTTTTTTAAATTTCCCAAGTCGAGATAACTGCGTCGAAATCACCAGACCTTAAAAGGAGGGTGGAATTTCCTTAATTCCATTCTATAAATTTTAACGGATGGGTATTAGTCTTATTACTCTGCCAAAAAAGTAAAATGAACTTTTTATTTTAACAAACAAAATTAACAAAAAAAATAAAATAAATTGAGTTTTTAAGTATATAATTTTTACTTAATATTGCCATCCTTAAAATTTTCATTTTTTTCTTCGTACAAATATTAAATAAGCGCTCAATTTTCCCAGGAAGCCTATCGATCAAAATCACCGGCCAAAAGCCTATTTTTTTTAGCATCTTCACCAAAGCTTTACAATGATGCTTCCATCTTATTCTTGCAAAATTCCCGATTTTGATTGATCTTTGAACAAAAAACAAACAAAGAAAACATCCAACATCACTAGCCTTTAATTGATGATTAATTAGTGTTTATTACCTTTCATTCATTAAAACAAATAGATTTCTAAATTAACTCTTTTTGATCAATTCCTTAACAAAATATAGTAAATTCAAATCAAAAATTTTCCTTTATAGAAAATCCGTGTTTCCTTTTCATTGATCCTTGTCTCGCTTCTTTTTCGGGAATCTCACCCATTATGTCTTACTTTGGTTGTCATCTCGGCACTATCCACTCGAGGCCCGGCATTTTCTGTCCGTCGAGAGTCTTGACACTTACGGGGGGAGGGGGGGGGGTCTTATTCTCACATTCAACTGTCTCTTCAATCTTTATCCGATTGTACCTGCATTTCTCAGTTCGATATTCTCGCTCCTTGCACTTTGGTGCACTTTATGCTAACTTCTCTCTGCCTTCCTGATCAAGACTCTCGACATCCCAATTTAATTGATCTTTATTTCACCAAATCACTCAGACCATTCCAATCCAGCGGTAGTCAGTTATACCAAATTCGCCCCCACTTTCATCCCCAAATTTTCTTATCTCCCCAATTTTTTGCTTTCCCCCCCCCCACCCCTCCCATTAGGGCACGACCGTCCCGAGACGCATTTATCAATCTTTTGGTGGGTGGTGCCGGCGTTTACCCCCCCCCCCCCCCTCCCCTGCCGCTCCCCCACTGAAAAAATCGAAAATCGTCGGCAAAAGACGGCGGTCGAAGGATGGTCACCCGTCCCCCCCCCCCCTCACCTTTTGCGTCGCCCTCCGCCATCGAACTGTCCGCCCCCCCCCCCCCCCCCCCCCTCCCTGGTGCGCCCAGCGCGCCAAACTCCCACACCATACATGTGCTGTTCACGTGTTGGGTTTGTTGGGTGCGAAAAATTATTCATAGGGGCAAAATTTTTTGGGATTTTACGATTAGGAGGGGGGGGGGGGGGGCTTAAATGAGCGACCTTTGATAATTTGTGATGGATTTTTTCAAATAATTAAAAAGTTTGCGATTTTTTATAGTTGCCTGAGTTTATTTTTAGGCTAATGAGTAAGACCACTGAGCTAATGGATGGTAATCAAGAAGGTTAAACTTCTTTGTCTCCATCTTTCAAATGCTCTGGCTCGGGTTCGCGGGGCTCTTTTCTAAGAAGGATTTTCTAGGCCTTAAAGAGATGTACAGAGATGAGCGCAGTGAATGAGTCAATTCTGCTGTAGAGATAAATGATTACATGCACCCGGTGGGACTCGAACACACGGCCCTTCCAAAAATGGAATGCTCTAATGAAACACTTAAAATATCGTTTTTAATTTCTCCCATGTGCCTTTTTATCCCACTTTCAACCACAAGTTCCGTTTTTTTCCTGCTCGCATCACATCCGTTTCTAAAAGTTGAAGGAACAGACGAAAATTGAACATTTCACATTCAAAAATTGTATCCAATTTTATAAAAGTGAAAGTACCCAAATTATGACATAATTTATGGGGAAAAAATCAGAAATTATTGTGCCTCCTCCGCCACAATCCTTCGACGATTTCTATCTCTGATAAGGATATCTCAGTTATCCATCACCACCACATCCCATTATTAAACGCAGCAAGTAAAGTGGGTTAGGTTAGTGCAGGGCATTTGTTGGGTCGATTGTGGTGGGTTTGGTTGAGGGCATTTTACACCGTTTTTTATAATGGTATATAGCCAAGCCCAGTAAAGAATACTGATATCTAAGATACGGATTTTCAGTCATTTTGTAACTATTTTTTTCTGCAGTTTTGATTACAAATCACTATTTTTTACTTTTTGCCACTAAAATAATTAAGCCTCTATTTTTGGTCTTTTTGAAATTCCTTAACAAAGCAATAAAAACGAAATTACCCCCCCCCCCCCCTAAAGTATTAAATTCAATATTATAGTGTTCAACCATTCTTCTACCGAAGGGACTCAATTTACTCAAGAAAATAAGAACACTCAATTCAAAAATTTTCTTAGTACAAAATGGCAAATTCTTTAAATCTGCGAGACTTACTGAAAAAACTATATTGGTTTTTTGCTAATTCTAATTTAATTTTCGGGTTTCCTTCTGATTTGGAACTATCTTAAGAAGTATCGGTTTCTCATACTTTTTTAAATTATATCTCATGCTCAGGGTTTTTTCAAAAATAAATTTTCCAAAAACCCAAGTTCGAGAGTGGGGCCTGCTGCCCTGCCTCTCCCTGGGTAATTCTTTTCCCGGAAAAAACATATTAAATTCCGACATGAACGGTGATGATCACTGATCACTACATTTCCCGTTTGATCACATCTGCTGTCGGCTGATGATGATTCAGCCTACCGCTCGCAACACCATTATTAATTCATCAAACTTTTTTCCTTAAATTTTCCGTAAATTTTTTTATTCAAATTGCCTTGCGGAATAATTTTCCAATTTTCGTTTTGTGTATTCATGCGAAGCATCTGTTGCTGCTGCTGCTCAAAATGTGAACCAGTTGGGTTGGTGTGGGTGATCAAAGACGGAGGATCAACGCGCCAACAAAAGTTTTGGGAATGAAATGATTTATTGCCGGGGATTTCGGGGCGGGGGGCGGGGGGTAACCCCTTGGGGGCTGTTGTACTGGCGAGGGGGGGGGGAAGTTTTACCACCCCACCCATTCAATAATGGTCTATTCGTTCATAGAAAGGGCAGAAAATGTACATAAATGAAAGTGAAAATGTTTTATGGCGTGGAAAATTTGTGGGATTTTCTCCCAAAAAAATTATTTAATTCCTAGCAAAAACATTAATTTCGAAAAATTCCCGACCTTTTGGGAATTTGGTCTCGATTACCGGGCCCTTCTCGGTTTTTGCTTTTAGACCGAGAAATTTCTCGGATTTTAAGGGGTTTTGGCTAACTTCTGGTCTCGACTAGGAAATTAATTCCTGGTCACGGATTCGAACTCAATGCTCGACTCGATTCTCGAAAATTTACTTCCTGGTCATTTCCTTACTAAAAAACTTTCTCTTGCTTTTTTAAATTTCACTTCTCTCGTTTTCCATTCTCTGATCATTCCATTAATAATATATTATTATTTTAAAATTAATTTTTGCGACGCTTTTAAATTTTTTCCACATGAAATTTTTAAAACATTTCCATCCTTATTAGACAAAAATTTATGACAAATTTGTTCATTATTCCCCCCCCCCCCCTAAAATTCGTTCCGTTTTGTGTAATCGATCGGTACATTCATCGCGCCAAAAAATATTTATTCATTTTTAGGACCCAATAAAATAAAATAAATTATTTCACCGTCAAATAATTCATCTTAACTTTGTCTTCTTCTTTTGCTTCGACAATAAAAAATAACAACACCCAAACACAACGCCAACAAAGGTTCTCTCACAATTTTTTTGTCGTCCACCGAACAAAATGATGGGAATTGAGTGCGTTCGGAGTACGGCGCCGAGGCCGTGGGACAGCGAAAGTGAACGGTGAAAATGGGCGAAGGGCCATCATTTTTCGGGGCAAAAAATGCTTCATTCATCACATGAAAATATTGATAAACGCCTAAGGCGAAATGCAAAAATAAAATATTGCAAATGAAAATATTCTACGGAATTTTAAGTGTGGAATTTGGCAAATTTTATCTATGCATGGCAAAGTTTTTTGAAATTGCCTCAAGTAAAATCTTAAAAAAAATTTTGAATTCAATTTTTAAATTGTCGACGCCTTTGGAAGTCCAATTGAAAATGCCTTGACTACATATATTTCTTAGGAAATTAAAAAAATCCTTGGGCTTATTCAATGTAAATTGCCTCGATCAAATAAAAAATTTCAGCTTTCATCAAGTTCACCATTCTTCCGATGGCTATGGACGTGATGGCATTGGCACGCACCCGTCAATGTCAGGTGTGGCATTACAGTTAACATATCATTAAAACCTACAAAATTTAATGGAACCCATTTGAAGTATCGGCATTTTCTCAACCCTTTCATCGTATGGATCGAAGAAATCAAATTCCATTAATTTATTTTTGAGTATTTTAAATACTTTTTCGAAAGTTTTTCCCTGTGGTGCCTGCCGGATTGCCTGACACCTATTTTCATAGATTTTTTAATTAAAGTTTGACACCAAATGAAAATTATTGACTTACCCGAAAAGAAGGTGAAAATCAAATAATTTTTGGATTAACCTTTTCTTTAATTTTTTTTGAGATGGGCCTTCAATTCTCGAAAAACTCCTGTCAGACTGAAATTCAAAAAATTCTTATAATTTTGTTGTTTAAAAATAACAATATTCCCAAAGGTGACGCAACTGCCACTGTGATTTTGCCCCATTCCGCGCCCTCTTCGTCGTGCGGGTTCGGCTCGCGCCGGGCCGCCTCCTTCCCGCTGGCCAGCGCCGTGCTGATCAGCGCCCATCTGCCGAGCTCACACGCGGCAAAAATTTACCAACAGCAGCAAATGGCAGCCGGCAATTTGAAGGTGGGGAATGAGCATAATTTAATTTATTAATAATTTAAAATGGAAACTTAATTAAAATCATAATTGAAAAACCAATGATTCGTTCGGAATTCTTAAAAAATAAAAATTAAATTAAAAAGAAAATTAATGTCATTAATTAGAGGAAATAATTTTGTTTCTCAATTTAACCATTTGCCATATTAATGACGTGCTGCTGTCATTAAAAAAACATTTTTGGGGCAAATGCAATGGAATTTTTTTGAATTAATTAATTTCCGAGCATCAGAGGACACGGAAAATGTTATTGATCAAAACTGGTCTCATCAATTTTTTTGCAAAATTTGATCAATTTCTCAGTGAAAGTTTTCTTCTGTTGCTGGTGGTAACATGGCAAATAAAATTTCCTAAAATTTCGATTATTTAATCAATTAACATATTCGATGGATCTTCTGATCAGATTCATCTTTGATCACCAAAGTCATCCCTTACCCTAAATTCTGATTTTTTTCCAGCACAGATTGTCAGAATCCCTGACTAATAATTTGTTGCTCTAATTTTATCAACTTCCTGGTCTTTTTTACCCATAAACACTTTTCATTGTTTTTCTTATCAGTCTGATCAATCCCATACAGCCCATAACTTTTTACCCAAAATGTTACCATTTTTTTTTATTAGCAATTTGATATAATGGGAATATTTTTGAGTTTGTGCGAACGCGAAAATTTACCGCATTTTGGGGAATTGGGGATGGTCTCAAATGTATTATAATCCAAGTATTATCGACACTTTGTAATAAATTTTTATTCAGAAGTAAAAGAATGATGATGAAAAAGGGGATGAATTTTGGGACGGAATTGGGAAATAGGCAAAAAACAAACAAACAATCGCGTTAATACAAATATTTTAAAAATTTCAGTGTCCTTTTGCCTTAAAACAATCTAATCACTTCAACAACATAGATGACCTTTTAAATTTTATCACGGGGCATTTAAACACTAACCTTCTAAAAAATCAAGTTAGAAATCACTATAATCCCGCAATGATCACAGCCATCTCAGATTGATTATGGTTGGAAATTTTAGTAAAAATTTTGAAGACTCTCGACCTTTTTCATCACAATTACTAATCTAATTAGCTTGGTCAATTTTCACTAATTACCCCCCCCCCCCTTGCTGATCTCACTCTTTGTAGCCTTCCCATTTTCTAAATTAAATTAATTGTCCGGTCACCCCTTCACTAATTTGTTAGTCCGATCACCTCCATTCAAATGCGTTTTCATCGTCCACCTTTCTATTGCGATCACCATCATCTTCATCATTAGCGTTTCGCGTCGTCTCCTCGGGGGACCTCGTTTAGGAGTGTCCTCGGACCCATCAAAATCGCTCGAGACTCGCGAATAATTTATTTAATATTTAATTGTTTATTAACGTCCAAACGTCCACCTTTTTTCCCCTCTGACGTGATCATTTAATGAACAACAAATTCTATCTCCGACGAGCTTAATCTGATCACTTCTACAAAATTTTATAAAATACTTTTTTCTATGATCACTGAGATAAAAGTTATTTTGCTCCGACTGACTGATCGCCTTAAATCTCATTAATCTCTTTTAACATAATCTGATTATCAATCGCGATCACCATTAAACAATTTTTGTTTTGTTTTTGATCATATCCATTACTTCTTTAGGTCACCAAACCAACCCGAATTGATTTATCATTTCTGTTCGTAAATTTGTCCATTTTTTCATCACATTATATGTCAATTATTATTAATTTAACAAATCATTCTCAGTATTTGCGTTACTCTCAGATCACGTTTCAAAGCAGCTATAAGATCACTCAGATTTAAAAAAAAAACATTTTATTCGGCTTTCTGCTGAGCATTTTACTTTACAGTTTCAGATTTCATTTTTATATTATCAAATTCGTTTTAATCGTGACCACTTCTCTTGCAAATCTGCTGATCATTCCCCATCCTAAGATCACATTTCTGATCACCCACTTTTCCCGTGTTCCCTTTCCTTTTCGCTCCGTCTGTCTGTCCATCTGTTCCGCTCAATTTCACAAATTCTTTTTTTGATCGAAATTCCGTCCCAATAATTTTGCTACACGGGGATTCCATTTTCAATCTTTGTAGCCCATTTCACTGCGGAAGGAATGAATGCAAAATGCCCAATTACGCCCGGGGGGGGGCGCGGGGGACGCGCCAAAATTAGGGGCGGCACACACAAAAAATTTGATGTTGCATTTACGTTTTAAATGAAAAGGGATGACGACGATTTGATCAGTGGGGCGAGGAGGAGAAGGAGGAGCACACAAAGTGATCACTCCCCCCAAAAAACGCTACACCAATTTTACCATTTAATTGTGAGGAGGGAGGGGGAAAAGCAAAAACCAACAAATTAAGGGGGGAGACGCATATTTAATGGGACAAAATGATCGGAAAGTGATCAGTCTTTATTTTATACACAGAATTAACTTTTATTTGATTGCTGAAGGATGACCATCAGCAGCGGCTCAACAAATCCAATTGCTTTTTAAACTTAAGCCAAAGGGATCGAATTAAGGATAATGGGGGGTTAACGGCTTTAATCTCAGTGGGGCAAGGACATTATTATTTGGTCAATCAGGAAACATAATTAGCCCGATAATCCGATCCGAAATTTATTTTTTATCTGACCGGGAAAAACGGAACCCGGACCTAATTAACTAACATAAAATTCTGAAAATTTTAAAAAATTTTAGGCCTAAATCTATGTAGATGAATTACATTTTTATAGGTCTTTGATGCTCTGTTAATAGGCGGAAGTAAAAACAAACAACCCAAAGCATTTGTATATATTGACTGTGTAAACACGTGGAAAACGGAACAATAAATTGAAAAAGAAGGCAAACATAAAACAAAACACCAAATAAAAACAACCAAAACCCAAAACGAAAAGAAAAAGAAAAGAAAAAAAATAAAATTTCTCTAATTCTCCATTGAAAAAAGAAAAAGGGTTGCTCCCCGAACCAATTCGGTGATTACGAATCCTAATAGGATTAGACTGTTTCATAGTTTTTTTTTTAAAAATCTCTTATCCTTTCTACTTTTTTTCTGCAAAAGTTATTCCACGACAAAAGAGTTGCTCCTAAATATTTTTGAAAATTTTCCCTTGCCATTCCCGACAATTTTTTTTTTGGGGGATTTTCCTCCCCGATTCCCGACTTTTCTTTCCCCGCAGGTCGAGAAGAAACAACTTAAAAAAAGAAGCTTTTATTGAAAACAGTTTAAATCTGCAAAAGTTTTTAGAAAACAGAAAATTTCTCAGGCCATCCCATCGGCAATAAATTATCACATTTGACCTTGATTTCTTCCAAGAATCGGTGCCCAAGACCAAGAATTGAACTCTCGACAATTGAGTGATGCAAAAAATAGATAAATTTTCTCAACTAATTACTCTGCCCGGGGGGCGGGGAGGTGGGAGTAACAACAACTGATCACTTTCTAACCTCCCACATCCCTTTGGCCCAATCCGATCGCTTATTTCCGCCCTGATCACTCCTCCGAGAAGTGAGTGAATGAAAGTCGAAAGCACTCAGCTCTGATCACATTAGCAAAAAAAGCCACCCTCCTTCATCCCTCACTTTTCTTTTACCTCTGGTCGTTTTTGAGTTTGCAAAAAGCTAGAAGAAGCACTCACTCATCAATGAGAAGGCTCTGTTGTCCGATCACATATGTTTTTGCCGCTTTGATCAACGAAAACCCCCAAAACAATGATCGCATTTTGACTCCCATTTATTGTGTCAGCGACTTAAGCTCTCAAAATGTCTTTGCCATCAAGGTCTGATCACTTCCCGTTCTGGTCAACCATAGCTTTCGTACTTTCTCTGAGCACCAAACCATATTGTTCGATCACTCCTTAGATTGTTTGGTCGTTTTCCGATCTGACCATCGAAAAAACAAAGACACTCATCAGTCGCTTAGCCCCAAAAACTTCACATTCTGATCACCCAAAAGGGAAGGGAAGCACGACATGTTCTCCGATCATTTTACCGATCACTCATTCATCTGATCATGCTTTTCACGTGTAACGCCCGCCACATTTTTTGGGCCAACAAATTCACCACCAAACAAATGTTTCTTCCTCTCATCGGTGCTGGAAAAGTGCCCCACCCTTTCACGCCTCCCCCCCCCCCCTCCCCACAAGAAAGTGGCGGAGTGTGCCGCAGCATAAAAAACGCCGGCGGCGTCGTCGCCGTCTCCGGCGGCGCATTTATTAATTGATCAACTAATTAGTCGTCTGCTCCTCCCCCTCCCTCGCTTCTACCGTTGTGCTCATTAAAGTTCTCCTCATTCTTCTCGTGCTGATCACACCCAATTCACATGAATGCTATTGATGATATGATGATGTCTAATTGGTCGCACAAAAATGATTCTTTGTGCGGTCCAAAAATTGGCCAATTTGGGGTGCTTTTCACGTGAAATAATTCCACCCCCCCCCCCCCAATTTTGAAGGAACAAAAAGCGGGAGGAGGGGAGGAGGAGATGATTTTACACAAAATTTTACCCATCACACCAATTCATTCATTTCATTGGTTGTCGTCGTTGTGATGTGATGATGACAGAAATTTGTGTGTATGTGATTAGGGGAGAGTTTTTGGAGCTGATTATTGTGGCCGCGATTGGTTTATTCACTTTCATCGGTTTTGCTACTCTTTTGTGCTGAACTCGCAAATTTCGGGGGTATGGCCATAAATGTACACAAACAATTAATTAATTAATTGCAAATAAATACACAAATGAACGGGGAAGGGAAAGTGTTTGTTAATGGGGTGCTTTTACTGTTGTTGTTTTCGTTGACGATCACCAGCAGAGAGAGAGAGAGCATCGCGGGTTCGTTCATCCGTTGCGAAAACATCTCGATCACTTCAAATTCAATTAATCTGACTTTACGCCAACCCATCACATTGGTGACTTTTTAGGTCACAAAATTACTAAAAAATAATTATTTTAAATAGGAGTTTTGCGTATTAATTAATGGGTTATTAATTTTCTTATTACTTGAAGTATAACAACGCGCTTTGGAACTTGACTAAAAATAAATGTTTAAATATTTTAAAAGAATTTGGTTTTTTGGTAAATTCAAAGAAAATTTTAGAAAAAAGAAAAAGAAAATAATTTTGTTTAAAAATAAGGGTAATCTCCATTGGAATGCTTTCATAAGATTAGGTACTAACTTAATTTTTGGCAGGACAAGCCTAAAATCAAGGGATGATGCCTTTTTGCGAGCTATTTTTACAATTTTCTTGGGCCCGATCTATAAGAAAGTGGTTATGGTTAAATACCCATGAAGTTGGGGAAACTCCGATTTATAAAAGCTACCACGAACTCATGGTTTAGATGACCATGAAATTGGTGGACCATGAAATTGGTGTTACTTAATCATGACCATGACTCTCCTTTTTAACCGGTCAACAAAAAAAAACAGTTCATAGTCAGTCCATTTAACAGTTAAAGATAAAGCGATGTCTAAATTTTTTTTATTAGTCTAAGTGAGTTTTTTGAGTTTTTTTTTACCAAAAAGATCCCTTTTGAAACACATTTAACTAATTCTTCAAAAATTCCAGGTTTTCCAGAATTTCAGAATTCGGAATTCCAGTCCTGAAATTCCCAACAAATCCTCAAAATCAGTCAAGATATGTATATGGTGTTCGGGTCCTTTCCTCTAGCCGCTCCGATTTTTTTTCAAGTTATGGCGGTCTTATTTTTGAATGTTATCAAAAACCACCAAAAATATTTTAATTTTAATTAATACATTTTTGCTTGGCTTTTTGTTTTTCATTTCTCCAAATATTTTTGTCCCCAATTGGTGCGGTGCACATGTTTTTTGTTTTTATCAGTTGCACAGCATTCTTACATATGTGAGTGGGTGTGTGTATGTTTTCGCTCTTATCATTCCAAAAATGGGGGCGGAGGACGTACATTTGACCCCGCCCATTCCCCGTCCCCTCGGGGCACTTTTGGAGGAGCGAAAACATTTCCCATATTTTCATGACCTCCTCCTCAAACACTTTCTCGGTTCAAAGCAGAAATAACAGCACCACATTTTGGACTCACTTCCTTCCCCTTCCCCCTTCCCCTAAAAAAAGTATTTTGTCCAAAACAAAATTTTTCTATTTCTATCAATCACAGCCCCCTCCTCCCCCCCCGTCCCTTCCCCGTTGAGGGCATTGCATTGGCGCCGACGAACACATCGGACGGAGGGAGTGCAGCGGGCGGGCGGGGAACCCCCGTGAATTTGTCGTGTTGATGATGAATGATCTGATCAGTGACGGACGGTGGGGGCGGGGGGGGGACGCTGTAGGGGTAGGGCAGCTGTCACTAGCTGCCAGCCGACCTCGACACCCGTTCGCCGATCGGCTGTCCACAGCGGGGCCCGCCCCGGGAGGCGAGGGCGGTGCGCTAACAAAAAGATTGATGGCCCCGGAGGGTCGACAGGGGGTGGGGAAGACTCTTCCCGCCCCTTCCGCCATTATTCCGTTGTTTTTATCGTTGTGTTTAACAACACTTCTAACTAATTCGGAGGGCGGGGAACACATAATAATGAGGGGGAAAAAGGTGCGCGGGGACAATTTGGGTGCGGGGAAAGTGTGAAATTGCACGCCCCGAAAAAGTAGCGCAAGGACAGAGGACGGGGAAAAAACCAACGGGGACAGCTCGCGGGGAAATGAAAAGCGTAGATGAGCAAAAATGTGGGAACTTCAGACAAGCAGTATGTAATAAAAGCCAAAAAAAAATGCCGGAGGGATTGGTTTTGGGAATGATCGGATGGTTACGGTGTTCTTTGCCGGTGCCAGTGATTACTGTGTGCTCGTTGGTGCCACCCGTCCCGCCGGTCGTAGCGAGCAATTTGGTCCGTCCACCACCTCCGAATCGTTCGCCGAATGTCTCTCCACGAGACAATTGTTTCGTAGAAATAGATCACCGATCAGTTTCAGCTTTTTGATCAAGGACATACCCCCCTTGATCAGATTGCCCTTTTTCTATGCATGACTTCGATCATTCTTTTGAATGGTCACCTCCCGAACGTCCACCAAACCGTCCATCCAAATTCACCGACAAATTTTTTCCCTTTTCCCCGACTGCCCTTACGATAGGCCCCGAGGCGCCGCGCTACGTTCTCTATTGATGATTATGATGATAATGATAGTGATAACAACAACAACACGCCATTTGCCCTTGGGGACGCGCCTCCCCCCGCCCCCGCCCCGGGGTGAGAACGGGGAACAACGGGGAGCAGGAGTCATTACCTCATTCAACACTCATTACTTAATTAATTATCAAAAAGTCGGGGAGGCACCAGCAGCACCAGCATTTTGCGTACTGTGCTCTTGCTCTGTTGGTCCCTCTCCCCGCGGGGGGAGGATGTTTTCACATTTTTGAACACCAATGTCCCCCCCCCCCCTCCCCTTCTATTCTTTCCCCGATGGACCAATTCATCACTGCCTTTAGTCTCCTCCCTCTCTCTCTTTCCCCCTCTTCACCATCTCTCTATAATTATCATCATCATCATAATTATCGTTAACATAAACTGATTTTCGTCGTCGTCCGTCCGTGTCCGATCAGTCACTCGTCAATCGGCTGGCTGATCACTTTCTTCGTCTTACCATCGATGTCCAAATTGTGCTGCTGCTGTCCTGTTGCTGATCACTGATGAGCAACAGCAGTAGAGGCATCACATTTTGGTTTGATCGGTCGGTCGATCCGCCCACCGATCGCCCGATTGCCACCGCTGTTCCGCCAATCAAATTGTGATTGGTTGCCCTCCCCCAGGGCGCCTGTCCTCGCGTCAGTTATAAACACACAAAGTGCAAATGTCCTTCTCCACCATTCACACCCCCTTCGTCGTTCTGTTTTCTTAAATTTTTTAATCGGTTTTTTAATTTAATAAAAAAATGAATTAAATATTTTCAGTGAAAGGTTGTTT
Organism: Heterodera schachtii; assembly: GCA_023374025.1. Classification (NCBI taxonomy): domain Eukaryota; kingdom Metazoa; phylum Nematoda; class Chromadorea; order Rhabditida; family Heteroderidae; genus Heterodera; species Heterodera schachtii. Next base: position 2,548,444 of record SIJG01000006.1, on the reverse strand, counting down.
TTTATTTTTCGGTTAAAATTTTTTATGATAAATTTATGAGGTTTTTTATTTTTATTTTTTCAAATTTTTGAATTTCAAAAAATGCTTTTTTGTATTTGAGTTTCAAATATTATAATTTTTCGTGTTTTAAAAATAATTTCTTATCAATTTTTATCAGCACAAATTTGTTTTTTGCCACTTTATAAGACACACACACTGTTCCAAGGCCATTTGATTTACTAATATTTCAATGAAATTTTTTTTCTCAATTTTTTTTCTAATATTGCGTCATTTTTTTGTTTTTAAGTTGATGATTTCTCAATGTTTTTAAGAAAAAAAAAGTTTCGCGATTGGAATGTCCACCACCCCAACCGTTTTGATTATACCTTTTTGGCGTTTTGTAACATTGGTCCATCAGATCAGAAAATTGTTGGGTGGGCTGATCACTTAACGAAAGAAATTTGAGAAGGTCATCATCATCATCATAACAATTGTGTGCAAAAGGGTGTGAACTATAATATGCCTTCCTTTATAAGAAAAATGTTTATTGAACAGAGAGATCTTTTTAAAGAGCCATGGGCTCTTCAATTTTTCAAAAATTTTGATTTGAAATTTTTGTGATCATAACGAGAATTTGGCGATTATGCCGGTTTTTGGCTGGCTATTTTGTTAGGGTTTTGCTACCCTATTGAGGTTGTTTTTTGATTTTAGCCAACAAAAACAAATTTGCGCCTCGAGATCCCGGTAAAACGGGGTTTTTTCCGGTTTCTCCGTTCCGTTTTTTCAAAATCCCACGCTCAAATGATCAAAGTATGGCCGGATTAAAACCGGTGTATAATTCCAAATCCGTTTTAAAGTTTTAAACGCTTAAAACTCAGTGCAAACAAAAACATTCCTCTTCTTCACCATCATGTGATTGATCTCCTCTTTCTCTAAAAAACATTTCTGTCCACAAAAACAAATCGCCAAATTTTTTTTTACAAATTTCCTCCAAAAAACCCTTCTCTCTTTTCATGGACAAAAAACAAACACATCTGTGTGTGTGTGTGTGTGTGTGTGTGTGTGTGTGTGTACATCCCAAAAACCCTCGCGCGCAGTTGTTTTTTTCGCGCTCTCGACCACTCATTGGCCCGGGCCCATCTGCTGAGCAAACATTGGCCCGAAATTTGGCCGAGAGTGGGGCCAAGGCCTCCTGACTTTTGCTGTCAATCGTCGTTCACTGCTTTCCCTCCATTCGTCGCAACATTTGCTCGATGCTCAGCTCACCAAACCTCAAAACCCCACCAAAAAAAATTTGTATATAAATTAGCACTAATTTTAATAGTTTGGCGGTCCTCATAAATGTCCTTTCTCATTAGGCTATAGGAAGGATTTTCTTGTATTTCTCTCAGTCTTGGACATTTTAATTTCCTGGCAAAAAATGGTTTTTTTTTTTCCCGAGAGTGATTCTCAGGACATTAGAAAGTTCATTTGAAACATTTTGGCATTTTATATAGAGCATTTCACAATGTACCGTACACATTTTACAGTATCACAAATCCCATGCTAATATACCAATTGTCATTTTGCTAAATGAAGCGCGAATTTCCCAAAATTTAAAAGAAATACAATAACAAAATATGTCTACCGCTTCCTCGCCATGCCATCCACGACGACCGATATTCCAATTCAGCAACGACGACAATGAAAATGCCAACAATAAAATGCCATTTCCCTCTCCGCCATCGATGCCAATTCAAATCGCATCCACTGGCAAAAGCAACAATCAAATCAACAGCCATTGGCTGTTCCATTCATTTTCGGCACCGTGCCGAACACATCAGATTGGCGCAGGCGGTGCCATCGATTACACCGGCGGCAACCCTTTTCTCGGCATTTACGATGTTACGAACACGAATGCTGCTTCGGATGAAATGGATCACCACCACTATTACCACCATCACCTTCATCAACACCATTATGATGTGCCATCTTTGTCTCCAATGGGCTGCTGCAGTTGCGGTGCCGTTGTCCCGCCCTCGCCACGCGCCAATTCCTTTGTACGGCATTACGAAGGAACTGGGGAAAATTCGCTAAACTGTCTACCTAAATTTTAAAAAGCGCAACAAAATGTTGACATGGAAAATTCAGTGCTGAAATGTCCTGGTCTCGAGTGGCGTGACAATTGCGTTGAAAATTTTAGGAAAAATTATTCAAGAATGGGAGCCGAGACTCAAAACCCAAGGAAGGGCTAATTGAGTCAAAATTGCAAATGGCATGAGTCAAAAATACTAAATAAAAATATGCTTAAAATAAAATGTAAATTACATATATATCAAAAGTCAAATTTGAACATTTCTACAAATTTTTTCATTGTCAGGTCCGCTCCCAGTCCGAGTCGGCCGCGCTGAACAAGCTGGTCCAGCTGAACAACGCACAGCACAAACCGCGCCACTTCCTGGACGAGTTTGAAATTTGGCGGAACCGGAAAAACGGAAACGGCGCTGCTCAGTCCGGCATGGCGTCCGCCGGACCTCCAGCGGTCGGCAGCGGAAGAGAAGTCAAATGTGAGAGATAAGCGGGAAGAGGGAGGGTTAGAGAAGCATGGACATGGAAATTATTGAAAACACGTGAATTGGGAAATTGAGAATAAGATACGGGATTAGGACTACGAGCAATTTGGATGCAATGAAGTGACGCAACTGTCCCGAAGTCCCCCCCTGGTTTTTCAACTCAATTAAGGCTTGTTCTCCACCCTTAAAATGCTCATTCCCTCATTCCAAACCAAAAATAAAGGGCAGTGGGAGGGGCTATAGACTGCAAGAAATTCAAATAAAATTAGTGTGGCATTCCGTTCATGGTTCTCCCCGGATTCCTTGGCACCATTAGAGCTTTTGTCAATTCCCGAAATACTTAGCCCTAATCGAGAATCTGTCTTCACTGTTCTCGGCTTTCGACTCCTACTTTGAATTCCTTAACTTTTTGACTCATTGTTTCCCTATTTTATTCCGGGCTAACATTCTAACACTATGAAATTCGTCAATTTTCGTCCATCTTGCAGTCTTTGGCGAGCCGCACCCGCTGCAATCCGACTCGGAGGGCGAGGACTCGCTGGTGTCCCCGGACGAGGAGGTCAGCCCGTCCGGTTCATGTGCCGAAGAAGAGGAGGAGGAGGAGGACGAGCAGCAGCATCAGGGCGGCACCGGGCCGCCCATGCTGAACGTGTTGGACGAATTGGTAGGACAGTTGGAGGGCCTGGACATCGACCAACAGCAAGAACACAAAATGGTGAGTGCTGCAGGCAGCCTTAAGATATTCTCGAGTTTGAAATGGGAATAAATGTCTTGGATTTTCCGCGCCTCGCCAAATTTAGGAAAATTGTATAAACAAAATGCCAAACTTTTTTTTTCGAAATTTAAATTGCTTATGCTGTCTCTCGTTTCTCTTTCTCTGTCTGTGAATGGTAAAGTAAAAATCAGTGAGGTGCATTCAAAAGAAGAAGAAAAACAATTTCTGGGTCATCAAACGGACGACGGCACACACAAAATAATAAACGATGATGAGAGATGATAATCCCCCCGCCCCCCCCCCCCCCCCCCCCCAAACGTCCGTCCATTTTCCCATCGATTTACACCATTCATTGGTCCACTAATTCGCATATTAACTGTACGGGTTCATTGTGCACTCAAAAAGTCTCCCCTCCTCACTAAAAATAGCAATTTTAAAAAATCTACTCATTTTTTTTTTTGGAATAACACTTTCTAAATTTATATTTCAAAAAATTGAACGGGAATTTTGATGAAAAAAGTGATGGATTTCAGAAATTTAGGGACTCCCTCCCCTTTTTTTGGTTTTGCATGCATTTCGTAATTTTTCTGATTTTTCGAATTCTCATTTTCTGGTGGGATTTGGCTTCGGCCTTCGCCGATGATGGTTTTCGAGTCAATTTTGCTGGACACTTTTCCGCCCTTAACTCCAACTTTGTTGCCTTCCTCCTCTTGCTTCCTTTTCCCGAGTTCAACAGCCATCCGCGACTTTGCACTCATTTCCAATAATTTGGTTAGAATATTTTTGAGGGTTTTCATCTGTAACTTTTTTCATTTTTGTTGCTCCCACATTTTGGATTTTCAATAATTTTTATACTTAAAAATTCTTTTTCTGTGCGCAGCAAAATGAAAATGCCAAAGTTTCCCAATGCCTTTCCCGGCATTAAGCGTTTGACAAAAGACCGAAAAAATTAAGAATTCATAACCTACAAATTAGCCAATCCCTTTTGGTTTTTTTTAAGTTTGGCAAACTGTTTGGTTTTCAGGGTGGGCTAATTCGGACCAATAAATGATTTCGAATTTCAAACTATCTTTGTTGAACTGTGAGGTATTAAAAATGGTTTTTTTCTCAAATGGCGGGTGGTTTGCAAATAGCCACCCCCTTTCCCTCTCTCCCGGGCCTCGCTAAACTTGAAAAATTGAATTTTACAAAAAAAAAAACCCCTTCAGGGCCTCTCTGACCACCTGCACCAGCAACAGCATCACCAGCCGATGCCGCCGGCGCCCCGTTTTGCGGACTCTTTGCTGGACAACATTTCGCTTGTCCCCTCCGACTCCGGGTCCGCTTGTCTGTACGCCGGTGCCAATAATGTCTGTGCCGCCGCCGTGCCAATCGCGTCACCTTTCCAGGTCCGAAATTTCGAAAAAAAAAAATATGAAATATATATTTCGTATTTTTAAGCAGTCCCTGCCCCCATCGTCGTTGGTTGAGCCGCCCTCCTCCGACTATATGACCGTGCCGCCAATGCTCGCCTCGGTGGACCTTGCGATGCCAGCGGAGCCGTCCCCACTGGTGCAACTGCCATTTCAGGTGCGTTGATCAAAATGGGAATTATATGATTTAAAACGGCAAATTGTAAGGCTTAGGACAAACAGCCGGGGCAAAAACGATGGGTTGCGGGGCGGAAATTGGAGAAATAAAAGTTTCTTTCAGTGATACTGTATATATATTTTAATCTTACTGTATTTTTGTGATCTGGAACTTAAACATATTAATGGTAAAATTCTTCGCTGTAAATAAACCTCAAAAACAAATAAATTCGCTTTTTAATGTCATATACAGTACCATCACGTTTTTTCTGTTATACTCTGTAATTGGCATATTTTTCTTGAGCCCCTTTACCAAGAATATATTTGAATTTTCCGGCACAGGTCCCTCTGCTCAATGTCGAGCTGTGCCATCGTCGTCCGTCCTTTGACGGCAGTGTTGTGCCGCCACTGTTGCCGCAACCGCCTTCACTGATGGCCAACAACAGCAATGCCGGTAGTGAAGCAGCAGCAGCAGACGAACCGTCTCCACCGGAACTCTTTGAACACAACGGCAGCGCCGCCCTTTGTCCGGACAACGACATCAAAAGCGGCACCGTCGCTAGCACTGACATTTTGCCACCGTCGGAAACAACATCGGCAATCTGCAGCGGTCACATTGGCATTGGCACCATTTCTGCCGAGACAGTGTCGTTCCCGCTCGTGGTAGCCGCGCTGCGCCCTCTGAAGCGCGTGCGGTTCGCAGACGACTGTGGCCAGTGCCTGGAGACGGTGCGTGTGATGACAGAGCCCAGCGACTACCCGCCAAAGATCAGCCCGGGTGAGTCATACTGTATAGAATACGGTTTAGTAATCTCACACGGTTGTTTATTTTAGAATTGATTCGTTTATTTTTAATTGTTCAACATTTAAAATGATTAAAATTCATTTCCTTTTGTTAAATTGTGAAATTATTTCACTTTATTTCTTATAAAGGATTGATCTCTTTCGGCAATTAGAACTCATTACAATTATTATTATTCATTATTTTCTCTACTTTTTTGATATTTTAATATTTTTTATTAGAATTAATTTAATTATTATTTTATTTTTCAGCTGTTCTCCGTCGAATACGTCGTGCAGCAGCCGCCGCTTCCTCCGCAATTGCTGCTGCCCATTCCGCCGGTGGCACTGATGCGAACGGGCAACCATTGAGAAACAGCATCAGTGCTTCGACAATGGCAATTGAGGAGATGGTACATTTTAATTAGATCATTTTTTTAATTAATTTTTTTAATCGTTTCAAAGAAATGCCATGGAAAATTCTACTCTTTTTATTGTATTCAAAACTAATGCTTCCAACTTTTTCAGTGTATGCACAGTGCTAAAAACAAGAGCTTTTTTGACCCCAAAAATAAGATTTGAAAGTCGATTTTTACTGGTTTTTTTTTCCAAAAATTTGAAAGTTTTTGGATCAAAGACGATGCCGATAGACCCTTTTAACAGATTTTCACCTAATTTGCTTTTTTATGACTTTTAATTTCATTTTAATAACTTTTTTTTTTCACTTGGCAGGACTCGGACGAATTGGACGAATTTGAGGCGGAGGAGGAAAGGCAGCGAAAGGGCGGCCCAATCCATCGGCGCAGTTGGAAGATGGCATTCAAACAGCCGGCGAGTGAATATGTGCACTTCCGCGACACATTGGACCGACAACGGGTGGCACTTGAAAATGTGATGCTGAAGAATGAACTGAGCCGAATGGTCGGCACCATCAAGGCACGGCATGGGGAAAAGTGCCAAAATTGACAAAATGATAAAAAAAAACATTAGGAAAACTGCCTTTTTGGCACCACTGAGGCACGGCATGGAAAGTGCCAAAATGATAAAAAAAACATTTGGTAAACTGCCTTTTTTGACATCACTGAGGCACGGCACGGCGAAAAGTAACAAAATGGGCAATATGACCAAAATAAAACAATTAGAGGTCCGGCATTGGGTGTATCATCTGAAAAATTTGGAGGCTAACGAGACATGTCAAAATGCCTTAATTAATGGTTTAATTGGTTGCAGGTGGCCAACATGGCATTTGAAAAGCACGTGTTCGTCCGCCACACAGCCAATGGTTGGAAAACCTTCAGCGACGTTGAAGCGCAATGGCAATGTTCACCCTCGAAGGCATTTGACACATTTCGCTTTGATGTGCCGTTACCGCGCAACAACGAATGTCCGGTAGGAAATTTTGCCATTTGTCCAATTCGGGACGGGGATTCCCTACTGTTTTTTAGGGTACGGGTCATGAAATTGTTTTAACTTTCATTTGGATGGAAATGGAGACGACTTTTTATTTTTTGCTCATAGCGCCAAAAACTATTTTGGCACTACCTGAAAAGCGGTCCGTTTTGAAAAAATCGCTTTTTCTTCATTTTCGAATTTGAGTCGGGACGAATGGGCCAAAAAGAAGGTCATATTCGAATCAGCGACAGCAGCCCCGTGCCATTTTTTTAGTCTTACACATACAAATCCTATTTTATAGATTCTTGCTAATGCTTTTATAGAACTTCTTTTCCTTGTTACCATATACTCTATAAACAAAACCGGAATTCAGATATTATTGTAGTATTTCCTGTCAAGGATTATGGGTTCCTTTTTAATAGCAATTTAATTTTCAGTTCATCCGTTTTGAGTTTTGCGTCCGCTTTTTGGCCGGCTCGTCGCCCTCCGTGGAGGAGCATTGGGACTCAAATGACGGCAAAAACTTTGTGCTGCTTTCCCAAGACCAATTCCCGACAACAATGACAGCGTCTTCGTCATCACCAGTGTTGGCACCATCGCAACCATCGTTTTTGGCATTGTCGCATCAATCGCCGACGACGGCGGCACACCGATTATGGACAACAACGCCAAAAAGTGGAGGCATTGGCATTGGCACGGCCAAACCGTCAGCATCGTCACCGTTTCTTGTGGACATCAACCACAACAACACCGGCGGCGGTGTCGGCAAAACTGCGGTGGGCCTGGGCACCAACTCTCAAAACGATGTGGCCAACCTTTGGCGCCGCCAATTAATTTTTTAGAGACAGAAATTTTACCGTGCCCCCCTTTTTGTGTCATTTTTGTCAGACTTTTATGAAATATGATTTTATGATGCCACCATCATCATCATTATCATCCATGAATATATGAATTAGGTGACCCATCCCCACAAATTTTGTCAATATATTTTTATAATTCTATTTTTTTCTTATTAAATAACGAATAAATTATTTACATAACATTTTTGGCTCTTTTTAACTGTGGGAAAGAAAGTGTTTGTGTTGAAAAGCGTAATTAATGGTAATGAGAGCAGTTTAACGCAATAACTGTAAATGGTTAACGGATTAAATTGTCTTTTCCAAAACAAATGGATTTGTCTCAGCGATTTCCCATTTTCTTAATCCTCCGAGTGCTTTTGTGATACCGAAATTTCAATCAAAAAAAGTTTGAAAAGCTCGGCGTCCATCATTTCTATTTAATTATGCAAAATTAAAAAAAAACAATTTATAAATATAAACATGTATAATGATTAATTTTAAAATAAATAATGCATCACAAAAACAACCATTAATAAATAAAAAGAACTTTGTAAATCTGTTAATTATTAAAAATCATTGGCATAATTTTGGTGGTGGCTCATACATATTTATATGCTCAGTCCTTTTACAAATTCCTAAAAATTCCATTTTTTTCATTTTCCAAATTTCCCATATTTCAATAATTACCTAAAAAAATTATTATTTTTTATATTTAATTATGAATTTTAAGCCTTACGGTCGCAGTTCGTCGTCGCCAATGCAAATTGAACGCTGCGACGGCACCGGCATTTGCGATCGTGACGATCCGTACCGTGTCGATTGGAACTCGCCCAACGGTTTGTCGTCCACCACATTCGCCTCATGGAAGCAGCTGACCACTGACGGGCCATATTGGTGATCAAAAAAAACAACAAAAAAAAAATGCACGGGAAGATGGATGAACGGACTGATTGGAGATGGATTAATCAGCACATGAAGACGGAAAGTGATCGGAGACGAGTCAAAAATTAACACAAATGTCTGATCAGCAACGGAGCATTGTTGTTTGTACAAATGTCTGGTCACTATCCTTAAAAGATCAGAGAACAGTGAAATGATTTTGGCTGATCGGATTGGCATTGTGATTAGATGTTTGATCATTTCACTTTTGTGCCTTGTCATTTTCGTAAAAGAAAGTGATCGGGCACTAAAGTCGACACTCAGAAATCTATCTGATCACTTTCTATTGATTGAAAGGGCAATGTTATCAGCCTCTTCATTTTAATCACTGCTTGTTTCTGAAAAATTGATCACAGTGCTGTTAGGCTGTTTGATGGTTTAATCACTTTTCCAAATTGGAATCTCCCCCCCACTCCCCTCGCCGATTTTCTTTCCATTCTCTCTCTCTCCCCTTTTTCTCTCACCCATTATTCATTTCTTATTAATTAATGACTTTTGCTGCCATTATTATTAATTATCATTTTTTGTATTATCATCATCACCATTGTCATCATCATCAACTTGTACAAATATTTATCAAAATACCTTATAATTTTTAAGCTCAGAGATTTGGACACAAATAAAGTGCCTTTGTTTGACCAAATGTTGTCCTACTGTATGTCTCTTTCTCTTTCCATATGTGCCTTACTTGTACCTTGTTATAGACACGCTCACTCATACATACTGTACATACATATAAAATCATACAGACGCCATCCCCAATAATGATTGAGGGCCTGTGGACAGGGGAAAAACAATTTGTTCATTTAAAAACCAGAAAAATATGGACAATTTGGCAAAAATTCAATGCCATCATTTTCAAGCCAATGCTAATAAAATGTTTAAGAATTTTTTGGTTTTTTTTCTTTTCCTTCCAATGGCCCTTATTCGTTTTTCTTCAAACGGGATTCTTGTTCTTTTTTTCTCATTTTATATGTATTTCTCGTCCTCATTTTTACAACATAATGTTGCAAAATATAGGAAATTCCATAAAAAAAATTTTCAATGTTTTCTTTTATCGCTAAACGGCACCAGTAATTGTGCCTGATCTGATGATCATTATCAAAGTGAATGAGTGATATTTTTTGCTCAGCTTTTTAAATTATACATTTTTCATCATTTGTCTCTCTTTTCTCACATCCAAAAATTTATGCAGAAAATTTGTTTTTTCCTTAGGCATCTTTTTAAATTTTCTAACCATGGCACACTTATAAAATAAATAGAATTTCTAATATCAATTTATGTATGTGTTCATCAGCAGTTGAGAATTAATTGTCATTTATTTTTTGCCTTATGTCTCCTAATTTATTTGCTATTTTAGGACATCTCCGCCCCTCTCAAAAAAGAAATGTTTTTAGCGATAATTTAAATATTTTTATTTCGTATCTGATAAAATGTTTAAAAAACGAATGGTTGCATTTTTCCCGGACAAACAGTTAAAATTTAAATTTTAACCCTCAATTAAGTTTCAAAAGTCAAAATTTAAGCTAATAAATTGCTTGTATCAGCTTATCATAACAAAAAATGAAAATAATTTTTAAAAATAATGTTCCGAAATATCATTTTTTTTTTGTCATTTCACGTATTTCCATTGACCTATCAAGCTAAATTTTTACCAACAATCATATGTACCTTCAATAAAAAATTAAACGAGGAGAAGAAAAAAATATTTTTAAGAATTTTTTTTTTTTACAAAACGCCCAATTTGCGAATTAAAAATTTAGACGACAGGGTAAATATCCATCATAGGTCCCAGACTCTAAATTGCATAAAAACACTTTTATAGGTTTTCTTAGGTGCTGAAAACGCTAAACCATCAAAAAAACTGCGCGGCAAAGCGTTTAAACCAGTTGAAACCTCGAAAAAATGTACAAAATTAGGCAATTATAATTTTTGAAAAAGATAAAACCCGGACAAATGTATTACGATAGATTTTCATGAGCTTGGTCTAAAAATCAGAGTAATAAACCGATCCGACGCAATCTGAGTGTGGGACAACTAAGTCCCAGTGACAAATGGACACTTTTCAGTACCAAAGGAATAATGGATGAATAAAATATGGCGCCGTGGAAAAAATGAGAAATGTTTACAAATTTAAAAAAAAATGCATTTCTCCTGAAAAATTGGTTTTCGGCCTTTCGTTTTTTGGTGCCTTTTTTTGGTATTTTATAATTTTTTTTACTTTTGGTGGCTTTTTTCAAGCCTTTGCCAAATCATGAAAAATTTTCAGATTTTTCATTTTCTAAATGGTGCCTGTGGTGCCTTACTGTTACCCCTAATAAAAATGAAGACGATAATTACACCAAAAGGCGCACTTTTTGAACTGAAATGCGCACAGATTTGCTTTTGTTACTGATTCTTTTCTTTTACGGCATCTCTGTAAAAATCGCAAAAATTTCTTTTGATTTCCATTTGGACCTTAATAAAAACCTCTCATCAATCGGCAGCAAGTGACCCATTTTTAGGCAAAAGCCTTACTATGCGCTTGAAGCGCTCGGGTATTTGTGGTTTTCTTGGTTCCTTAGATATTTTTTAAAATTATATTAATTATATAATCCATAAATAATTTTCTTCGTCCCATTTCTCTTTTTTTGTTGTTGTTTTCACTTCCGTCATTCCATTTCTTTCTCACAATTTTCCTTTCTCGTGAATGGCATTTTCGTAGAGAGAATGCCTTTTGTTGGAATGGCAAAGTGGGAAAAAGGCTGAGGGGACGGGGAGTGACGGAACTGAATACAAACCGAAAACAGTGCCAAATTTGGCGGGATGACTTCCTTTTCCAGGCTAAATTGAAATTTAAAAACGAAATTTTGGATTTTTCAAAAAATGCAATTAATAGGGCTTCCTTTTTTAATGTAAATACATGTTCTTTTCCTAGCTTCTCCATGCTTTGAATAATAGGAAAAACACTTTCTTTTAGTGTTTGTGAACAAAAACATATTTCGAGATTTTTTCTTACATATTTTGAGGATTTTTTTACGGAAATTTTTTGTAAATCCTCAAGAAAAATCCAAAATTCCGGCAAACTTTTCCTACATATTTTCATTTTTTAATATATTTTGAGATTTTGAAAATTTATAGTTAGAAAAAATTTTTTTTTTTTTGAAATTTTATCCCTGAAAAATAGCGAAAAATAATTTTTAAAATACTAAAATGTGATTCAAAGCATATTTAGCATTCTTCTGTGCCTATTTCATCCTTTAAGAAGAATTTTTTTCTAAATAACAACTATTGTAAATTTTTATTTACATATTTGCTACGTATTTTAGTTTTTTTTATACATATTTTGGGATTTTTTTTTACATATTTATGTACACATTTTGACCACTTTTTGTACATATTTTTGGCAGCCCTAATTGTAATAAATAGATGGTGATTTTTTTCTAAATCCATACATTTGGAAAAGTTTATTTGGTATTAACATTAATTATCTTAAAGTGGGAAATCCATTATCTTCGATGATTTATGTTAGTTCAATTGTTGGCCTTTTATTGACTGATCCCTCCATTGACATCGATCGTTTTTATGTGTCTATTGTACGGTTCAGAATTTGGATACTGTAAAGTTAGGTGTGTTAATTTTTGTTTTTTGGTTACTGCATACCGGCTTGTGTTGGCATAATGCGGTTTGTTACCGTACTGTGTTGTGTTGAGCTGCGATATTTGGTTACTGCATTGTGTTGGGTAGACTTTCTGTACTTGGTTACAGTACACAACTTTGTTTGATGCTCTTGTTTCAGTCGCATTTGTTTTGTTGAAAGAAAATATTTTATGAACCATTCGCGCGAAAAGCTTGCGCATGTCTTCACAAATCAGCAGCAAAAAGAGCTAAAGTTTTAATTTTTAAGGTAAGAAAGTTAAAATTGAACATTTGCCTCGTCTGATATTGGATACAATGCCAAAATGAATTGGAGCGGACAATAAACAATTTGTCCGATTGGGTGACAGTTGATGAAGTCGATGAACCATTTTGTATTAATGACAGCATTTTGCGATATATAAATCCAGGCAAGGATTTGAATTGCGAAGCATGTCGCAGTGAACCGTCCGCTGTCTTTGTCCGACGATTGGGAATTGTTCCCACTGCGATTATTCGCTTTAAAAAAATGGATTAGTAATAATTAATCCGGAATATTTTTATGCATTTTACCCTTAATCCATGCCAAACGAATTGCAATTGCCACATAAAATGACGAAGAAACGATCAGATAAGTCCACGTAAAATTTAAGAAAACTAAATGAAAATGAGTAATTAAATATTGTATGAAATGGAGCAGAAGAACACTTACAAACATTAAAAGGAGCCAAAAGAATGGACAACAAATGCAAAAGCACACATTGGAGCAGAACAGTTCTAAAATGATGAAATTGTCTATTAAACAGGATTTGAATTAATACCAATTAATTAATTACTTTTTTCTAATTTTGTTTCTGTAATGAATTGGGAAAAAAACTGCATGTGCTCTGTTTGCTGCCAATGCAATGATATGAAAACGGTTGCTGACCAAACTGAACATGGCCATAGTCTGTCGTGCATTTTGACTGATAGGAACGAAATTGATGACCAGGACATGGCCCAAAATAGTGGAGAATAAGCCAAGAAGAGCAGGGAAAAGCTAAACTTGTCGAGAAAGGGATGTGAGCGGTGGTTTTACCCCGCCCTCCCTTTCGACATGGCATACGCACTTTGCTAACCAAAATGTACAAAGCAAAGCGTTCACGTGCCAATTTGAACAGCGGATAAACACAAAGGATCAGAAACAGAATGCCAAGCAACCAATAAGTGATTTGCACATATTGGAACACATTTACACTGTCCAACGAAGATGGAGCAAGTCCACTGCAGTTCATTGTTAGAGTAATTTAAAAAATATTCTAAAGAATATTATGAAAACGAATTTAAAACTTCCTGACGGGTTTAGTAACTCCGCCCCAGGGGGAAAAATTTATATATTTTTTCTTTCACTTTGACCTAAATTATTTTAAAAGTTTCCTATATGAAATATTATTTATGATGAATTTATTTCAAAAAAAATTAGTTGAAGCTCTAAATTAGAAAAGAAAGCTCCAAAAACAAAAATTATATAGGTTAATAATAAAACTGCAAAAGATACTAAGATTAAATTAAAAGACAATTAAATTTATTTTTCATTTTTCCCCTCGGCGTATGTACGAAAGCATTGGCACACTTTGAATATAATTGGATATATTAATTTACTTTGCCTTAGACCAATATTAAAAATTAATTTTCCTATCGCACTAAATAAAGTCAGAAATTACTGCGTGCCAATTAATGAAAATTTCACAAAATAATAATGCGTAATTAAATCAAACGGAAGGACCACCCAACTGCTCAGAACTGAACAAATAATTAATTACAACCGCATTAATAATTACATATTGTTTTGGTTAGAAATTTTTTGAGGGTTTTGATCTATAACTTTTTTTTATTTTTGTTGCTCCCACATTTTGGATTTTCAATAATTTTTTAACCAAAAATCTAAAAAAGCCAAAATTTCCCAATGCCTCTCCCGGCATTAAGCGTTTGACAAAGGGCCGACAAAATTAAGACTTCATAACATACAAATTAATTAACTAAACCCAACCAGGGGCCGTAGTCAAAGAAGGTGGTTATGGTTAAATAACCACTACCATCATGGTTTACCCGTAGTAAATGAGCAACCACGGGTTCATGCCATGGTAGCAGTCGTAACCACCAACTTTTAAAATCTACCAAAAATCAGCGAAACAATATAAAAATCCCAAATAAAATTTATTAAATAGAGAAAAGTCTCGGCTATCGATCTATAAAAAGAATTTTAATTAATTCTATCGTTAAATATTTTTAAAAGATAAAAAAACAAACTTACCAATTATTTTTATATTTTGAGTGATTTTCGAATTTTTAAATTATGTAAATAAAGAATCCAATGCAAATTTTTAATCGAATAGCTTCTAAATGCCGAAATATCTTAAATATTAAAAAAAATTTTAAAAAAATTTAATTTATAAAATATTAATTATTTTCATTTATTCTACCAATTTTTTAGGTACTTTAAACATTGTTTTGTCTATTTATTTAAAATATCAGTGCAAATTTTAATAAGTTTATGGTAGAAAGTTGATGGTAAAGTAAAAGAAGATGGTTGGCGGTTAAAAAACAGTGGTTGCTGGTTGCTCCAGCAGAAAATTTACCATCTTCTTTTACTACCGTTTTTCACATGGTTGGTGGTTATTTGACCAGGTCAAATGACCATGGTTAAATGACCTGGTCAAATAACCACCTTCTTTGACTAGGGCCCCAGATTGGGGGTCGGGGTCGTTTTCGCGCCAGCCGAGTTTTTGAACTATAACTTTTTTCATTGTCAACCAAATCCAACAATCTTACTATCATTCGATAGCCTAGGTATCCTCTATAGCCTGCAAAATTGCGAAAAATTTCACTAAGGTTAAAAAAAGTTGAGGCCAGAAAATTTCAAAAACTGGTTTTCTAAATATCTTAGGTCATAACTTTTTTGAACCTTAACGAAATTTTTTGAAATTTTGCAGGCTAATAGAGGACAATTTAGGGCTATCGAATGATACCAAGAAAGTTTGATTTGGTTGACATGAAAAAAAGTTTATAGTTTAAAAACTCGGCTGGCGCGAAAACGACGTGGCTCGCCAGATTGGTGTATTCAAAAACTCAGAATTTTTTCCTATTGGATTTAATATGGCAAACTGTGGTTTTCATGGCGGGTTAATTGGGTCCTCGTTGAATTATAAGATATTATGTATTTTGTCCAAAAAAAATTTTTTTTCAAAAAAATAGTAATTTTGGTACAAATTCTGTTTATAAGTTGCATTGAAATTTTCAATTTTTTTCCGGCGCCGCCTATCGGCACCGCGGACTCTAAAAATTCTAATTTCCTTGAAAAGTTGCTAAAATCGCTAATTTTGATCATTTTTTGGACAAACTATGTAACAAGTAGTATTAAAAATTACATACCGACGACGCGCCTATCGGCGCCGTCGGACCCCCCAATATCGCCTCACAAAATGCTTGAGGCATGATGCCTGGGAATATCTGCTAAAAAATAGGAAAATCCCACTACAAAATTCAGATTTTTCTTTTTATTAAAATGGATCCAATAACTGAGTTATTTGAAATCCAAAAATATACATAAAGCATTTACTCAATTTTTTGTTACGCAGTTTTTTATGAATTTTTTAAAATTATTTTATTATTTAAAAAT
The DNA here is from genome assembly GCA_023374025.1 of Heterodera schachtii. Taxonomy (NCBI): domain Eukaryota; kingdom Metazoa; phylum Nematoda; class Chromadorea; order Rhabditida; family Heteroderidae; genus Heterodera; species Heterodera schachtii. The sequence goes on along the minus strand of SIJG01000006.1, from coordinate 2,532,407 downwards.
AAAAACAAATAAATTTCCAATATTGTATTTAGGTGTAATCAAGGATCAGAATTTGTAATCTTGTTTCCTGTCAAACAGAAAAAAAGACCGGGACCCATCACCAATTCTTGTGATTACTCCGCAACCGTGACCAATTCAACGGACTCCGGTGAAGTGTCGAACCCCGAGTCCTCATTTGGTCCAGCGTCGCTCGCAACGCCAACGGAAACCGCCGGCCCGCTTCATGCCAAACCCTGAGAGTTCAACTTAAAGAAGGGAGGTGTTGGAGTGTGAAAATTTGAATTTGACGCGCTCGTTTATCGATTAAGTTTGTGACCTGTCAATCCACGCTCCCCCTCATTCATTTTATCATTTAAGTTCTTCCTTCTTCCCTCATTTGTTCCTTCTCCATTCACTTTCTATTTTTATATTTCGCTGTGCATTGTCCACTGACCCAATAAATCGTTTTTTTTTTTGTTATTTGTTATAGTGAGAAGCAAAATAACACAAACAAATAAAGGGATTTTGTACCAATTTTCCTTCTCCTCCCAATACTGCTTCCTTCATTCCCCGCTTTATTTTGCTTTTATATTATAATAGCTTATTCATTCTTCGCTATGATGATGAGATGATCAAAATATTTATATTTTCAAATGTTTTGCACATCTTTTTTGGAGGGATGATTTGCAAACCCTCGCCTCTCTCACAGTCGCCTATTGCTCCGCTTGATTCCCCCCTCCTCCCCCGTTGTTATTTCTTCATATGTTATTGTTCGAAAAATAGCACGGCAATCGGAATTCACTATTGTCGAATTTATTTTATTTTGGAAAACAAATATTCAATAAAAAATTTCATAAATCTCAATCCGGGAAGCTTAGTTGAGGCTTAGTCTAATTTTTTCAGCCGTAAACATCGTCACCCCGGCCCAAAAGAAAATTTCGGGTTTTCACCTTTTGTCCCTACTTTCGCACTTTTTTATGGCGTATCTGAATTTTAAAACTTTGTTGTGCCTATCCGATAAGTACATTTTATAAATTATCATTTTTTACTTTTGAATTGTTATAAGGATTTTATTTTTTCAGGAAATTAATAATGGCTTCAATGCTTAGAGACATTTTCGACAATGAACAAGACTACCTTGCCTTTGTTGAAAAACAATTGCAAGTACAACGCGGCTCTGACGAATACCGCGCAATGAATCTGCATAAGCTCATACTGCAGAAGCATTCACCTAACGACGAGGCAGCAGGGCGAATTCGAACAACGGAAGTTGAGGTCAGCGGGGAGCCGATGCGCCATTCTGATCATGTTCCAGGCGGGTGATTACAAAATTAATAAAATTTTAAATTTTAACAAAAAAGCAAAAAATTCATTTTTATGAAAAACAAAATTTTGAAAATTCTTAATGGGTCTCAATTATTTATAAAACGGAAAGTTTAATAAATTGACTCCGAATTATTGGACTTTTTTGTTGTAGAAATATATTTTTTGAGAAATATATATTATCATTATTAATTAAAAATTTTTGAATTGGTCGCTTGTCATCCCATCTTTTTATCGAAAAATCCAAAACTGACAAATGAGACCGAACAATATAAATTTATTTAAAAAATAAAACAATTGACGACTTTTTTTCTTTTTTACTTTTTACAAGAAAATTTGGAATAATTGAATGCAATTGTTAACAGATTTTTTTCCAAAAAATGAGTTTTATATTTCGCCAATTTAAGAAATTAGAACATTTTTCTTCTACTAAATGTAAGAATATATGTTAATGTCATGAAGCGAACTCGAACCACCAAACTTATTTTTGGGCTCAAAACTTAAATATTTAAACATTTTTTATCTTTTTTAAATCCCAAAAAGTTGCGTTAGCCTTTTTCATATTCTTGGCGGTGCCGATGGAATGTCAGGGAAATTTTTTTACTAGTATAAGAATTTTTTGCATTTAAAAAATGAAATTTTTGACAAACAATTCATCATTATTAATTAATTCATTTTTGAGTTGATCGTTTGATTTTTTTAAATTTTTGTAAGAATTTTTTAGATGCACTGGAGAAATTTATCAATTGGTTCAATGCGGAAGAGAAAACGACAAAGAATGTCTTTCAATTTGCAGCCCTTGCGCATTTCTCATTGGTAATAACTTCGATTTTTTTCTTCAAATTTAATGACATAATTAAATCTTTTTTCATTTTCCTATCTCTGTATCATTATATTGGTTTACTCTATGTATACTTTTCAAAATTTATCAATAGTTTTAAAAGTAAATAAAAAATATATGTTTATTGTCATGAAGCGAATTCGAACCACTAAAATCATTTTTGGGTTCAAAACTTCGTAGGATAAATAGTGATTTATCCTTTTATTTATTATTTTTCATCACGATGATTTTTCGCGTTAATTTCCCATTTAAATATTATTTGTTGTCCTTTTCATATTTTTCATGTTTTGTATTCATTCGAAAATGGTATTCGAATTATGTAATGTTTTATGTTTTCATTTTTATTGAATTTATTATATGTTTTATGAATTGTCTTTAAATTTCCTGATAAAGCCCCCAAACTTCTGATTCCCTTGACTTTAAATCTGCTGTTTAAACGAGCAGTTAATATTTGACTTTAAACACAAAGTGGTGTTGAATTGGAAATTATTTCCCTCGTCTCATCCCAAAACCCAAATTCCTATTCCATCCCCGAACCATTTCTCGTTTTCTCCAACGACTTAAATAGTAAAACTTTTTTTAAATTAACCAAATGTCGATCGCTTTTTTAATTAAATTTTTTGCGGTGCCGATTGAATGTCAGGAAATTTTTTATCTTTGCACTAAAAACATTAAAAAAAAGTTTTGTTTTTTTTTTCTCAAATTTAATGTGATAAATTTGTAAGTCATATTTAATTAAATAATAACCAAAAAATTTTTATTTTAATTAATATTTGACAATCGCACAGAATGAGGCATCCATATTCCTCTTTTTTGCATGAGTTAACCAAATATTTCTAATATTATCAGGGGTACTGATTATGAATCTGAAATTAATTATTATAGGATGTCATTTGACCCATGATTTTGTCAAATCAATAACTTTTTCATCAAGTTGTCCTTATATTTTATTGCATAGAAATTGCGAGTAAAAGATTTTCCTCGTTATTACCTTTCGAATGATGCCAAAAGGATTTTATTAACAAAAGTAGGGCTAGCCACTGTATTTTAACCGAACGGAACCAAAAACCGGTTTTTTGAGCCAAAAATTGAAACCGAAAACTGGGGCCCAAACCGGCCTAAACAAAACCGGGGGTGAAGGTTTTTCTGTTTTAAAAATACACCTCTAGATGACATCTCGCTTGGAATTATCGACAAGTTTCTTAAAGATATTACACCTTTCGCCTAAAGAAAAATTTATTTTCACCAAAATTTGGTTTATTAACAGGGATAGGACTTCATGTGCTTCAAATTTAAATTACTCTTTATATTTATTTATTTTTAAATTGATCTACCTTATTGCCAAAATTACAATTTTATGCTAACCTGTTATGAAACAAGCCAAAATTTCAAAAAATTTACCGACATCTACTCACTAAAACCTTTTTTTCTTAAAAACTGCCACAAAAAATGTTTATCGTTTGTGATGTTGAAGAAAATTCGATTATACCCAAAAAAATACTTCGAATTTTCTTCAACATCACAAACGATAAACATTTTGGCTTCAAAACAAAAGATGCAATAATCAATTTCTGAATATCTTTTTTATTCGTACAACGAATCCGCGGAATTGCTTATCCAAAACAGCTATGGAATCGGAAGTTTAGCTAAATTTAAAAATCTTGTGAAAGAATTTTATTCAGAAAACGAGTCCTGAGTAGTGGTTGTTGAGGGGATATTGATGTATTTTATTGCCTTTATTGAATTGTTTCATTGAAAAGCAACATAAGAATCATTAAAATATTCAACTGATGCAAAAAAATTCAGATGAATAATTCTGAGTTTTTTGCCGAAAAATACCAACATTGTGACGGAATTCACGAAACAATCGCGCATAACTCCATCCCTCAATTTCTCATTTTAGTACTTTTAATAATTCAGTATTATTATACAACCGAGATCCACAGATATCCGCTGGTTCAAATCCCAGCAAAATGATTTGGCAAATTTTCATCCATGTTTATGGTTTTTTACAAGAAAAACCGAAAAATACACTCCCAAAGACCAAAAATTTTTAAGAAATACAATCCTAAAGACAGACAAATTCGAAAATTGTCAAAAACTTATTTTATTTTCAAAAATTCATATTATATTTAATTGAAAATCATTTATCTCAAGGGGTCAGGACAGGTCATCCACAGGCAACTCATCCACATTTTTCTCGGGTAAAAATTAAAATTAAATGGATGCAAAATGCCGGTGAAAAATAAAATAAAATTGATAAAAATTCGATTCGAGTTGGTGACGGCGCATGGCTGTGATGGAATATTTTTAGAAAATTAAAAAAAAAAAACTTTTTTGCATATATTGCTAAAGCATTTATTCTCAAATTCTTATAGAGTCAAGCTCTGCCGGATTTTATCAATTTTATTTTATTTTTCATCGGTATTTTGCACCCATTTAGTAAATGTGGATGAGATGCCTTGTGTGATGAGTTAGTTGCCTTGTGGACGACTTGACTGTGGATGAGTTGCCTGTGGATGACCGACCTGCCACTGCGCCTATCTGAATGTGAAAAAATGTTATTAAATAACAATTTGAGACACCAATTTGGGTTCCCGGTGATTTCGTCAGTAAGTGATTTCGTCAGTGAAAATTAATTCAGAAAAAAGAACACCTCGCAAAAAATTACAAAAAATTCAAAAAGCCGCATGAAGCGGGCTAGTAAATATCCTAGCGGGTTGCAATTTGCAAAATCCGCTACAAGTATTCTCAAATTGTTGTCCTGTCTAATCCATTTTTAAACGCAGCCTCCATACGTGATCGGCTGACGCAACACAATCTCTGGTTATAGACGAAAACTGACAAAGACTATCAACAAACTCAAAATGCTTAATAAGAAATAGAGGTGGAACGCGGACAGAAAAAGTCGCGGTCGCGCTCCAACACTGTTAAGAAATTTGAAACCAAAATTTCGAGGTTAATGCAGAATTATAATGGCTGACGACCATCTAGAATGAACATTTAGGAGATAAAAGTTGCAGACGAGGCACAAATACAAATTATTTTGTTTCTATGTAAGTGACCGGCCGAAAATAGGTTGACAATCGAGCAAATAATTTTTATTTTTAAATTTACATATTTATTTAATATATTTTGAACGAATTTAATTTATAAATTATTAAAAATTTTTCGTAAAAAAAATGATTATTATTATTACTGCGAAACCCATACGGACGAAATCACTCACTGACGAATTCACTTCTGACGAAATCACTCACTGACGAAATCACTTCTGACGAAATCACATGTTACCCCAATTTGAAGTATATAAAATTATATTTTTTGTTTTTCGTTAATTAATCAGTTTTTTCACTTTCAGTCTCAAAAATGTAATATTATAATTTTTCGAAGTTGAACCAATTTATTCGTATTTTTGTGTTTTTTTTTATCCATATAAATCCTTTCTCTAGTAATAACGCACAGTTAAAGTGGGCATTTCTCTGAATTCTTTCCTAAATTAAATAAAAATTTCTTCGCCCATAACCTTTGCTGCACCATCACAGCGCCATTTAATTAATTTTTAAGCATTTTTCATAATCATTCCATTTTTTAAATGCCAATATTTTCGCCAATGAAAAAAAGAACGGCGCTCTCGATGATAGGACAGATGTTGTGGAACAGTTATTTATGTAGATGTAATTACTTGTTCAGTTCTGAGCAGTTATGAGTTGTCCGTCAGATTTAATTATATATTATTATTTTGTGAAATTTTTTTATTAATTGGAAGGCAAATGATTTTCTGAATACAAATGAAAATAAACAGTAAATAGGTAAAAATTTTTACTAAGATTCAATCTCTTATAATTTATTTTTCTTAATCAATTTTTACTAGGTTGATAGGGTCCCTTATGTGTGCGAACTGGTGACGAAGCAAGAGTCGAAACAGAGCCAAAATGTGTTTGTCAGAGAAAAGGACTGAATTTCCTATTATTGTTATTTTAAAATGATCACTTACTTTTATTTATTGAATGATTAAGTTTTTGTTTATTTTATTCAGTTAAACAATAAATTTTAATTGAAAAATTAAAGGGGAAACATTTTTTGATTTGTGCCCGCCGAACACTCTTTTGATTGTCAGCCGTTTTCATTGTCTTAAGACGGCCGAATAGGTGAAGTCATGCATGGCATGTGATCTGGCGGCATTCATTATATTTTCTTAAAATTAATTGAGATTGAAGCATCTATCAGTACGAATGGGCAGGGAACACGCTAATCAGTTTTTCTCTAAATTTCATTTCTCATAGGTCGCAAAATATTTTAAAACAAATTTGAAATTTAAAAAATTAGATTAGAAAAATATTTGAAATTCGCAAAAATTTTAGTTAAAGCCGTGATGTCCAACCTTCAGCTGGTGGCAAAATTCAGCACGAATAGCTGCGAGTGAGACATTGTGAAACAGACTTCGCAATACCAACTGAAAAAGGACCCACCATAAACTAAGAAAATGAGTATTATTTGGACAAAATCTGCCGACGAATTCCAATTTTCTCATGAAAATTCATTTTAATCATTGTTGTGAAGTTGGAAAATTTTTTATTATTGCTCCCAAACTCGAAATTTCAGAAAAAACTCTTAGGTGATGAAAATGAAAAAAAAAGTCTAAAATTAATTTACTCTAACATTTTATTGTTTACATGAAATAAACAAATTCATGAAACTAAAAATATTCATTTAAATGAATTCTTGGAAGAAATTGTCTTAATTCAGAAAAGCATCATTTTGCTGGCTAAAAGGAAATTACATTATTCAGAAAAGATATTCAACAAATATTTTTCTAATGTTTTATGGCAAAATGCGTTGGGAATATTTTCTTTAACATTTTTTCTGTATAAAAACAAAATAAATTCCCACAAAATCATTTTAAAAATAATTCTTTTGTTAATAATCTCCTTATGATGTTTATGTACATAATAAGTGTTGTTTTAAAATTTTCTGCTTTCCAGTTTAAATTGTTTTCGTTTTATCCATTGAATTTTTAAATGAGTTTTTAGAAATTCTTTATTTTTTCTAAAAAATGCGCAAATTCCAAATCGTCACCGTCTCCATGATGCTTTTTTTCACAATCATTGCCATGAACATGTTCTTGGCGACCAATGCCCAATGTACCTATGACGCTCCAAACAATATATGTTTGAATGATTCGTGTGATGGTGTCGGTTGCTTTTTGCATGGCACCGAATGCTCTTGCGTGTTTAAGGTTTGAGCAAAAAACGGAATAATTTAATGGAATAAAAAGTCGAGAGATTCATGAAAAATACAGTTTAAATTAATGATTATTTGAATTTTTTAGCGAAAGTCGGACCACCTTGGAAATCTGTTGAAAAAGACGTGAAGCTTTCAAAGTGACCGTGCGGACAGAGAAGTAAAAGTGCTTTATTACCAAAATTAGTGATCACTGATTAGTTAATGATTGTATGTTATTGATTGTTAATAACAATAAATGTTTTATGTTTAAAATGAGTTATATAACAAAGCAATGGTGAGAAAGCAATTTTTTTCTAAATCCTAGCATTGAGAAAAGTAATTTGTTATTAGCATTATCTTGGTCTGTGAAAACCATTATCTTCGATGGTTGTTAGTTGAATGTTGGCCTTTTCAGTGACTGGTCCCTCCACTGACACCGAACATTTTTAGATGTCTTCCACTGTACGGTGTAGTGCTGACATTCAGCATTTGGATACTGTAATAGTGCGTGTGTGTTTTTTGTTATTTAAATACTGTATACCGGCTTGTATTGGCATAATGCGCTTTGTTACCGTACTGGGCTGTGTTGGGATTCGGTGTTTGATTAATGCATTGTATTGGGTAGATCTTCTGTACTCGGTTACAGTACACAACTTTGTTGGAGGCCTTTGTTTCTATCGCCTTTATTTTCGTTTTGCAAGGAAATATTTGATGAAGCATTCGCACAAAAAGAGTTCGCAGGTCCTTACAAATCAGCAGCAAAAAGATCTAAAGTTTTGATTATTAAGGTAAAAAAAAAGTTAAAAATTGATTAATTGCCTCGTCTGAAATGGGATACAATGCCAAAATGAATTGGAGAGGGAAATAAACAATTTGTCCGATTGGGTGACAGTTTTTAAAGTCAATAAACCATTTTGTATTAATGGCAGCATTTTGCGACATATAAATCCAAGCAATTATTTGAATTGCGAAGCATGTCGCAGTGAACCGTCCGCTGTCTTTGTCCGACGATTGGGAATTGTCCCCACTTCGATTATGCGCTTTTAAAAATAATTAGTGGTAACTATTTCAGAATATTTTTATGCATTTTACCCTTAATCCATGCCAAACGAATTGCAATTGCCACATAAAATGAGGAAGAAACGATCAGATAAGTCCACGTAAAATCTAATAAAACTAAATGAAAATGACGAATTAAATATTATATGAAATGGAGCAGGAGAACACTTACAAGCATTAAAGGGAGCCAAAACAATGGACAATAAATGCAAAAGTAAACATTGGATCAGAACAATTCTAAAATGATGAAATTGTCTATTAAACAGTGTTTAATTACACAACTAATTAGTTAATTAATTATTACTTTTTTGTCACATTGTTTCTGAAATGAATTGGGAGGAAAACTGCGTGTGCTCTGTTTGCTGCCAATGCAATGATATGAAAACGGTTGCTGATCAAACTGAACATGGTCATAATTTGTCGTGCATTTTGGCTGATTTGAACGAAGCTGATGACCAGATGATGGCCCAATATTGAGGAGAGTAAGCCGAGGAGAGCAGGGAAAAGCTAAACTTGTCAAGAAAGGGATGTGTGCGGTGGCTTCACCCCCCCCCCCCCCCCCCCCGCCCTCCCCTGGCCATGGCATACGCACTTTGCTGACTAAAATGTACAACGCAAAGCGTTCACGTGCCAATTTGAACAGCGGATAAACGCAAAAGATCAGAAACAGAATGCCAAGCAACCAATAAGTGATTTGCACATATTGGAACACTTTTACACTGTCCAACGAAGATGGAGCAAGTCCACTGCAGTTCATTTGTAGAGTAATTTAAAAAATATTCTAAAGAATATTATGAACACGAATTTAAAACTTCCTGACGATAACTCCAATAGGGAAAAAATATTTTATTATTTTTTTTCATTTTGGCCTAAATTATTTTAAAACTTTCCTATATTAAATTTTATTAGTGATGAATTTCTTCTAAAAACACTCCTATATCAGTTTTATTTAAAAAAGTTAGTTGAAGGCATAAAATTAGAAACAAAGCACCAAAAACAAAAATTGTAGAGCTTAATAAAAGTGCAAAAGTTACTAAAATTAAATTTAAAAATAAAATAAACAAAAATTGTAGAGCTTAATAAAAGTGCAAAAGTTACTAAAATTAAATTTAAAAATAAAATAATTTTATTTTCCATTTGTCCCCTCTGCAGAACGAAAGCATTAGCACAGTTTGAATATAATTGGTTTTTATTTAATTTACTTTGCCCTAGACCAATCTTAAAAATTAATTTTCCAACAAGTGAATATAATATATAATCATTTTTACCGCACTAAATAAAGTCAGAAAATCACTGCTGCCAATTAATGAAAATTTCACAGAACGATAATATATATAATTAAATCAGACGGACGGACCACCCAACTGCTCAGAACTGAACAAGTAATTACGACCGCACCATCAATTAGTGCTTACTTTTAAGTCTAATAATCATAGAGCACCTGCTGCCGACGATGATCATTTTTGCTCTTATATTAAAAAAATAGCCTAATTCGGATAAACGGACGGACCCAAAACATCTGTCCTATCATTGAGAGCGCAGTTCTTTTTTTTCTGGCCAAAATATTGGCATTTAAAATGGACTGATTATGAGAAATGCCTAAAAATTAATTAAATGGCGATGTGATGGTGTTGGAAAGGTTATCGGCGAAATTTTTTTTATTTAATTTAGGAAAGAATTCAGAGAAATGCCCACCTTAATTGTGCATTATTACTAGAGAACAGATTTAAATAGGAAAACCTTAAAAATATGGATTATAATATGAAAGTTCACGAAGAAAACATGGAAAAATACTAATAAATTTTTAAAAATCTGGACAAAAAATTCTCATAAATTGATTTCAATTTCGAAAATTATTAAACCATTAATTTTTGAGATTAAAAGCGAAACAGACTATTTCACGAAAACTAAAAAATATATATATAAAATTCAATATTTGATATCTCAAATTGTTAATTTTTTTAAAAATAAGTTTCAATAAAATTTAGTTAAACAGGAAATTGGAAAATTAAAAAAAAAGCTATGAATTATCGAATTTTTTCAAATATTTCTGTCGTTAGGAGTGTGATTTTTGATTTTTCTTATGAAAATGCCAAAATATAGATGAAAAATATGTGCAAAAACATGTTGTAAAATTCAAAACATTTTAAAATTTGAAAGTCTTAATATCCCTTCATTATTTGAATCGTTTTCAAAATTCCTTTTTCATTTTCAAAAATTCTTTTTCAAGTCTGGCATCCTCCTTCTCCGTCTCTCACAAAGTTGTAGCATCCGTCCGGACCAGGGCTGGGCGAAACTTCGGCTTCGGCTTCGAAAACTCCGAAAACTTCGGGTTTTTTGAGCTTCGAACTTCGTGCTTCGGCTTCGGCTATTTTACCCGAAGTTTCGGGAAAAATACACCCCTAAAGATTGAGTTTTCAATGTGAAAATGCACCCTTAGTGATGGGCTTTTGATAAACTTAAATTAATATATATTTATTAATTTTTTGTTTTTCTTTTTTTGTTCACACGCATGGTCGAGTGGTAGTGCTCTTTGCTCTTTTCATTATGTTTCCTTTGGATCAGTTCCCATCCAAGTACTTGCTTTTCCCATCCAAGTACTTGCTTTTCTTCTAATTTTTCAAAATTATTCTTTTTTTCGACGAAAATTTAATATAAATTTAACAATTAAAATCGCAAAATCTTTTCATTTTTGAACTAAATCTGTCACTAAAATTTCAAAATTTTCCCGGCGGCGCCTATCGGCACCGCCGGAGTTCCAAAATTCCCTTTATTTTTTAAATTGACTCAAAAACTGTGAGTATTCTAAGAATTATAAAAATTTACAAAATACATTGTTAAAAAAATCATTATATTTATTTACCGAAAGGGGTTGTTGGTTGGTCTATTTGATATTTAACCGAAATTTCGTGATGAAAAAATTTTTTGGAATTAAAAAAAAATTTTGAAAAAACTTCGGCTTCGGCTTCGAAAACTTCGAAAACTTCGGGTTTTTTTGGGCTTCGAGCTTCGGACTTCGGCTTCGAATAAAAATTGGGCTTCGCCTTCGGCTTCGGCTTCGAGTGCAAAGCCGAGCTTCGCCCAGCCCTGGTCCGGACGATTATTTGGTATTTCTCCTCACAATAGTAATAGCAGCTGCACCTCGTTTTCAATGCGCAATGCTTGTCGAACACAAATTGGCACGCCTAATAATCAGAACAATATAACTAAAGCGGAGATTTTTATGCAATTAAATTCCCGGAGTTTCAAAAAGCTAAAAATTTTTAAAACGAATAAAATTACAGTAGTTAACGAATTTTTAGTTTGAAGCAATTAAATTCATAAATTCTTGGTCCATGGGGATGGGTAAACAAACGTGAATGGGAAATTTGTTTTTAAAAAGAGGTTGAAAGCTTTTCACTTTGATTTTTTCTTCTTTCTCCATGTTTAATTAATTGAATTAAAATAATTATTTCATTAATTTTGAGAATGACATCTTTTTAGTTAATTTATTCCATTTTTTTTTGGTTTTATGGGCACAATTAAAATATTATTATTAATTATCTTTGTTCATTAAATATTCCTCTTGTTCGTACTGCTGTTCTAAAACAATTGCCAGAACTGAAAGACGAGGCGCCGACTCATTGGGCTTATTGGGTGGGAACGGACGAAAATCGGCGGGTGGCGGAAACGATGCGGGGGATAATGAAGAATGCACCCATCCAAGGAATTTGGATTTTTATGGCAATAGCTTGCACACGAATCAATGTTTACATGGTAAAATGGGGGGGGGAATGTGTAAATAACAAATGTATTACCTAAAAAAAACAGGGAAAAGCGACAAGACTTATGCCGGGAGAAGCCCGTTTCCCACCCGTGCCCGCCGTCGGTGGTCCCTCCAACGTTCCATAGTCCCCCCTCACCACTCGAAAAAAAATTACTAAAATTTTTATGATTAAGGGTTTTTCTCGAATAATTATTTTTTTTTAAACTTGGATTTTAAAAATTTATAAAAATGAAGAAATTGAAAAAATCTAAAGGTATTTAATAGAAATACCTATAAGATAAAACTAAAATTATAGTTTTAAAAAATTTTCGAATGGATGAGGCGGGGGGGGGGCGGCGGAGGTGGGTGCTATGTAGTTATATAAAAGACATCAAAAAGGGCGTTATATAAAAAACCATCAAATGAAAATTTCCAACAAAAAACTGTCAAAGACTTTTTGTCTATGTAAACCAAATTAAAAATAGCCCTAACATTTCTCTATTAGCTCACCTAAATTTCAAAAAATTTGGCCAAGTTTGTGCAAAGTTATGGCGCCAAGAGTACCCAAGGAACCTGGTTTTCAAACATTTTTGGCCATAACTTTTTTGAATCCTAATGAAATTTTTTTTTATTTTGCAGGCTAATAGAGGAAACATAGGGCTAGCAAATGGTATCAAGATCACTTTATTTTGTTCGTTCTAAGAATGTTTTGATCAGAATCTTTGATGATCAAAATTATTTTATGCCAAATGAAAAAATTTACGTTATAAATTGTTCAGGTTTTTTATTTTCTTGATATCATTCTATAGCTCTAAGTGTCCTCTATTAGCCTGCAAAAAAATTTCATTAGGATTCAAAAAAGTTATGGCCAAAAATGTTTGAAAACCAGGTTCCTTGGGTACTTTTGGCGATAACTTTGCTCAAACTTGGCCAAATTTTTTGAAATTTAGGTGAGCTAATAAATAGAGAAATGTTAGGGCTATCGAATAATACAAGAATATTTAATTTGGTTTGCTTTGACAAAAGTTATGGGCAGTTTTTTGTTGGAAGTTTTCATTTGATGGATTTATATAACGCCCTCATCCCTAAGAATTGATAAATTTCAGAAAATTCACCCCTAAGAATTGAAAAGTTTTCTCAAAAATTGATCGCCAAAATTCATTTTTTTTTCTTGATAATAAATTTTAGGTTTAAAAATTTCCTTAAACATTATTAAATATTTAATAATCATTTAAATGACCAAATAATTTTTTAGTTAAGTTTTACGTATTTTGCACCTTAAAAAACCGTAGAAAAATTTTTTTAATGCCTTTTTTCATGCCTTTTTCGGGATTTTCGTGCCTTTTCATGCCTTTTTTTTCAATTTGTTGTTGCCTATTATAGTGCCTTTTTCGCGATTTTTGATGCCTTTTTTTGCGGTCTCTACTTATGACATATTTTATTTGAGTATTTATTAAAACTTCTGGGGTGTGTTTTTTGTGCGAATCCGACCTAAAATCTTCGTATTTAATCCATTCATCAGCATCACAAGAAGGAAAGCACGGAATATGAAAGCCATCATATGAAAGTGATAGGGTGTGGCGAGGAAAGCACGGACAGTGGAGGAGAGGTGGTAAAGCATTGGCTACTCGTCAATCTCTGGGGCACTGAGTAAAAAACTCATCAAAACTTAACGACAATTATATTATGGTAAAAATTATTTAGATGGGGACTGAACGGACTTTTCAAATGGCGTCGAGGAACGGATGAATGCCACCGAATCATGGAATATTTACTTCGGCACTCTCAACATTTGAGATGCCTTAACGGAGTAGGAATTTTTTTCGTTCGCCATTTATTTAAAATAAATTGTTTTTTGGCTATATGAGGATTTTTGATTAAAGATACTTAATGTATATGCATATTCAGTACACATATATATAATTTTTCTAACCAATTATTCATATGTAGAGATCGGCTCGGTCGGTTTTTTTCAATTTTTCTGTTAGATTTTTCACCGAAAAAACCGACCCGAAAGATTTTTGGGTTTTTGGTTTCGAGCTTTTTCAAATTTTCACAGAAACCGACTCTTCGTGCCGGTCTCTTTCTATTAATTTTTGTCGCATTAATTCAATTCCATCTTTTCAGCCCATCTTTGCTTTTAATTGGTAAAACAAAAATATAAAATTAAAAATATAAAATTATTTAATAACCAAAAGAATGATTTCAATTTTTAAAAATCGTTGAGCCTTTTTTATCCGATGTTAAGCATGAAATTGATGCTTTCAGTTCAGGCAATCGCGTGTTTCGCCCGAAAATCCGCCCTCGAGTTCAATGCGTCCAATGTCGTACAATTTGGACGGGTTTTTGCCGCTTGACACATAACCGTCTTTGATTTTAATGGTGAATTTGCGGTCGCATGGCTATATAAAAGAATTGAATTAATATATTTGTTTATTATTGGACAAAAAAATTTAAAAAATACAAATATTAATTAAAAAAGTAACAATTTTCTGCTTATTTATAATTAAAGCTTTCCCCAACCTTATAGCCATCGGCACAATTATGATAAATATTCTAAAATAAATTAAAATTTCAATATTTTTGTTTAATTATTTTCTTACAATTTTTGGGTCAATTGTTGAATATTCGCTAGTATGACCAGTAACTTCAAAATATCCTTTGTCATTGGTTTTCGTCTCTCCCTGTTTTAAATTAAATTAATATTTTCAATAAATTTTCATTAGATTTAATAATTCAACATAATTAAATTAAAATTATTTAAATACTGAAAATGCAAATTTATTTTGTGTTTTCCCACCATTAAATCGTCCGCATCAATCCCTGCACATTTTATTTAATTAAAATTGAGTTTATTATTTATTTCACCTCGGTCATCATCGTACAGTTTCACCTTCACATTTTTTGCCGGTTTTCCCTCACATGTCAAGTAACCTTTGGCACCGGCACTTTGTTCACGGCCCAAAATGTCACAAAACACTTGGCCAAAAAATGCCGACAAAATTGAGAAAGCAAACAATGGTTTAATAAACATTTTTTTCTCTAAATTATTTATTTTTCTAATTATTCCTTCATAAGGAGAAAGAATTAAAACATATTTTTCAATAATTATCATTAATTAATAAATTTATTTATTACAAAAATTTGCAATTTCAAAATAATTTTTGGAGAAAAAGAGAATTATGAGAAAAGATTTCTCTAACATTAATAAATAAAATGGAGTAATTAATGGTTTTTGGTAAATTTCTGCTGAACGACGACTTTCATTGCATGATTAATTGATGGATGATGATGACTTTGGCGAAGGGTTCCACATTAGCGAATTAAAAAAAACAAAAACTTGATATAAAAACGGGCTCCGATGATGCGTCAATGAGTATTTTTAGAAAATTTCGAAAATATATTAAAGTTTTTGAAAACTTCAAAATCCGTAAAAAACAACAACGGCTGGATGATAGATTTTTTCTAATCAGCAAGCAGGGCTTTTGTAAATCCTCCAAGGGGTATTAAAATGGAAAAATAAAATCAAACTTTCTCAACTAAATTCTTTCATTGAAAAGTTTATGGTTTTAAGTATTCTCTAGGAATCAATAATTTCAAAAACCTTGCAAAATTTATAAGCAAAGTCCGAAAAATTGGAATTTTAGGTTTTATGACCATAATTTTTTAAGTTTGAAATTTTATGGGTTAATAATGACCATAATAGCTCTCAAATGACAATTAGTTATCTTTTTTTTTTGATTGCTTATGAGGGATTACCCATAAAGTTTCAAATAATTTCATTAATTTTGAAAAAAAAATATGGTCATAAAACTCAGAAATCTTGATACTGATTTTTAATTTTTTTAAATTTGCATTTTTTTAAAATAGATATTCTTATAGACACTTTTAGAGCTATGAAAAATGACTTTGCAATTTTATGATTTTATTTTTTCATTTAATAGTTCTTGACGGATTTTTCACATTTTTATCCGATTGAAAATCACTCCAAAAATTTTATGACAACATTTTTTCTTTTCGCATCACTTTGTTTGACCAAAAAATGTAAATTTTAATGAACTTATTGGGTCGGCTTAAGTTTATGTAGGTGTCATGACTATAATTTAATGTCTTCTGATTTTTAAGGCGATAATCTTCTCATCCTTTTTTAAAGTAAAGGAAGAACGGATGAAGCAATAAAATTAATTTTATCAATTTTTAATTCGCTAAAATACTTCTAAAAATATTTATTTCAACAATTCCTCATCACTATAATAATCATGAACAATATTCTAAAAGCCTAATTCTGTATATCGCTTGGCACATCATATTGGTTTGTTCATCCATCAGTTGTGAATTGTCATCCCATAAAATGGCGAGTCAAAAAGTGTGCATTTTATCTTCCATCTTTTTTAACATTGTTCTTTCTCTCGTTGCAATTTGTTGTGCCACTTTCAGCATTTCCTTTAGCTTTTGTCAAATTGCTTTTTTTTGTTCGATTGGCTTTTCCCCTTAATTGCTGCTTCTCCTCCCTCATTAAACGCATCTTTAAATATTTGCTCAAATTTTTCAATTGAAATGGACGAATTTTCGAAAACATTTTCAAATTTGTATTCTTTGCTTTTGCTGTATTTCGCGTCAAAATAGAATTTGGTCACCATGTTCAGCACTTTTGTGACCTCAATTAAAGTCCCGAAAAGTTCAACTTTTCGAATTATAATCTGAGAATTTATAGCACGCACGGGAAAAAGTGAAATTTTATAGTTTTTGTAATATTTTATATTTTATCAAAATTAAATTAAAACATTTGAAAAAAAAATTAAATTATTTTAATTAGGGATTCATTTCTTTGAGAACGAACGAAACTAATCTCGCAATATATCCCCTTAATTAGAACACTATTTTCTCGATACTTTCATATTCCTTTTCACCTTTTACAGTACTATTGAAAAAACACCGTATACCTTCACAGAACACGTGCAACAAATATTCATAAAAAATGTCAAAATAATTTCGATATTTTTGGCATTCTCTCCGTTCATTCTCCGCAAATTCATTCCCAATTTTGGCACAGTGCCAATTGTCCATCATCAAAGACAAAACGCCAAGATAAGCGGCATATTTTTCCAGCAAATGTATTTTTCTCTGCTCAGCATTTGCCTCTGCTGCCATTCCATTGCAAATGTTCGCCAATTCATCAGCATAATGTAAGCAAAAATGTTCAAAGTTGGACAAACCTTTCACAAATGCATTGAATGCTTTGTCTTCAGTCTAAAATTGCATTTTTTGGAAATGTTTAAAGCCATTTCGAAATTTAAAAACCATCATTTGGCATAAAAAGCTCAAAGACCCTGAGTAAATGTGAAAAATTTCTTATTTTCAAATCTCCCGTCATGCCAAATTCGACTTTAAAATTGGTGGTACTTACCCTTGAAATTATGTCATAAAATGGCATATTCAAAAATGGGTTGTAACCTTCCAATTTGTTGCTCTTTTCATGGTCCCTCAACTTTTTAAGAATGCTTTTCAATTTTTGATCAAATTTATTGCGAAGTGTTTCAGTCGAATTGCCAAAATTTGCTTTGTAATTGCCCAATTTGCTCTCATTTAACAGAGTCAACCACGGCAATTTATTGGCATCCATATAAGCTTCATAATTGTCACTCTTTCTGTATTCTGAATCAAAAAAAATCCTTCAATAATAAAACAGTTCATTCATGATAAAAATGTTTGGCACTTCATCATTTTGGCATTGAAACATTGGCCAAATTATGGGAATTTGTTGTGCCAAGAGCGGTTTTTCATGTGCAATTAAAAAGACAATTAAATTTTAAAACCAGAAATTCTGTAAAAAAGAGATTAATGAAGTTGATCTTTTGAAAGAATTTTCTAAAATACCGAAATTTGACACTAAAATTATGAAATTTGAAACCCCATTATATAAGTAAATCATGCCTTACTTTTTGCATATACTATGAACAAATACTCATAAAGAATGTGCAAATATTTCTGGATTTTCACGCATTCCTTCACCATCTCTTTATCTCCCATAATTTCTTCCACCATTTTGGCACATTGCCAATTCTGTCTCATTAAATACAAATCGGCTAAGAAATACTCAAAACGTTTTTCTAATTCTTTTGTATTTTGTTCACCCATTTGTGTTTCTTGACAATATTGATAAAATTTGGATGGAGTCAAAAATTGGATGAAAAGGTTTTTTTCTATCTGAATGGCATAATTTAACCGCGTGAAAATTTTCACGACTATAAAATTTAACTTTAAAAAATTTTATGGCTCCAAAAATTTTAGAAATTATATAAATTGAATTTAAATGCTTTTTATTTTTGTTTTTCGAATAATGTTTCACTATTACATGAGTTTTTTCTCTGTGGGCTTGGGCTCTCATTTCGTACAAATAAAACAAAATAATTATATTTTTTCATCAAGGAAATCAAAAACTTGTGGCGGCGGTTGTGGTATTCTAATCAGAAAAGAAATTGGATTTTTTACAAAATTTTCGGATTCAAAATTTAATTCTGAAATTTTAGTTATTCAACTTCAAAATTTACAGTGCATCAGATTTGTTTTGGTGTATAGACCACCCAAAACAACACTTAAGCAAACAGAAAATTTGTTCAAATTTTTGCAAAAATTTTTTAATGAAAATTCAGTGACTTTAGGAGATTTTAATTTACCGAATAAGGATTTGGTATGGAAAAATGGGCATCCCTATTCAATGAGTAAATATGGTGAAATATTTTGTGACTTTTTCAATAGATTTTCTTATGTTTTGGCCACGAATGAGCCAACAAGGATTAACTCCTGGCTAGATTTGATTTTTTCGGCCAATGAAAAAATTATTACTGATTGTACTGTTAAAGGAGGCATATTTTCATCGGATCATTTAACACAATTTTTCACATTAATTACTCCTAAAATAAAACCAAAACCAAAGAGCATAAATTTTCGTTGGTTTTGCCCATCGAATGTGTTACATTTTAATATAGTCATAGCATCAAGGCTAAATGCCTTGTCATATAAATGCTTTAGCATAAACCAAAAATATTCCGCCTTTAACAGTATGTTATTAAACATTTTAAATGAGTGTATTCCAATAAAGCGTTTAACCAAGAAAGATTTAACTCCTAAATACCCACAACATTTATTAGCATCTATCAAAGAGAAGGCTAAATTATTCAGGCAAGCAAAAACTGACCCATCCAAAAAAGCACTATACGAAAGCATTTCTTTACATATAAAAATACAAACAAATAAATACCATAACCAAATTGAGAAAAAGGCTATTTCAAAGGGAATAAATTCTATTTATAAATATATACAAAAATTTAATGTCAATCCCTTTGAAATACCTAATCTGATTTATGAAGATAAATGCTATCATAACAGTGCTGAGAAATGTGAAATATTTGCCAACTTATTTGCCAATTCATTTAATAATAATGAAACAGACCCAAGCAATACATGCTTGGGTAATATTATAGAAAATGATCAATGCTTTATATCGGATATAAATTTTAACATCATCGAGACCCAAAATCTTATGAAAAAACTTCCGAACAAAAATGGCACTTCTCCAGATAATATTAGCTATAAAATTTTAAAAATTTGCCATTCTTCTCTGTCAACTGTTATTACTGACTTGTTTAGGATCTCATTAGACACTGGTTCACTTCCAGACATCTGGAAGGAATCAATTGTTTTTCCGCTTTTTAAAAAGGGTGACAAAAATAATCCCGAAAACTATAGGCCAATTTCATTAACCTGCTCACTTTGCAGGGTAATGGAAAGAATTTTAAGCAGAAATATTTACAATTTTCTACTAAAAAACAAAAAAATTTCGGAATTTCAATTTGGTTTTGTTAGAAATAGGTCTACAACGAGTCAATTAATAACAGTTGTGGAAGATTGGTATGAGGCAATTATAAATGGAAAAAATGTTGACTGTATTTATATTGATTTTCAAAAAGCATTTGACTCAGTGCCCCATGACTTACTTTTATACAAATTGGAAAAAATTGGTATAAGGGGCAAACTTTTAATTTGGATAAAGGATTTTTTGAGTAATAGGACTTTTCGTGTTAAAATTGAGGATGCTTTATCCTCAAATAAAAAAGTTTGCTCTGGCGTCCCCCAGGGCTCTGTCCTGGGCCCTTTATTATTTTGATCTATATTAACGATCTTCCTGATGCTTTGCCATCAGGAGTAAGAATTAAATTATATGCTGATGATGTTAAATTGTATATTTGTTATAAAGCAAGAGCTGACACAGAAATTATGCATAAAGCATTGCATAATTTATCCGAATGGGCAAATAAATGGCAAATCAGAATCTCAATTCAAAAAACTTTTGTAATTCACTTGGGGAATAAAAACCCCAAAGAAATATATAAAATTGATGGAAATATAATAAATGTTGTGGATACAATTAGGGATTTGGGCATAAATATTGATAATAAATTGCTATTTTCCAATCATGTCGCACAAATAATAAAGAATGCATATTTACGTATGCGTTCTTTATTTCGGATTATTAAATCAAAGTCTTCTAGGGTTTGGATTATTTTGTACAAAACTTATGTTAGACCGTTATTGGAATATGCTCCTGAGGTTTGGAATCCATCCCTTCAAAAAAATATTAAAAAAATTGAAAAATGTCAAAAATATTTCACCAAAAGAGTTCTTTTCAAATGCAGCCTTCCACCCATTCCATACCAACAAAGATTAGAATACCTTCAACTGCCAACACTTGAAAGCAGGCGAAAGCTTTCTGATCTGTTCATGGCTCATAAAATAATTTATGGCCGAACAGATCTGAATCCCTTTGAAATATTTAAACCTTCTAAACGCTTTAACATTCCCTTTTATAGACTTAACTCGAAATATAAATTAGGCAAAAAATTTATACCTTTTGCAGGGCGGGTAACTAAAATTTGGAACCAACTCGATAAAAAGCTTATTGAAATAAAATCATTAAATCAATTTAAAAATAAAATTAAAACCAACTCTATTTCTGTAAAATAGACCGGAAAAATTAAAGTCGAATTTTTAATTCATTAAAACTAAAAGTGATTTGGTCACTATTTATTTACTTGTATTGATTTCATATTATATTTTATTTTGGTGGTGATCTCGTTTTAATTGTTTTGCGCTTTGTTGAGGACATTTTTAATTAATGTTTTGTCCTCAATGTAAGCGGATTTTTCCCTTTTGTGGACTCTTTTTCTTATTGACAATAAACAATAAACATCCTTTTTTAAAGTAAAGGAAGAACGGATGAAGCAATAAAATTAATTTTATCAATTTTTAATTCGCTAAAATACTTCTAAAAATATTTATTTCAACAATTCCTCATCACTATAATAATCATGAACAATATTCTAAAAGCCTAATTCTGTATATCGCTTGGCACATCATATTGGTTTGTTCATCCATCAGTTGTGAATTGTCATCCCATAAAATGGCGAGTCAAAAAGTGTGCATTTTATCTTCCATCTTTTTTAACATTGTTCTTTCTCTCGTTGCTATTTGTTGTGCCACTTTCAGCATTTCCTTTAGCTTTTGTCAAATTGCTCTTTTTTGTTCGATTGGCTTTTCCCCTTAATTGCTGCTTCTCCTCCCTCATTAAACGCATCTTTAAATATTTGCTCAAATTTTTCAATTGAAATGGACGAATTTTCGAAAACATTTTCAAATTTATATTTTTTGCTTTTGCTGAATTTCGCGTCAAAATAGAATTTGGTCACCATGTTCAGCACTTTTATGACCTCAATTAAAGTCCCGAAAAGTTCAACTTTTCGAATTATAATCTGAGAATTTATAGCACGCACGGGGTCTTCATCTAAAAAGTGAAATTTTATAGTTTTTGTAATATTTTATATTTTATCAAAATTAAATTAAAACATTTGAAAAAAAAATTAAATTATTTTAATTAGGGATTCATTTCTTTGAGAACGAACGAAACTAATCTCGCAATATATCCCCTTAATTAGAACACTATTTTCTCGATACTTTCTTATTCCTTTTCACCTTTTACAGTACTATTTAAAAAACACCGTATACCTTCACGGAACACGTGCAACAAATATTCATAAAAAATGTCAAAATAATTTCGATATTTTTGGCATTCTCTCCGTTCATTCTCCGCAAATTCATTCCCAATTTTGGCACAGTGCCAATTGTCCATCATCAAAGACAAAACGCCAAGATAAGCCGCATATTTTTCCTGCAAATGTATTTTTCTCTGCTCAGCATTTGCCTCTGCTGCCATTCCAGTGCAAATGTTCGCCAATTCATCAGCATATTGCAAGCAAAAATGTTCAAAGTTGGACAAACCCTTCACAAATGCATTGAATGCTTTGTCTTCAGTCTAAAATTGCATTTTTGGAAATGTTTAAAGCCATTTCGAAGTTTAAAAACCATCATTGGCATAAAAAGCTCAAAAACCCTCAGTAAATGTGAAAAATTACTTATTTTTCAAATGAACTCATAATTCCTATACATATATTTTGACGCTTGTTTTTGTGAAAAGATTAGGAATTGGTCAAAATTGATGTCAGATTCGTGATCAGGGACTCCAAAAAACCCCCATGGATAAGTTTATGGTTAGACAATTACCTTACATAAAAAAATATTGCAAGTTAAAAGGCCCCCTATTTTTTGGAAATTTTCAATCTCCCGTCATGCCAAATTCGGCTTTAAAATTGGTGGTACTTACCCTTGAAATTATGTCATAAAATGGCATATTCAAAAATGGGTTGTAACCTTCCAATTTGTTGCTCTTTTCATGGTCCCTCAAATTTTTAAGAATGCTTTTCAATTTTTGATCAAATTTGTTGCGAAGTTTTTCAGTCGAATTGCCAAAATTTGCTGTGTAATTGCCCAATTTTCTCTCATTTAACAAAGTCAACCATGGCAATTTATTGGCATCCATATAAGCTTCATAATTGTCACTCTTTCTGTATTCTGAATCAAAAAAAATTCTTGAATAATCAGACAGTTCATTCATGATAAAAATGTTTGGCACTTCATCATTTTGGCATTGAAACATTGGCCAAATTATGGGAATTTGTTGTGCCAAGAGCGGTTCTTCATCTGCAATTAAAAAGACAATTAAATTTTAAAACCAGAAATTCTGTAAAAAAGAGATTAAGGAAGTTTATCTTTTGAAAGAATTTTCTAAAATACCGAAATTTGACACTAAAATGATGAAATTTGAAAGCCCATTATATAAGTAAATCATTCCTTACTTTTTGCATATACCATGAACAAATACTCATAAAGAATGTGCAAATATTTCTGGATTTTCTCGCATTCCTTCACCATCTCTTTATCTCCCATAATTTCTTCCACCATTTTGGCACATTGCCAATTCTGTCTCATTAAATACAAATTGGCAAATAAATACTCATAATGTTTTTCTAATTCTTTTGTGTTTTGTTCACCCATTTGTGTTTCTTGACAATATTGATAAAATTTGGATGGAGTCAAAAATTGGATGAAAAGGTTTTTTTCTATCTGAATGGCATAATTTAACCGCGTGAAAATTTTCACGACTATAAAATTTAACTTTAAAAAATTTTATGGCTCCAAAAATTTTAGAAATTATATAAATTGAATTTAAATGCTTTTTATTTTTGTTTTTCGAATAATGTTTCACTATTACATGAGTTTTTTCTCTGTGGGCTTGGGCTCTCATTTCGTACAAATAAAACAAAATTTTGTTCAAATTTTCCCCATCATTTGGCCACAAATTCCATTCTGAGAATTGTGTCTCATCTGTAATTTGTTGTTCGACTAGTGATTCAACTGATGTTTGCTCCATTTTTCTAAACATTTTCTCAAAATTTTTGCCAAATTTATGCCTCATTAATTTGTGATGACTTTCACTGATTTCATTTTCGTTTCTCGCCTCAAGTGCCATTTGTACAATGATATCCTCAAATGTTTCGTTTGGGTTGTAGTTGTCCAATTCGACTTTATAGTTCAATTTGTCCACATTGGCCAATTTGAGTTCGTAAAATTCCAAAAAATATCTGTCCAATTTGTGCCCTTTCATTTTGCTGAATTTCGAATCGAAAAAGAATTTGAAAAGCCAGCTAAGACTTAGCATCACATTGGACAATGTGCTGAATGTGAAGATTTCGGCAAAATAAAACTTCGGTTTCACTGCGGGCAGCCCAATAAATTCAGTGAACAAATATTCGTACAAAATGTCCAAATAATTTCGGAATTTTTGGCATTCTCTCCGCTCATTCTCTGCAAATTCGCTCCCAATTTTGGCACAGTGCCAATGCCGTCGCATCAAATACACAATGCCAAGTTGGCTCTCATATTTATGCATCAAATATTCCTTCATTGTCTGCGGTGGCGAGTATTTTATTTCCAAATCATTGAGCTCTTCGTCCACCAAAAATTGCTCAAAATTTGACTGTCCTCTCACAAATGCAAGCAGCACATTATCCTCGTCAAACTGTTAAAATGTAATTTTTAAAACTTTATTTTCCAGGCGGAACAAATAAAAAATTATAAAATTTACTTTAAAATGCGAAAATTTTAATTTTTGGAATTTTATCAAATTACAAATAAATATTGGTCATAGGTCCCAAACTCAAAATGCTTAAAAACGTTCTGAACTTTTAGGTAAAAGGTTTCAAAAAATTTTTTTAATTATTATTTTGACGTTTTTCATAGACTTTTTTTGGGCTTTCCAAATGAAAAGCAAGCGGTTTCCTACCCATTCCTTGTTACGGGTTCAAAAAAAAGAAAGAAAATGAAATTTCTTTTCCATTCAAAATAAAGCTTATTATGTTAAAAACAAATAAATATTTTCTTAACATCAATTTTTAGGGGGTTTAAAATTTCTCATTAATCGAGACTAAATTCGGATACAGAAAAACGCGAGGATTTAACAACTCAAAAACCGCGTAGAAATCCAGCAGCTCTCATTCTTACCAATGGTTTTGAGTTTATTATTGTCGGAAATGAATTTAGAAAGATTAATGTAAGAAGCATTTTCAAAATGAAAATACAATTCTTTAGATAAATGTGAAAAAGCCATTTGAAAAGAGAGCATTTAAATACTCATAAATATTTCTTTTTTTGATTACCTTCGATTATCTGAATTAATTTTCCAACGTTTTAAAATCAATTTATGGTTGTAATTGACAAAAACAAAATTTAATTCCAGTTTTAACGATTTTTACTAATTTTATTTGTCAATTTACATTCATTCACATGCAATAACATGAAAAACTGAAGTGGAGCATTAATATTTATTAAAAATTTTTCAAATATTTTCCACCATTTTTTCTTATGTTTGTTGGGTAATAATTTTGGGAATTTTAACGATTTTTAGCTCATTTTTCAGTCAATTTGCGTGAAATTCACCGCTCAGCTTCCGATTAAAATTTTTGACATAAATTATTATTATTATTATTATTAAGCTCGAATCACCTTTTCAAAAATGAAAAATTATAATCTTTCAATATATGAATTTTCAAATATTGTTCAATGATGAACAAGGGATTTAAACGGTGTTATGTCGTTATTTAAAAACCATCAAAATAAAAAATTTTGCTTTTAATTTTGATCTAAAGCAACAAATTTTATCAATTGATAGCCCAAAGTGTTCTCTATTAGCATTGAAATTTCAAAAAAAAATTATTAACGCTTAAAAAAGTTATGGCAAAAAATGTTCAAAAGACAATTTTGTTCATAACTTTTCTGAAACTAAACTAATTTTTTAAATTTTGTAATCAGATAAATAGAGAACATTTAAGACTATCGACTGAATAATCAATTAAAAAGTTTGTTGCTTTGGAGCAAAGTTATGAATAATTTTTTGTTAAAAATTTTCATATAAATAATTATTCTGCATCGATGAAACAATGTGAAGACAATTCCAACTCCGTTAAGCCTTCTCAAACATCAGGAGTGCCAAAGTTGATATCATAAGATTCAATGCGGCATTCATCTGTCCCACGGCGCAATTTGAAAAGCCCATTCATACCCCAGCTAAAAGATTTAAATGGATAGATGATGAAATTGCTATGAAATTTCAAGCCTGTAACCGGCGTCAGGACAATGAAAATCCATCATGGAAAATCCATTAGTAATGGACACAAACCATCGGTAAAAATTTTAAAATACTGAAAAAATTATACAGGTTTTTACGGCATTATAACTCGTTGAACTAATTTATATTGACTTATAAAAATACTGTAAACAATTTTTATAGAAATTTTGATAAACACAATTTACTGACGGATTATCTTTTTGTTGAAAAAGGTATGCTGCGAAATGAAATATTTTTCTAAAATAAACCTTGACTTGAAAACTTAGATGGTCCCCCCCCCTTCCTAAGCCGGTAAAATTTTTTTTTTCTAATTTAGGGCCAGATAAACCTAACACATTTTACCTATTGCCCCACGAATTGACGCCCAGCCAAAACTTGATCAGTTCGCCATTCCCCGTGGTTTCTTCTCCCCATCCGATCAGTTTCATGTCATGGATGAATGGATGCTCGTCGTCCTTCTTGTGCTGATCAATGAAAAGTACTACTTTATTAATTAGTCGCTTATTTTTGCTCCCGGAAAAAAAAAGTCAGTGATACATAATTTTGAAAATAAGATTCTGTAGCATTAAATAATTATAGTTTAAAAGGATCAAAATTATATGAGAATCTCATTCTTAATTCGTCAAATATTTTTTTTGAAACGATAAAAATTAAAATTTAGGAAAATTGTTAATATTTGTAAAAAATCAAACATACTTAATTATTAAATTATAAATTTATTCCATACCGATTCCCTACTTAAATTTAAGCATAAAAATAAACGTATTATTTCCTTAATAAACTTATTTTTATTTCCTATGTTAGCTTTTTGTCTTTCTTCTTCAGATGTCTTGTCAAGGGACAAAAAATGCGAAAATCATATTGAATTTTTCAAATTATGTAAAAAAATTAATAAATAATTCAAAAGCTTCCCATTAATGCGAGAGTAAAAAAGGTTTATTTTTACGAATTTCTGCCAACAACTTGCAAAAAGCCATTAATGTCTCATTTATTAGTTTAAAAATAGTACTCATACTCTCATAAAAGCCCAAATTGAGACTAAAATCTCAAATCTGTAAGCCCCGTTGTTCATTATCCGCCATTGTCAGCTTACCGTGTAAACATTGATTCGTTTGCTGCTTTTGCCATAAAATTCAAAATCCTTATACCAATCCACAGCAACTTGGATGGGCCCATTCGTCATTATCTCCCGCATCATTTCCTCCACCCGATTTTCGTCCGTTCCCACCCAACGCGTCGGCGCGCCTTTCAGTTCTGCAAAAAAAAACTTATTAAAATTGAATTTTTTCAACAAATTATGAACAAGTTTTAAAAAACGGCCAAGATGACGGTTTATTTGTATTTTTTCTGAATTTTAAGAAATTTTAAAATTGTAATCTCTAGGCCTCTCAGCCCTCCTTCCCTTTCATTAGTATAATACAGTATATTCATAACCTTCCTTGTTTGTTCACTTTTTTCCGGCGCTTTAACATTTTTTAGAATTTTTAAGAAATTTTAAAATTGTAATCCCTAGGCCTCTCGACCTCCTTCCCTGTCATACATATAATATTTCTGTCATTGTTCACTTTTTCCCGCATTTACTCACTGAACACTCTGCCCTTCCTGTAATTGAATGGCACTTGCGTGTCGCATTGTTTTCGGCACTGTTTTTCTTTGCCTTTCACTGGCAATTCCTTGCCGGGTACGCCTCGTGGGGGATAAATGTACGGCTTGCAGCCCAAACCCATCGTATAGTTTGTTCCGGTGACGACGCCCGTCTCGGCAAACCATTTCCATACATTGCCGGCGCGGGAGGGAATATCGAAGAACCAACAGGCACCTATTTTATTAATTTCTTTAATCATAACACTCAACAATTAATTTATATAATTAGTAAATATTTTTTAACATACTTTTTAGACAGGAAAATTGAAATCCCGGTTCCGGCTTTTCTGGTTCGTGGCAAGCCCGGTCCCATTTCCCAAAAAGACTCAGTCTCCCCATCCTTTTGTCCAAAATTTTGTAAGAAAAGTGCTGTAAAAAGAAAATATAACACTCCTAAAAAATTGCACATTTATAGCAAAAATTAAAGGTTTAGCCAAAAAATTAAAAAATATATTATTTAAAAAATCTCCTAAATCCTTCCTATCCAGACATTTTTTGAAGTTTTTAGGTCGTAAAAATCGGTAAATAAAATTATTAAAATATATATTTTTTACAACATACAGTTTTGCGATTCCATCGTGTCTTGCGCGGAAGCGAACGACGACGCGTGATTAGTGTACGAGCGAATGCCCTTTTTGAGTCGTTCAATGCAAATTCGGTCGGTGAGCACCGCCGCAGCGGAGAGGGCCCAACCCGAATAACATTTCCTGCCTAAAGCGCAATTCAATTAATCATTTGATCAAAGAGTAAATAAACCATAAATGATGGGTTAATACGAAAGAAAAAAATAAAAAAGTTTTATTTGAATTTAAATAAATTAGGAAATTATCCAAAAATACAGATTTTAAAAATATTATTCGAAAAATCAGATTTTAAATACAAAATATATTCTTAAAGTTTTAAGTAAAGAGAGTTCGCGTCGGGACGGGCACAACTGAGATTCGGGCGCCAACCCAGTCGCCTACTTCCCCCCCCCCCCTTTTTCTGTTAGAGATAGACAACTGGGCTACAACCTAGTTTTTTGATATATAAGTACATATTTTGATTGTAACTCCTTTCATAATTGTCCGAATTGAAATTTATGTAATTATCTTTTTTTTTTTAAATTTTGCAGCTAATCTGAATAAACACATAGAGCTTTTATCCAATTCACTCACTCAACAACTTTGGTTGGATTTATACGCAAAAACCAGTGCCGTCACCTATTTGCTAGTGATGTTCTAGAGCGAAATTTCTCGAGACTTGACCCCGAGACCGAAACCCCAAAAACCCAAGAATTTCTCGAGTCGAGACCGAGACTCCCGAGCATCACTACCATTCCCCGTCCCCCCGTTTCACCTTGGTCATTTACTATCCCAATGAAATCCGCACATTCCGGCCATTTTTCACGTGCATCAAATTTGGTCGGAAGTGTTTTAGCCGACTCCTTTTTTAGAACATTTTCATATAAGTTAAGTGGCATAATTTGCACTACCGAATTTGAAATAAAAATAAATTGCCAAAAATTTTCATTAAAAAAATATTTTAAAACTTTTGTCTATGAAATTATCCTTAATTTATAAAACAATTCATCAGACCGACCGGTCGTCGCTGCTTTTTCTGAAAAATTAATTCAATTGAAAATTGTCGCATTTTTTGTTTTGTTTGCCTTTTTCTGCTGCGTTTTGTTCTGCTGTTTTTGTTTCTTAATGAGCCCTTTCGCCATTTTTTGAAGTGGCTTTCTGTCCATAAATGCAAAATTTTCGTGGACGACGGCCTAAAATAAATAAATAAATTTTAAAACAAATTTTGGATGGCTAATTGATTTAGAATAATAACGACGAACTATCCAATAATTTTGCGCTTTGTTTAGTTTGTCCACATATTCCTGCTGTTCTTTCTGCAATTTATCCATCCGTTGAATATCCTTAATTTTGCAATTATATAATAACTTAAAAATAAATTTTTATTTTAAAAAACAACTAAATTCCCGAAGTTTTGCAGCATTATTTTTCAATTTTTTGAGCTATTGAGGGTTCGACGCCTCTGGGGAGGTTTTATGAACTTACAATAAGCAGTAAATAATGTTTAAATCTTATGCAAATTTTTTTTTATTATTTTTGAGAAATTTTTAAACATACACAAATTTGGAATCAATAAGGAATCCGATGCCTAAAACTGTCGGAATCCCGGTATACCCTCTGATACAAATGAAAAATTTAAAATGAAATACCTAATAATAATTTATTAAAAAATCTGTAATTTGTAGATTATAATTTTTTAAATTTAACAAAGTTTATTCTTTTGCATTGCATTTTTTAATAAAAGAAAATTTTCCATTCATTGACAGAATAATTGAAAATGTTAAAAGTTTAAGAGAGAAAGATATGAGGATTTATCCTCACTTTGTGCTTTTTGAAGAAGTCAAAGGGTATTTTTGAGAATGAGAAATTTCGAATTTATGGTCCTATGCGAAATATAAGGATTTTTAGTATTTTTAATTACCTTTCCGGTTACGTGTGCTTCGGTGAAAATTGTGTCCGCTTTGGTGGCACTGTCTGCTTCGGTGGCACTGCCCGCTTCGGTGGTTTTGCCCGCTTCGGTGACCGCTTCGGTGGTTTTGTCCGCATCGGTGGCACTGCCCGCTTCGGTGGTTTTGCCCGCTTCGGTGACCACTTCGGTGAGTTTGTCCGCTTTGGTGGCACTGTCTGCTTCGGTGGCACTGCCCGCTTTGGTGGCTTTGTCCGCTTCGGTGACCGCTTCGGTGGTTTTGTCCGCATCGGTGGCACTGCCCGCTTCGGTGGCAGTGTTCGCTTTGGTGACCACTTCGGTGGCTTTGTCCGTTTCGGTGGCACTGTCTGCTTCGGTGGCAGTGTCCGCTTTGGTGACCACTTCGGTGGCTTTGTCCGTTTCGGTGGCACTGTCTGCTTCGGTGGCAGTGTCCGCTTCGTGGCTTTGTCCGCTTCGGTGGCTTTGTGCCGCTTCGGTGGTGGCATCTGTCTGGCTTCGGTGGCAGTGTCCGCTTCGGTGGCACTGCCCGCTTCGGTGGCACTGCCCGCTTGGTGACCCTTCGGTGGCTTTTGTCCGCATCGGTGGTACTGCCCGCTTCGGTGGCTTTGTCCGCTTCGTGGCACTGTCTGCTTCGGTGGCACTGCCCGCTTTCGGTGACCGCTTCGGTGCTTTGTCCGCTTCGGTGACACTGCCCGCTTCTGTGACTTTGCCCGCTTTGGTGACCACTTCGGTGATTTGTCCGCTTCGGTGGCACTGTCCGCTTCGGTGGCACTGCGCTTTGGTGGCTTTGTCCGCTTCGGTGGCACTGCCCGCTTCGGTGGTACGGTGTCCGCTTCGGTGGCACTGCCGCTTCGTGGCACTGTTGCCCGCTTTGGTGACCACTTCGGTGACTTTGTCCGCTTTCGGTGGCACTGTCCGCTTCGGTGCACTGCCGCTTCGGTGACGCTCTGTGACTTTGCCCGCTTTGGTGACCACTTCGGTGACTTTGTCCGCTTTCGGTGGCACTGTCTGCTTCAGTGGCTGTTGTCCGCTTCAGGTGACTTTGTACGCTTCGGTGGCACTTGTCCGCTTCGGTGACCGCTTCTGTGACTTTGCCCGCTTCGGTGACCATTTGGTGGCTTGTCGGCTTCGGTGGCAGTGCCGCTTCGGTGGCCGCTTCAGTGACTTTGTCCGCTTTCGGTGGACCACTTCGGTGACTTTGCCGCTTCGGTGCACCGTCTTCAGGTGGCTTTTGTCCGCATTCGGTGGCACTGCCCGCTTCGGTGACCGCTTCTGTGACTTTGCCCGCTTCGGTGACCACTTCGGTGGCCTTTGTCCGCTTCGGTGGCACTGCCCGCTTCGGTCGACCGCCTTCTGTGACTTTGCCCGCTTGGTGACCACTTCGGTGACTTTGTCCGCTTCGGTGGCACTGCCCGCTTCGGTGACCGCTTCGGTGGTTTTGTCCGCTTCGGTGACCACTTCGGTGGCTTTGTCCGCTTCGGTGGCATTGTCTGCTTCGGTGGCTTTGTCCGCTTCGGTGGCACTGCCCGCTTCGGTGACCGCTTCGGTGGTTTTGTCCGCTTCGGTGACCACTTCGGTGGCTTTGTCCGCTTCGGTGGCATTGTCTGCTTCGGTGGCTTTGTCCGCTTCGGTGGCACTGCCCGCTTCGGTGACCGCTTCGGTGGCTTTGTCCGCTTCGGTGGCATTATTTTCCGCCAAAGTGACGCTTATTACAATGACGAGTGCGATTAACAAAAAAAGGATGAAAGAATGCTTAATATCACTGGTTTGAGCCATAGCTAAATAATACAAACAATAAAATCCTTGGTGAGAAGATTTTGGCATGATTTAAATTTTGAGAATGTATGGTTGACATTTTTTAATTGCCCATATTAACTAAAAATTTCAACGCTTTATATGTATTTTAGAAGGAATTATGATGTCAGACATAATGAAATCATAAAATGAGAGGAAATATTAATTCAGCAAAGCATTCCTTTCAGTCATGTTAATTCCGACGGTTAAAACTTTCGGAAATTCGGGCCTCAAAATGTCAAAACTAAGGAAATAGAACTGAGCTTTTTTCAATTTTTCAACTTGGTTCTAAAAATCATAATCAGATCCAAAGATAAAATTTTTTGAAAACTTTTAGCAAACACAAAAAAGATTTGTTAAAGCTGTGTTGTAAATTTACCATTTATGGGCATTTTGCGAATTAATTTTTCCTCTCGCAAAACATTTCTTTTCCATTCTTTTTACTATCATTTTTTTAGCTCTTAATTTCTTCATTTTGGAAAATTAAGAAGGAAAAATTTTTTAATCACTTTTTGAAAGGGTTTTTGGAAAAACCTTAGACCTCTCTTTTTAAGGAGAATTCCGTGAAGAATGGATCGGCACTGGGAATATTATATTTTTAACAATTCATTGTGATTTTTTGGCATTAATAAGAATAACTACAAATAAAACATTTGGATTTATTTTTTAATTTAATTTAATTTTTTCAAAGGGTCCTTTTTTAAATTTACTGCATAATTCATTCCCAATTTTTTTTAAAAATTTCCCTTATAATAATCATCTTTCTTCAAGCTTACATTGGCAACGTAATCATTTTGATTATAAATATGAATATTTCTTCAATAATATTGATATAATAATAATTATTATTTTTGTTTTTATTTATTTTCACAGATTTTAACCTGCAAAAACTATGTAGTCGATGAATTGGGCTGCGCTGAAAAGAACAGCAATTCCTGGTAATGCCAACAGTTACTTACTTACCTCATTATAATTTAATTTCCACGTGATCGGAAAATTCGTTAATGATACAGTATTTTAAGGAGTGGGCATTCAACAAATTAACCATTAAACAACATACAGTATATAGTTGATTTGGTATTGGGACGTTAATAAAAAGCACCAAATTTTTTCATTGTTGGTCGTTTGACTAACGTCATAACTAGAGACAGACTAAAAAGGCATCAAAAATCGAGAAAAAGGCACTACAAAAGGCACGAAAAAATTGAAAAAAGGCATGAAAATCC
Organism: Heterodera schachtii; assembly: GCA_023374025.1. Taxonomy (NCBI): domain Eukaryota; kingdom Metazoa; phylum Nematoda; class Chromadorea; order Rhabditida; family Heteroderidae; genus Heterodera; species Heterodera schachtii. The sequence continues at coordinate 2,499,003 of SIJG01000006.1, read as the reverse complement.
TGAAAAAGGCATAAAAAAAGGCATTTAAAATTTTTTTATTAAGGATTTTTTTAGGAGGAAAACACGTAAAACTTAACCAATAACTTAATTTTGGTTATTTAAATGATTTATAAATATTTTATAATGTTGTTCTCGAATAGGGAATTAAAAACCTAAAATTTTTTACCAAGAAAAAAAATGAAATTTTGGCCATCAATTTTTGAGAAAAATTTTTATTCTTAGGGGTTGAATCTTTTGGTAAGAGACGCAGATTCCTCACTATGTTCTCTGTTCTCTCTCTGTCTTAAATCTCTTCCCATAACACTCTTTATTGCAATTTTTATGGAATTTTCGGAAAAAACGCCAAAAAAGGCACCAAAAAGGAAAAATGCCAAAAAAGGCATTTAAGGCACGAAAATCCCGAAAAAGGCAAAAAAAGGAATAATAAAAGTCAACGTAGAAGCCTCAAACCAAGTGGAAAATGTGGCATTTTATGCTTAATATATCGAAATAGTGCGCAGAAAAAATTTGGGAAATTAATAATTTTCAGATGCCAACTTCGGCCCCAGCAATCATAACTATGTGGTGTGCCAATTTGGGTGTGACAAGCATTGCGCAATGAAAACGGAAGTGCAGCTGTTATTACTTTGTGAGGCGAAATACGAAAAGAATTGCCCGGACGGATGCTCCAACTGTGTGATGGATGGAGAAGGCGGATGCCAAATTTGAAAATGAATTTTGAAAACTTTAAAAACAAAAGTATTTGTTAAATTTTTGGCGATCTGTTTTATTCAAATTTACTGAATTTTACCTTTCACCAGCAAAGTGCAAAAATTCGGCACAAAAAATTGTTAAAAAACAATAACGAAACTAATGATCACGTAACATGTGAAATTTTACTACAAAATCATCCATGGCATCCAATCACCATTTTTCGTGCCAAAAGATTTCCAAGAATTTTGCCATAATTAAAATTTACAATTCACAATATGTATTCCCTATTCGTAAAAATAACTTTTTTTTTTTTTTTTTTTTGGTATTTTTGCGGATTTTTGGAATATTTTGATAGGAATTTTTAAAAATAACTGTTTGAGCCTATCTTCTTAATAATTAGATAGGGTGTTTAAACAAATCTTTCTGTTATTAATAAAATGAAAATAAAAATATTTTTACAAATAAATGAAATTAAATAAATTAAAAATATTCTTCTTTTTCGGCCACTCATTCATCATCACATTTAAAGCTCATTGTCTCATTAAATGTTAATTGGTCATAAAAAATGCTCTGCACTTTATTTCGTTCACACAATATTTCCTCCTTGAATTGTTGAAATCGCACCTAAAATTTCGACTAAGAGAAATTTTTAAAATTTTAAAAAAATGTTTAAATTCTCCCATTTTTTAAAATAAATAATTTTCCCTTTTCATGGTTTGTAGTATTCTTATTTCTAAAATTTATCTTTTTTTAAGGGTCTTAAATTTTTTAAAAGTATTTTAAGGAAAACATATATTGAATTTTTCAAAGAATTTTTTCCCTTTTTTTCGTTTTTCATTCTTTTTTTTTGCAACACCAAACCAACGGACATTGGGCAGTTGTTGGACAAACGATTTGTTCACCACCGGTGCCATTTTGGCCAATTGTTCCCCGCAGGTGTGCAAATGGGTCATGTTGAACAACCGTTCGTACACACACAACAAAGCGCCAAAATCGAAGGCGGGCCAAAATTTGTTGAAGAAAAGGTGCGGGAATTTGGCGAGTCGGGCCAAGTCTTCGACGCCAAAAATGCAAACGGAGTGCCGCCATTTGTGCGAGGGACAAAACGCGCGCGGAGCCCACAAAGCCTCCCTGTGCCAAAAGAGGTGGAAAATGTAAAATATTTGTAGAACCCGCTCAGCAGAGTATGGCACTAATACACATTTATATGGGGAGAATGCCATATTTTTTCTGTCTGTGCCATTTTGGAGTTGGTCCAATATTATTTGAGTATTTGCCATACTTTTAGGGTTTGGCCAATAGATTATAGGCCACAAGAATTCTGGCAAAAGCCACGAGGAATTACAATTTTTACCTGGTCAAGAAACGGGTGTCTCTGCCATTCTTCTGCCTGAAGCATGTCTGCGTAAAGCCGCCCGGCGCGTTCAGCTGATCAGCCGAGTGCAGAGTGATCAGCATGATTTCGTCCCGTCCATAACCGATCAGATTCATTCGTCGGACAAGCTCGGTCAGGTTCAGCTCCAATCGAATGAACTGGACCATGGCACGAGTCAAACTCGCATGAAAACCCCCTTTTGCGAGTTCCAAATATGCTGGAAAGCCATGGGCAGAAGCGGATGCCACAACAGCCGAATTACGGGTGGCTTGTTAGAAAAAAAATTAGTTTTGCCAAGATTCGTAAATTATTTTTTAGTATTTTTTTAAAAATTAAAAATCTCCGGCTGTGCTAAAAAAACAATTTTTTAAAAGGCTGAGTTAAAATAATAAAGTGAAAAAACCAAGTGAACTTAGGATAATCATTTTATCAATTATCAAAAAGAATAAAAAAATGTTTTATTCTCTGATTAGTCCAAAGGTTTTTTTTCTTTATTATTTTTACTTTTAAATTTAATATAATTAAAGAAAAAAAAAGAAAGGTATTGACAAATTATATTTTTTTTGACATTCAGTGACCCAATATTTAGAAAAAAAACTTAAAATTAAAATCCCAAATTTGGATTCATTGTTATTCTTTGAAAATAATTAATTTAATAACTAAGTTTTAGGAATTTTTTAATATATTTAAGTGCTCTCATGGCTCGAGTCTCGGAAAATTTCGCCTCTCAAATAGCTCTGGTAAGCAGTATTGAGACACTTAATGGAATTGGCATACACTTCGACTTATTGAAACATTAATTTATTGTTAAAATTTAATGCTGAAAACCATTTAAAACACTTAAAATCTTTTTAATTATTCATTACCATTTTTGAACAAATTCAATGCCTCAAAACTCCAATCCATTGCTTTAATTTTGTGAACTCGGCCGCGCGGTGGTGTTACTTCAACATCATTTGCCCCGTCCATCCAAGCGAAAATTTGTGCCATTTGAACACGCGTTTTTATTGCCGTGTCGTGGTTCTGTGAAGCAAATAATAAAAATAATTAATAATCAACTAATTGAGTTTTCATGGTCGGTAATTTGATAATGCATTCCGTTTTTTGAGTCCATGATACTGTCAAAATCAGACCAGAAAATTAACACATAATTAAAATTATAAATTATTTTTGTAATGTGTTCAAACCAGCGCTAATGTGTCTTGTCATACTGTACAGGCACATATACCGTATACAAAATTAGATTATTACGGCCTATTCACTCACTTGCAACAGAGTGACATATTCCCATTTGCGTTGTGGCGTGTCCAATCGCTCAAAACAGTCCAACACCGCTTCCATCATGCCCTCCCCGTCACTTTTCATCGGTCGCTCGTCTCCCATAATTACATTCGGAAAGCATTTGGCCAACGCGCGCACGCGGCGCTTAAACAGCGCGGGGGACGCGGCATCGACGACGAAACAGTACCAATTGAGCGGGGAAAAGGTGGCGGCGAATTCCAACTCAACCACCACATAGTCCTGGGAGAGAATGGAATAGGAAAGGGTAAATAATTAGTGATTGCCAATAATGAGATTGGTCAAGAGTCGAGACTGAAAATTTGGCCAGAAAAATTGAAACCTAGAAACAAGGCTAAGAGGAAAGAGAATTTTAACCCAGAGGGAATCAACTCAAATTCAAACTGAATTATGAGCCAGAATTGGACTCTGAAAAATTTTTAAAACCCGTAATTTGGAAATCCGAAATTTTTTGGGTTTCCAATTCAGCCAGCGCCTGCTTCACAAACATAACACATGAAAAAGCGTTGAAATTCTTTCATCTGCCGGGATCGAGAGTTGACCTCATAATTCGAGACATAAGAGAGAATAGGTCCCGAAACCCAAAGAATAGGCATGGAAATGTGAGATCGAAGTTGATCTTTGATCCATTTATACCATAGAAAATTGAACTCTTTTCTAACAAATGGCCGAATGGGTTTCAGGCCATTTGAAAATTCAAATCCACCAGTAATCCCAATTTCCCCATTTTTTGCCTTGTACACTGCTCGAATTTGTGCCATTGGGTAATTGGCATGCTCCTTCTCATCCTGCTCCTCTTGTTGGTCATCCTTGGCACCGTGCCAAAATCGGTTTCGGCTTCGAATTGCCTTGCAGGACATATCCAACAAATTTTCAGCCGGATCCTCCTCACGACGAATGCGTTGTCTTACCATTTTGCCAATGTATTTTTTATCTTTGGCAAACAGACGAGCACAATCCAACGGCGCATTTCCCTTCGGCAGAGCCCACCAATCGAAACGTTTTTGGGGCGGCTAATAAAATTGGACCAAAAAAAGATTTTAAAGAATTAGAGAATTCAATTGCGTTAATTTCTAAATTTGTTCTTTCTAATTTTATAAGAGCTTAATTTAGGTATCCATTTTTACTGCTGTCCGAATTTCATAATTATTTTTCATCATCTGCTCATTAGTCCAAGATCTGGGTTTGCTGCCGTGTCAACCAGATATTTATTTTTAATTATCCCATTAGGGATGGATCATAATATTACATCTACCTCATTTTGAATGAATTTTGTCCAGTCATCATCATCATATTGCTTCACTTGCGGGTCCCCAAGAAGCAGCATTTGTCCATGCACCTAATGAGGAATTCAAAATTTAATGATTTGTAAATCCGCAAATTATGATTGCTCATGAGTGTCGGCTTTTGACCTTGCTTGACGCACTTATTTATACAATTATTTTTAAGGAAGAAGCTGCTGAGTGGTCAAATTCGAAAATGAGGGGTTTATATTATCCATAAAAGAAAGGGCGGATGTGCCTCGGTAGCTCAATGGTAGAGCTGCCCACGACTTTGGAGGACGCACCGGTTCGGTTTACGCCCGATGCCTAACATTTAGCCTAATTGTTTATTTTATATTGGCTTTCACTCTCAGAAATGAATGGCTGATAAAAATTTGCGATAGAATTTTTTAATCCTTTGATGGCAGATTTTGGATTGAAAAATAGGGTCTCGTCCATCCGTTTCACCTTAATCCCACTGATCTCCTCCAATGGCAATTGCCTTCCAATGGACAAATCAGTCTGCCCATCTGAGTGCCGTGCCTTCCATTGGACAATCGGTCCCATCTGAGTACCGTTCATTCTGAGCAGATAGCAACGCTTGGTCAGCACAATGTCCAAGTTTAGCACGTAAATGCCATTTGCCAATCGTACGCCTTTACTTCGAATTGATTTTGACAACTAAATGAAATAAGAATTAATTGCATTTAATTAAATTAATTAATTAATTAATTAAATGCAATAATTAAGAATTAATTAATTGATTAATTAATTAAGTAAGTAATTAATTAATTAAGTACCCTCGGCAAAGTGACTTCTAAATCGCTGTCCGTCCCAATTATAAATCTCGCTTCCGTTTTCGTCTCACTACCTAAATTAATTTTCTATTTTTTGATTCTTTAATTATTTTTTATGTTTACCCTTTTTGGCACTTAAAAGTTCCACCAAAATGCTTCTGATGTTGGCATCAGTTAAGCCTTTGATTTTGATTATCTGCTTCTGTTCACCGTTAATTGTTAAATTGATTGGAAATATTTTGTCAGTTAATTTGGGCGGATATGACGCCGAACCGGCGGATGGCATTTTCTGAAGGGATGGCTCAGACGGTTGAACAAACTGAAATATAAATGTGATCAAATGAAACAAACACGAAAATTAGGAAAAAAGATTTGTTTATTTGTTGAATTTTAACTTTTTTTAAAGATTTCTAAAAATTTTTCAGAAATCTCAATTATTAGTAAAGATAAAAAATGAAAAAAATGTAAAAAAACTACTTGGAATTTAGGAAAAATGTGTTTACATAAAAATCACAGTAATGTTAATTTTCAATATTAATTCATTAAATATCGGTAACTAATTAATCAATTAATTAATTACCCATGCTTCCATGGTGCAGCTGCAACTTTGGCTTATGAACAGCTTCATTTCCTGCTGTTGTTGTTTGTTATACATTGGCAACATGTCCAACCCGAGCAGCCAAAGTGCGGCATAATCTGCCAAAAAGGCAATGCCATTTTGATGAAGATTGGCCACAAAATCATTTTGCATGGCACACTCATCTGAATTAGTAAATGAATAATTTCCTGAAAATGCAAATAATTTTTTTAGAATTAAATATTTTCACCAATTTTTTGCTCACCAATTCGATTTTCACCAAAGATAATTAAAAATTGATGCAATTTTTCTCCCAAATTATAGCTTAATTTGAGGTAGAAATTTATTATTTAATGCTCGATAATTAATTAATTTTAATTTATTAATTTGATTTCTAACGGTTTTGAAGCAATTGTCGCCTCCAGTCTAATGGTGAAATGTGAAACTGTGCCATTGTCCGTTCGCATTGGCACTGTGCGCAGTTTAATGCCATGCCAACGAATTTTGCCATTTTCATGGCCATCCTTGGCCATCCTTTCCCCGCATTCCTTGGCAATGTCGTCCTTTTCATTGATAATTCATTAAAATTAGTAAATTAATAATTTTTATTACTTTTTTGTCATCAATTGTGAATGCTCTTTTCGCTTTAAAATTGGTCACAGTGTCCGAATGATTGCCAAGTTGAAGCAATGCCGGATAACAGATGAGCAGCCTAAAAGGGCATTTAAAAATAAAAACCAATAATTGTTTGTAATTTATGTAATTTATTTATTTTCCTAAAATATTTTATTTCTCATCCTTTTTAAGCCCCGGTTCCGATCAATTTAAAATTCCGGTCTCTATAAAGTTAAATAATTTGAATGTAATTGAATTCCTTCTCCCACCCTCCATCACAATTTCCCCCGTCATTTGGAAGCCAAAATTCAATGCCATAGTGCTCTTCCGTGGCTTCATCCGTACAATTTTTGAAGTGGCATTTTTCAGTAGGCTCGAAATTGAATTAGCTTCATTCCGTCTGTGCCATTTGTCAGATAGAAACTTTAAATTCACTTTTTTAAAAAGAAATTCTTCAAAAACAATTTACTGTTCGGCTTTGACAGAAAGGTCATAGAACGACGACGTTAGAACAAAAATGAAAACATTAGCAATCATAAAGCCCATTGTGCACACAAAATAATCAATAAACTCAAATTAAAAAAAGTTATTTTATGCGTTTAGGCTAATTAATGCATTTTAATAGAATTAATTTGCAAAATTAGGAGAAAAGAAAATAATAACAAATATTAGTGTTTGGGTTTTGTGAAATGAGGATTTCTCGCATTGGCATTTTGTGCCAAAGACTTGTAAAAAAAGTATTTAATGACACAAAAAAACGAGGTAAGTATTTGACTAGGATTAAAATTGGGTTTGTAACTTTTAAGCTGTATGGGCATTTCGCCTATTTACCGATTCTCGAGGCCGAGAACGAATTACACCATTTTTTGTTTGCATATCTTTTTTATTTTCCATTTAGTATTTATCATTTTTTATTTTCGATAATTTAGCATTGAATTAACATAATTGTTTTTTTTTTGCATCCACAATTTTATTCATTATAATGGCTGAAAAATGACTCATTAGCAAAATCAGAGCCGCTTTTTGCCGGATGGTTTTTTGATAAAAGCGGAAAAGTGTTAACGATGACAAATTGGGAAAAACTGTGCAAATTCCACTGATGGAAAAAGAGATAAAAAAGCGAATGAATAAATTAATTTTATAAAAATAAACGAACAAAAATAATATTCATTAATAGAAAATGTACTAAATGAAATGAATGAAAATAAAATAAAATTGAAAGTGTAAAAGAGGAACGATTAAAGAGTGTTAATGAACCCAAATTAGAGGGCAAATGGCCGAAATGCCATTGCGGTAAAATGCCAAAAAAAAAAAGAATTCACTCTCCGCTGCCGTTTCGTCCGCTTCTCTTCACTTCCATTGCTTGCTGATGTGCCACTTCGACAAACACCAAAAATTTTGCAGGACAAAAGCACGCACCAAACTCCCGCAAAAAACCGCGAAAGTCCCACTCCCACCCAAATTACATTTTATACATTGTACAAATGAAAATTTAGAAAAATAATTTTTTAAAATAAATTCATAATAATAAGATAAAAAAGAAATGTCATATGAAAAATAAAAATAAATTCTTTAATTTTTTGAAAAATACTTCCCTCTTTAAAAAACTATAAAGTAAATTTGCTATGAATTTGAGAAAACAAAAATGCGTGTCATTGTTTTTTTAATCGGGTTTCTGAATATTTTATAATCGCTTGACCGCTGGGACAAAAATTGCCGAACATTTCGAAATATTTAATATTAATTTTTTTATAAATCGCTCCACATTTTTCCGCCTGTTCGTTCTCCATTGCGCTTGTTTCGCAAAAAAAAAAATAGAGTTGTACGGGACCGGGACCTGGTACTGAAAAAACGTACAATTGAGTACCTAAGTCCCGGTTTTGACCAGTTTGACCGGGACCCGGAAAAGTCCCGGTTTTTTTCCGGTTTTCCCTGCCAAAAAGTCCCGGTCCTGGTTTATCTCAAAATACCCTGTCCCGTACAACTCTAAAAAAAATAACTAATCTTTAAGGCACGAAAATGCAAAATTTTTTTTGATAATATTTAATAATTTATCGTTTATCGAAACAATTCTTTCGAGCAAATTCCTCCGCCATTTCGATTTATATTCAAATGGAGAATTTAAAAGGTCAAAGATGCAATGGCCAAAATTGTAAAACTTAAAAAAATAACTGAAATTGAAACTCTTATTTGTCTCTTTTTGCAAGGATACCCATATCAAATTAATCAAAAACCTCTTTTGAGTGACAAAAAAATCTAATTAAAAAAAAGCTTTTTAAATGATAAAAAACACTGGTGATTGATGGTTCGGCGGTGCCGACAGGCGGAACATTTTAATGCGATTTATTTTACTTTTTTCTCAAAAAATCCCAAAATGGCTTAAAGCCTTCTTTTGAAAATTTGCCCTCATTGCATTTCAAAAACCACAAAATGAGGCTAAAGCCTTTATATTTGGGATAAAATCGAAAAATTATGAATTTAATTTATTTAACTATAAATAAACGGTACTTAGTGAAATTATTAAGTCAAATTAAGTTCAATTTTGGTTTGATTAAGTCAAAGTTCATATCTGCTCGCGAATCTTGCGTAAAACTGTCACTCCTCGATCAATTTTTTTTGTTCGCGAGTTCAATTTTCGTTCTCATGGTTCGAGTTTCGAGAAATTTTTTTTATCGAACAAAGACAATTTTGTCGGAATATTTTACTGTCAAATAATTGACACAAAAAGGCAGAGACTCTCTGAACTTTATCATTGACTTTGACTTTTCCAATAATTAATGGAAATCAAATAAAATTGGATTGAAGGACCAAATTACGGAAAATTCACTACCGTAAACCAAACAAATCTGTATTTACTGTGATTAGAAATTCTGTATATTTTTAAATTCTTAATTTTTCAATTTCCGATATTATTTATTTATTTATCAATATATTTTCGATAATTTGGTATTGAATTAACATAATTGTTTTTTTTTTTGCATCCACAATTTTATTCATTATAATGGCTGAAAAATGACTCATTAGCAAAATCAGAGCCGATTTTTGCCGGATGGTTTTTTGATAGAAGCGGAAAAGTGATAGTGATGACAAATTGGGAAAAACTGTGCAAATTCCACTGATGGAAAAAGAGATAAAAAAACAAATGAATAAATTAATTTTATAAAATAAACGAACAAAAATAATATTCATTAATAGAAAATGTACTAATTGAAATGAATGAAAATAAAATAAAATTGAAAGTGTAAAAGAGGAACGATTAAAGAGTGTTAATGAACCCAAATTAGAGGGCAAATGGCCGAAATGCCATTGCGGTAAAATGCCAAAAAAGGAATTCGTTCTCCGCTGCCGTTTCGTCCGCTTCTCTTCTCTTCCGTTGCTTGCTGAAGTGCCACAAAGACAAACCCAAAAATTTGCCCGCCCTGCTGCTGATGGCACTGCACTCTCACCGCTGTCACTCTTCTCTTTCGTCCGTTCCGTTCGTCTCAATGTCCGCTGCATTGGCATTTTGTGCCAATGCTGGAACATTACATTTCTTCCAGTTTCAAATTCGATATTTATTTTTTTATATTTTAAAAATTTTTCTGGCGTGCATTATACCTCCACTGCTTAAAGTACAAAACGAAATTCACCATCTTCATTGATCACCAACGTCTTTCAATTAATAGGCAATTTTTTTTCAATTAGCGATGATAACGATTTTATAAATAATTAATGAGGCCGGGGTTTGGAGTATTATTTTTTTACATCCTTCTTTTCTGGGGCCTTAACAGCAAAAGTGCCAATAATTGTATGCAATCAAAATTGTATTATTCAGGGTAGCCAGATTAAAATTTTCAAAAACCTCATTTGGCATGCAAAAAAACCTCATTTTGGGTCAAAAAGCCTCATTTTTACGAAATTTATTAAAACACGCTTAAAATGTTCAAATGTTATATTTTTGATTGTCCTTGATCAATTTGAGTAATTTTTTGTTCGAAATAAGCATTTTGTGAAATTCTGAGCATGAAAAATCGAAGTTTATTTTTTTCGCGCTTTTTCCAAAAATTTTTTTGTAATTTTTAATGCGATTTGTTAACAAATTTTTCCACAAAAATGCCAAATTTTGCAATTTTGAGCAAATTTTAATGGTTTTTTAGGGTCCGGCGGTGCCGGCCGATAGGCGCCGCCGGGGGAAAAATTGGTGAGATTTTCGTTTTAATGCTCTATTAAAAACCCAAATTCAAATTAAAAGATTTAAAATTTTAACGGATTCAGACGATTTTCCCAAAAAGTCTCAAAAATCCTCAAAATTTTCTCAAAAAACTACAAAAAGACTCAAAGCCTCATTTTGAAAAAGAATTAGCCTCATTGACCTATCAAAAAACCACAAAAAGCCTCATTTTGAAAAAAAATTAGCCTCATTGACCTATCAAAAAACCACAAAATGAGGCTAAAGCCTCAGATATGGCTAGCCTGGTAATACAAAATCCAAAAAGGCTCAGTAAACACTCCGAAAAACAAGCAAATGACTCCAATTCGAGTCAAATCAAATGTTAAAATCGTTATAAAAAAAGAGAAGAATATTACAAAAATGACTAAAATATTGGGAATGTTACTGTATTTTTTTTGTTGAGAGACGAGAATATGAGAATATTTGTCAGATTGTGGCATTTTAGTGCCAAAAAAATTTCGATTAGAAAACTAATAAACTATTATAAAATGGAATTAAAATTTTAACTGGTAATGAAGGAGGCCAAACAAAGTAAAGGGAAGATATAATAATTTTAGTTAAAAAAAACGAACTCGGGATCAAGAATCTGTCTCATGTTTGAATTATTGCCATAGAGGACGGCACAATGTTCAATTTTATTTTTTTTTTCATTTTATAAAATAAAATATTTTTGATTTAATTATTGAAGTGAAGTCATTTCACATTTCTTCTGTTATAAATTTCAAATCTTAAGTGAATTGAATTCAAAAGAATAATGAATAAAAAAAATTTGCTCTAACTCCAAGCCTAGAAATAATGGGAGAATATCAAAAAAGTTATTGAGTCACTTTCTTAAGGATCTTAAAAGGTGCCGCCGGGAGAAAATGGAAATGAGAATCAAAACATTCGCAAATTGTAATTAAAAATGGTGGTAATTAGACGCAAATCATCAAAATAATTGAAAAATGCTATTAATTAATTACTGGTATAATCTTGTTGACAATATCTGAATCAATTAAACATTTGTAATTATAATTTTAAGTACAATTTAATTGATCCATCAGTTGCAATTCTGACGCTTAAAGAAATTGCGATATTTAAGAAAAGATTGTGATTAAGACTTGAATTTCCCTCTGATCATTCATCAATAACTTTTCGAATCAGGCAAATTTTCGAAATTTGAATATGAACAAAATTGCACAAGAAAATATGGAGACGGAAGTCTGAAGAGTGAGACAAAAGCTTGGATCTTCGGTTTTGCTTATTGTTAGACCGATGAATAAATTAGAGTTGACAAACCACGAGACCAAAAAGCACAAAAATCACACCAAAATGTCGGCACTTTTCGCCGATATTTTGAATTGCGACCACACGGCGAAACGCACTGACAATGACCGAATTTTAAAATGCCGGAAAGCCATTCAAATACGAGCAGAGGAATTATTCTTACTGTATTTCTTATCGAATAATTTACGATATACCTATCAATAAATTATCAAAGCCAGAAAGGCACACAAATTTGCAATTATTGTAGTCTTTTACATTGAATTCACTCAATCATTTGCATCATACTATATTTTCCTCACTCTTTTACAGTACCTCTTCCATTTTCATTTTATTAAAATTCTTTTAACGCAAAATGCTTATTACTATTTGAAAATAATAATAATAATATTTTATTCAAATAAAATTTATTTTTGCTTTTTTTTTTGATCATCAAAAAAGCTCATTACAAATTCATTCATTTCCGACCATCATTTTGCACCAACCGCCACCAACCACCGCCATTGATGGAGAATGCACATCCAAAAGTGATTCATCCCCAATCCAATCCAATGAATTTGGCTGTTATCGCTATTAGCGATCAGTTTTTACCCCCTACCCCTTAGCTAATTGTTGGTTCGGATTTTTTTGCTAGGCTTTCATAGGGGGGTTGGACAATTTACGCGACGTGTCACAGCGCTACCCACCGCCCATCCCGCCCATGGGGGACTAGTGGGATGTGTGCGGTGCCCGCCCATTTGCCGCGCTGCTTCTGCCGCAGGGACCGCCCATTTGGGCACTGTCGGCCACCGCATTTAAGCGCTGTCCGATCAGCGAAAAATCATTCAGTTCCAAAATTTCATTCAGCTCCTAACCAAAAAGCATTCAGCCAACAAATAAGCTGGGGGAAGAAAATAGGAAAAAAAAGCCAAACAAAAACACTTTTTGAAAATGGGACAACGATTAAAAATTTTAAATAAATTTTTTGAAAAGCGATTCAATTTTTTTTGTATTTCATTTTAATTTAGAACTCAAAAAATATTTTTGTTTTAAAATACATTACTTTTGATTTCATTGCTAAATTTTAGGAAGTGATTTTTTCCTCTATTTCTGATCCCGAATCCCACTCTTCAAAGCAACCCGTCCCACTCTCGACGTTCAACATGAACAAGTGGTTATCACTTGTGTAAGTTAATTGGGGGAGGCGGGCTTGAACCCTGGCCAAATATTAACTCTCTGTCCACTTTCAGTCTGTTGATCGCCTTGATCAGCGCGCTGGACAGCGCTGTTGTTCGACAACAGCGCGCCGCCAATGCTGACGCATCGAAACCGGAACCGGACAACGAAAAGCCAGGTAAATAAAATGAATTTAATAAAAAAAATAAATAAATAAATTTAATAATTTGATTCAGGAACTGTGGACTCGGACAAAGCAAAGCCGGACAAAACCCAGGGAGCGGACACGGAAGGAAAGGACCCGGAAAAGCCAACGGAAAGCCAGGAAGTGGAAGAGGATGGATTAAATCCGAAGAAGCCAAAGGAAAGCCAGGGAGCGGACACGGAAGAAAAGGACCCGGAAAAGCCAACGGAAAGCCAGGAAGTGGAAGAGGATGGACCAAACTCGAAGAAGCCAAAGGAAAGCCAGGAAGTGGAAGAGGATGGACCAGATCCGGAGGAGGACGAGCTCACTGAAAGCCAGGAATCGGAGGAGGACGAAAAAGAGAAGCCGGATGATGTGGAAGCACCGGAACCGGAAGGCCCAGAACCGCCACTGTTGAAGCACAAAACGGATGCACTGGCGAAAGGTGAGCTGAACTGTACATAAATATGTGGAGGACATAATACATTTTAATTATTTATTTTTTATTAAGGAGAGCCCAACTCACGGCAGAAGCGGCAGGAAACGCCTGGAAAAGAAGGAAAGCCTGGAGGAGAAGGAAAGCCTGGAGGAGAAGGAAAGCCTGGAGGAGAAGGAAAGCCTGGAGGAGGAGAACAGCCTGGAGGAGGAGAAAAGCCTGGAGGAAACACCACTAAAGGCAATGAGACAGGTAATTGGATGAATCACAACTGCACCTCTCCTCCCCCTTGCCCCGTTCAATATGCCCTTTTTCGGAAGCACAAAATTTTTTTGAATCTTTTGAGGCAGCTTCAAATTATCCTTCATGCAAAACATACGAAAAAAAGAACACATAAAACTCAATTTTGAAATTGGGGGATTTATGAATGAGTGAGTGATGGTGGTGGTGAATGAATTGGCCCACCAGCAGCAGCTTGGCCCTTTGTTGCTGATAGCACGCACAACCCACTGGTTAATCATTGTGTTAATTTGCAGTACCCGGACCGCCACCGCCTGTAACGGGTGTCAATGGAACTGGAAATGGAACTGCAACAATTGAACCAGTCTCACCAACCGTTGAACCCGGACTCGGACCAAGCGGTGGACCGGAAGTCAAAGTGACCGATGAACCAGAGCTGACGTTTCCGGAGAAATTTGACCTGACACTGCCAGGTATATATGCATAAAACACTCATTGTTCGTCTTGTGGGTTCGGGTTCAATCATTTTGAGCTTTGCATGTTCGGGAGATTTTTACATTTTTTGTTTGTTTGTAAATTATTTATTTATTTTTTGTTGTGGTTTTGAGTGAACCAGGGCAAAAATTTTTTTTTTAAATTTTATTTACGTACTTATAGAAAAAGCAAGTTTTTGTCCGTTTCAAAATAAATTTGCTATTTTATGCGAATTTTGGGTTTTCGAATTTTTAATTTTTTAAAATGTTTTTTTTTATAAATTTTCAGCCGCTTGAAGGCCTCAAAATTTTTTTTTTTTAAATTGACATTTTTTAAGCATATTTTGCCCCAAAAATTGTGTCAATTTTTTTTTGCCCGTGTGTACACAATCGCAACATTTGTGTACTGTCCAACTTTGTCCAGGAAATCTTTGGCTTTCTTCTCCCCCCCCCCCAAATTTAACATTAAAACAATAAAATAATTTAAAACAATTTGAAGAGGAGGACCCGTCGAAAGCATCGGCCAACGCAACGAGATATGTTCCACAAATCAAAGGGCGAAAAAATGAGTCCGCATGCCAAATTTGACGCAAAGACAGGAGATTGTAGTCTGAAGGTGGGCAAAAACAAATTTTATTTTAAATAAATAATAAAATTAAAATTAAACTCGGGAAAAAAGTTTTTGAAATGAGATAATTATTTTCATTGTCCTTGCTGAAGTTTGGGTGTTCTCCGCTTCTGCAGCTGTGTGTTTGTTACACTTTCATTTTGGCAAAAAAAAATGAAAAATATTTTTTGAACAAAAATGTTTGGGTACACTAGGCCCCCGTATCTAAGGGAGGGGGGGGGGGGGGCACGTGCCCCCACCGAAATGAAAAATCAAAAATTTTTCCAGTAAAAATTGGCATTTAAAAAAATAATTTAGCCAATTTTCTTAGCAAAATGCATTAAAAATTCAAAATTTCCCGGCGATGCCCATCGGCACCGCCGAGCCACAATTTGAACCATTATTTTTTAAAAATTTGAGCCAAAAATCGCAAAATTTGCGATTTTCGGCGCAAAACCACTAGTAATGTCTGCTTTTTGGCTCCGGCGCTGAAGATTTTGAAGAATGACACTGGAGAAAAAAAAAATTCGCCCAAAGAGCGAAAAAAATCTCAGGGTGCCCTTCCCCGAAACTTTTTTCTGAAATATGGGCCTGTGGTACACAGTAATTAATATTTATGTAGGCAAATTCGGACAGATTATGGCATTATTTTAGACAAATATTACACAATTTCCAATTAACTTCTGCCCGTTTTACAAAATTAATATTTTTTATGCTTTCAGGTCAATGTTTTCTCTGAGGCAATGAAGAAAACATTAGAAGCGAAAAGTGCGAATGGCGATGCCCAAGGAAACTGCGGACTGCAGAAAACCTTCTTCTTGTACGTTTGTGTGTTAGTTCAATAGCAACAAAATGGGATTATGATTATGCCAATCACAAGCACAATGCCGCGCGAACTATTGGCATTTTGCATTGAAAAAGCGGCAAATGCAACGAAAAACGAAATTTGCCGGGGTTCAATTTCATCTAAGGGTCGTTGCCTTTATCTCTTCCTTATGTCCTTTTGCATACCAAAATTCTTTAAAAAAAACCAATTTTATATATAAGGCGGATATGGTTTAATTCCAACGTGATAGGAAAAACCATAAAATTTAATTGTTCTTAAATATTTATTTATTAATTACATTTAAATTGTGCCCCCTTTTTCAGTGGATGGTCCACCTGCATGAAAGTGAATTTGCTTCTTTTTATGTGAATTTTTTTTTATTTGATTTTATTTTTTCAGATGGCATTCTACGGGGATGCTGGCTATTCTGATGACGCTGCCAAAATGTACGGTCTCGACAAAACAGAAGGGCCGGATGAAAACTTCAAGAACATGACCCAGTTCGACGAATACGGCTTCATGCACGGTGAATTGTTGGCATTGAAAAAGCCATTGAACATCATAAATTTGCAAGCATTGGAAGAGAAGCTAAAAATTAATTTGTTAAATTCTGTTTTCAATTGGTGAAACTTTTTTAATTTTCCAAAAATACTTAGGTACATTTTTGAATTTTATAGGCGATTTTCGTAACAAAGTGCACTCAAATTGTCTAAAAATTTTCCCGGCGGCGCCTATCGGCACCGCCGGACCCCCAATTTACTTTAGTTTTTTGGAATTTTAGCCCCAAAATTTGACAGTTTTTGACGCAAAAACGGCTACAAGTTCCTATTGTTTTGCTCTCGGGTGCTGAATTTTTAATGGAAAAAATTTTTTGCCCGAAGAGCAAAAAAAGGTTTTCAGATTCCCCCCCCCCCCCCCTCCCCCGAAAAATTTTTCTGCCTACGGGCTTGATAACAATTTTAAAGGCTGACTTTGGCACCCAAATTCAATCGAATAAAATTTTTACTCAAATTTTTAATCTAATTTAAAACATTTCCTTCTCAGACATGGTGTTGCTGCTTTTTGAGGGTTGCGTCGTTTGCAAAAACCCTAAAATGACTGCATCGCTGTCACTTCGCCAATACATGCCAGAGGTACAAAAAACAAAACATTTATTTATCTATTTTTATAATTTTTTCAGGGACTGTTGAACGATACGTGTGCAGCATTTGTTAAACGGCCGACGTAAAAAAAATAAACAAATAAATAAATAAATATTTGTTTTCTTTGTTTTTTTAGCAATGCACTGACGGGGGTGCCGCCTGGCAGCTTTGCTTACGGTATTACGCTGATGGAACGGTACGGTAATTATGTGCAGTAAAACACGCACTATTATTGTAAAAATTCATTTTTGTCACATAAATAACATAAAAAATTTCAATTGGAAAACAGAAAAAACTGCTGAACAAAAAAAATTTTAATTTGGCAAAAATTCGTCTTTTTTAGCCTCTGTGCTGAGCGGAAAACCACCGAACAATCCGAACCCGAGCCAAAAGAGAACGCAACCACACCGGCCCCCGTATATGACATGCAACAGCTCAAGTAAAAAAATAAATAAAATTATTCAAATTTTATTTAAATTTTATTAAAAAATAATTATTATGTAAATGGACGATGAGTGATTGATTAATTGCCTATTTGCTGTTTTTAGCTACAATTACCGCGTGGTGCTGGAAGTGAACCACACCTGCAGCAAAGACGGCAAGAAAACGGTGCTGTTTTTGTTTTTTGTTTTGTATATTTCTTAAAAAATTGTAAATTTTCTTTTCTCCTCATTAAGCTCAACATTTGGTTGCCGCAAATCAAAGTGTTTGAGGACAAGAAATGGGTGGTGGACCACGTCATGCAAGTAAACAAATAATATAATTTTTTAAATATTTATGTATAGTTAAAAAAATTACCAAAACTTTGTTTCAACCTTACAATTAGTCAATTTTTTGAATTTCATAAAAAAAGTTTGAAAAGGTGCCAAATTCAAAAATTGGTGCATTAATATTTTTTAAATAAAACCACGGAGTTTATGCACTGATTTTATTTTATTTGTTGAAAAATGTTTATTTATTTCAACATTTTTGGTCGGTGTTTTTAAGTGTAATTTATTTTTTGGTCTTTTGAATAATTGAAATGATGTCACTAAGGAAAAAAAGAAACCAAATTTAATGTCGAAAAGTGCCAAGTCGCCAGTTTTAGACTTGCACTTGTATTTTTTTTTTTTTGTTCAGATTCGCAACCTCAAGTTGGATTTGGATGAATTCAGCGAAGGCGATGCGATGCTGGACCTGACCAAGACCGACAATTACGACAGAAGCGGCCAGTACATTGATGCCAAATTGGTCAAAATGGGGCCCAACCTCAACATTCCTGGAGTGAAGACACCGGAGCCAACGGTAGGGTGCCATATAACAAAATCAAGCAAAATGTGTCCTTTTTTGTGTGGTTTTCAACTCTTTTACACCAATCGTCAATTTTTTTTTCTTCGAAAAATCTGCTTTTTTCGACCCAAACAATTTTTTAAAACAATTTTTGAAATTTAAAAAATTTGTTTAGGAATTACGTGCGCCTGGCGTTAACTCATTGAAAACGGGGTTTTATTCAACTGCCAAGAAAAAATTTACAAAAATTTGCTAGGCCCTATAAAAACTTAATTTAATTTTAAATTGTACGACGAAATTTTTTTATTATTAAGTTAATCCAATTATTTTTATTATTATTTTAACAAAAAAACATTAATTTTTAGGAAAAACCAGATGTTGTGAGTCCAGTAAGTCTCTTTGTATCAGAACAAATCATTTGTGAGAATATAAATTATTATAATTTATGATTATTATTAACGCACATTGCAAAAATTAGTCATTTAATTATGCCTTTCATTTAGACACCGGCGGGGAATCAAACAGCAGAGGTTAAGAAGACGAAAAAGGTGGAGTCAAATAATTTATAAAAAGAAAAAGCAATTATTTTTTAAATGGTATTCATTAAATTCCATTTTTTAAGAAGTCGAAGGAAGAAGAGGGCGAAATATTGTTCGACCAGAAGAAGAAGTCGGATGAAGATAAGTTGGAGGATGAGAAGAAGAAGTAGAAGGATGGGATGAAAAGCGGTGGTGAAGAAAACAAACGGACGGATCAGAGAAAAAACCCAAAAAAAGGCACCCCTCCCAAGCCCATTTTAATCAATCATTTATGTACCCCTCCAATTCCTCGTCCCCCGCCCCAAATTTCATTAGCCAATTGCCCCCATCAACCTGTATCATCATCACCCACCTAATTCAAAATTAGCCATTTGCCCCACCCAATCCATCCCCATCGTCCCAGTCTCTCCCCCCACCCACCCATTCCTTTGTCTTTGAATAATTTTTTGAATTTAAATTTGTATTTAATTTATTTGGAATTTGCATAAATTTAATTTAAAATGTGGTGTCTTTCATTAGAATGAAGAACATACAAAAATTATTCAATTAGGCGCCTAATTTAAAAGCCTTTAAGACAATCAAATGCGTTAAAGTTGGGCTACAAATAAAATCACGGATTTCCAAATTCTCCCGAAAATTCACTTGAAAAAAATTTAAAGACAAAAAACTGAAATGGCCAATTGTAAGTAAGGAGTTGCAATTCAGATAAAAAAAATTCACTTGCCCAAAATTTGAGAAGAGGTCGGGATCGGGCGGGAAAAATCACTGAAAATGGAGGGGTCAAAATGAAAAATTAAGTGGAAATTGGATGAAAGGACTTTGAGGAAAATAATTATAAACTGAATTAATTACAATGCGCAAATAGCCAATTGATTAAGCCTGCAGTCTCTTTCCAGCTTTTGCCCTGCTTCAATCCCCAGATTTATTGTGTGTAATCAGTTGCCAAAGCATCCCAAAACTGCAAATTTTCATCATAGCCCATCCACCAAATGTTTTTAAATTTTTAAAAATTTATCTGAAAATTATAATTATTATTGCTACGGTATATTTTTTAATTTCTAAACCCGACAAAAGTGTGAGTTTTTTATGGAAAAGTTCAAAGAAATTGTGGTTAACGGCCCCAAAATAGATGTCAAAAATGGAAAATAGTGCTTAAATCCTAAACCTACTGGTAATCGCTATAAATTTGTTAAGGATTTTTGTTTCTCTTTTAATATTTTACATATCATCGATTAACAAAAAAATTATGTAATCTTTTGAATTTTTTACAATTTTAAATTTTGACCGAAATGTTCGTTTAAGAAAAAGTCACTTTTGAAATAATATTTGCTCACGGCTTTTTTATTTTCAAAATAAGCACAAACAACGCTAAAACTAAAATTTTGACCCCAGCCCCAAAAATTTTTTTTACAAAAATCAAAACTAATTCGACTACCCTTTTTTTGCGGCGCGGCTTTTTCAAAATTAAAGAAAAAATAATTGGCAAAACGGAATTGGCCAGCTTCAATGATTTGGTGCCAAAATAATAAAATACAAAATAGGACAAATACGAATATGGACAAATCGCGAAATATGTTTAATTTGGTTGAGAAACATTGAAGTTATGGCCCAAACATTTGTCCTGTGTTATTTCGGCTGGCGACGTTTTGTCTTGCCACGGTTTTTCAAAATCTGTCCCACGGTGACTATCCGAAAATGCCCAACCATCGAAAATTTATTCTTTTGTTATTTCCTTTTTTCTTTTATTATATTTTTCGTTCTTTCGGTTGCCCAGTTGAGAATTTGTTTTGACTTTTTTCATTTTTTGCTAATTTCTCTTTCTCTTTTCCCTTTTTTTTCTTAAATTTGACTTGTCAGTGAATTAATTACAATTTGCGTCTTCCTTTTTTCCATTTTTATTTTATTTTATTTTTTCTTCCATTTAATCAAGCGGATTTTTGTAAATAAAAACAGTCAGAATGCATGAAATTTTGTAGACAAGTAGACGTACTGAGGTATTTGTGTGTTAGGAAATCAGCTTTTTCAAAACTTCATGAAGTCATCGTCACTAAAGTTACCAGCTCTATTTATTACCATTTCCCAAAAATTAGTATGGTAAATAATCATATAATCAATTTGTTTTCTCAATGAATAATCAATCATTCACAAAATATTAATGGCAATTCATTTTCATCACAATTCACACATAAAAAAAGGAATTTTTTTCATTGTAGCAATTGTGCAAATCGATGATTTATTTTTTTTATTTTATATCCTTAAAAATGACTAAATTAGTGAAAATTGTGCAATGATTTTTTAAATTGAAATTTAAAAATTTTAAATTATATTAAGAGAGCAAAATGCATCTTTTCTATGTGTTAATTGCTGCTGCTCTTTTCAATTTGCACAGCTTCGCAAATGGACAATCATCGCCTGAAATGTAAAAATATTAATTTAATTTAATTTAAATTATTGTTTTCATTTAATTATTTTTTTTTTGAAGGCTTCATTCGACGGATGGCAAAAGCGGGGAAAAGCCAATCCAATACCGGACATCTGCTGACAATAATAATGAACAATGCAATAATAATAAGCCAGTTGGACTCACATTTAATCTCACACCGAAAGACGGACATTGTGACGACGGGTGGATAAAAAAATTTGAGAAATTTAAAAAATTTAACAAATTTTAGGCTTTGGATTTGTTACCTGGGCATTTTGCAGCAGAATATTGGCATTTCAGGCAGCAATTTTCGTGCGAAAAGAACATTTTCTGTCAGAGACAAAAATGTAAAAAATCAAAAAACCCTTAATTTTTAGAATTTTGAGGTGGGAAAATTTTTTTTTTAGCAATATTATTTTAAATTAACAAGTAAAAAAGCCGCCGAACTGGGCTATGGTTTATCAAAAAATTCCATTCTTTGACCAAAGATCATGAGAAGCGAGAAAAATATTAGGGTTACACGGGCCCGGGTCTTTTCGAAAACACTAAAATTGATTCATTTAACGGTTTTTATAAGCTTTAAAAAATTTTGACATTTGGTGGGTCCGCATTTTTTAAAAATATCGCAGCGAAATTAAATAGATTTATTTTACTTAAATTGATTAATCTTTTAAATTTTGGATTTGCTTACGTATTTTTCCGCTGTCGAATTTTCTCGTTTTGTAAAATTTTCTCACGGTGTCCGATATTCCAGAGTCGCTTTATGTGCCCGTTGTCACAAATATTTAAATGAATGTCGAAATTAATTACCGTCGAAAATATTTGGCATGGTTTAGGACATGGAAATTGCCAAAGAATGTGCAAAAAAAGTGGCAACATCTGCTTCTGTTGCCGATGGTGGCATTTCTAATCGCTGGCGCGGCATCAAAGTGTACACGAAGCAGACAAATGGACCAAATGAAGGCCAAAAGCGCGACACAATATTCGAGACATCAATTGCTGATAAAAGGTGAGGAGATTTATCATTATAACGCCCATAGCATATCTACCCTCATAAAAATGTTGATTAGTTTTATCCTATTAAACCCTTAATTAAGACCACCATTTTTGCTCAAATTGTGACATTATGCCACTTAAATAATTGTTGCGCGCTATCACTGGCACTTTTTTTCCTCTTTTTAAAATTTGGAGGTGCGGCCGCATAACCGAAAAGTACCCCTGTCATTTTTAGCGTTTTGGGAGTCCATGCCAGTTTTGGCGTTTACCAGGTTTTGCCCAATTTTTGATAGGTTTGCTATTTAACAAAAAACCACAAAATTGGCAATTTTAAGCGTAAAAATTGTTAAAAATTATACAAAATTTTAAAAATTTTCACGGTTTTGAACTCGTGTCTTAAATAATTATTTATTTTTTGATTGTGGGCCCTTTGTCGGTGTTGGTCCTTTGTCTTTGTGGGTCCTCAGGCCGATGACCCTTTGTCCGTTTGGTTCCTTTGTTTGGGATCCTTTGTCACTGCACCATTTAAAAGTCAGTGAGAACAAAAATTATATTCCATCCTCTTTTCCATTTTTTATAACATCATTTTAACAAAGGAAATTTTTATTATTATTAATAATAAAACCGGAAAAAAAAAATATTTTATATTCGTCTCAACAATTATTTTTGGAGAGTTTCCGATTTTCATAAATCATTAATTTTTTGCCTTTATCAAACTAACATCTTAAAGCTTAAGCAGAAAATGGGAAAATATCTCTAAAAGGCATAAATATCAAAATTTACAATTTCAAAATTTTTTTTAAATTTTCTAAAGTAAAATGCTAAAATTTTTATCCCTTTTCTTTGTGAGGGGATCTCAGTTCCCCTTTTACGAATCTCGCATTTCCGGAGATTCCCCGGATTAGTCGTCCCCGCTCTTTCCCCGGTTCGGTTTGACCGGGGCTCCCCCCCCCCCCCCCCCGGCTGCAATCAAATCGATACCAGAGAAAAAAGTTTTCACATTGTTGCCAAGATTGAATTTATTTCTATCCTATCAAAAATTCTAAAACTCCAAAAATTCCAAAAAAAAACCACAAGGACTCATTTGAAAATTTAGCCATTTTCACACCTAAAAAGGAATAAAATGAGGCTAAAGCATATGCTAATATCCTAACCAATAAATTTTATCATCTGCTCAAAAAATCTTAATTAATTAAGCTTCAACATTGGAACAAATCTGCGCAAATTTTCCATTCTTTTTGGTGACTTTCACAATGGTTCATTCACGACGCTTTCGCCCGCCGTTGGTACTGGATTTTAGCCATTATATTTTTTAGTTTTTTATTTGAAAAATTAAAAATTAATTTGAATATTAATTATTTGGGATAAATTTTGCGTAAACAAATCTTTTTTTCCCAATTATTGATAGAAAAGAATAAGAAAGTAAATTTAAAAAATTATATACTGGATTTTATCGTGGTGCGACATTTGCTGGCGAATATTTGTGGAATAAACTGTCTAACAAAGGAAGGTCCTATGGTGTCAGTGGGATTTCCGAATTTGAAACTTGGTGGGTGTGTAGCAGGGATGTGCCGAATCGGAATCGTAATCGTAATCGGAATCACAATTAATCGGATTTTGGGCCATAATCGGAATCGGATAATCGTAATCGGATTTTTGGCCATAATCGGAATCGGCGATTTAATCGGAATCGGATTTTGTCTGGCTCGGCACATCCCTGGTGTGTAGAGCACCAATGGGTTTTTATAAAAAAAACATCCGAAAAATTATATTATTCCAAAATATACAAAGACAAATTTGCAATTATAATTTTATTTTTTCAGGTTTTTAATACGAGTATTTGACAAGAATTCTCATAACTAATACCGTATATAATTTAATAAAATAGCAGAATAATATTAAACTTTAAAAAATAATTTATTTTATTCATTTGCCAAAGTTAGTATTCAAAAAAAAATTCATTCAAAATGGAAATCTTTATTTTTGTTAAGACGTTTTATTAAGATACGTTAATTAATGTCGGCACATGGAAAAGATTTTTTAGTGTTAAACACTTTTCTTTGGAGTATTGAAATTCTTTGAAAACTCATTAATAAACTGTCTTATTTAACAGTTTAATCCGCAAATGTCGGTTAATAAATGTTAGTATTAGGGCAAATACGGCATGCAAAATAAACAAAATCATCACATGCCAAAAAAAAAAGATTAAAACTCTCTATAACATTAAATCGCAATTTAAAAAAAAATTAAATTAATGTAATTTTAATTTATTTTATTCCCCTAATTACGTTTATTCATATAAATAAACCATAATTTCTTTTGGTTTAGCTGAATTGCATCTGTCATCGGAACAGCATCAGCTTCAAATCGATTTCTTGGACCACCAGCTCCAAAACGGCGCATTTTTGGCCGATTTTGCCGGACTTTGGCTACTCGGATTGGACATGTTGCCAATGATTAAGGACAGCAGCCAGCAACAAAATGCCAAGCTGTACATTCACAGCGGTTGTAATTGCTCTATGGTAAGGAATTTCAATCACTTTTATTAATTTGGATGTTTTTACAATGATTAGTTTGTATGAGATTACTTAATTAGTTATTCCGTTCCATTAATTTTTTAATTGGTACACCTTTCAGTTGATCAAATCGCTTAATCCTCATGGGCCATTCACTATGGTGATTGAGGAAAAGCAATGCCCATCATTACCGATTGATCAGGCTTTTTCGGTTGGCCCCACTGATCGCCCATCATTACCAATTGACCAGAGTTTTTCGATTGGCCACACTGATCGCGTGCCAATTTCCGTCTCATTCACAGCATTAACTGATGCCAACATCAATAGCATGGCGGTGGAACTGCTAATTGCCTCCGATGGTGGGGCAATTGAGGATTATGGAAATAGTGATTAATTTGGAATGATTTTATTATTCCCTTAGATGAAAATAATCGGCAAATTATTCGATTTGACATTGGCACGGACAGCGATTTGACAGTTCATTTGGCATCAGGGGTAATTAAAATTGCAAAGCTAATGGTGTTAATTAGGAAGTTTAATTGATTTGTCAGATGAAAAATGAGTTTATCAGCAAAGACACGCGACTGTCCAAGGGATCATATGAATTGAAAGTGGAAATTGAGCTCCATCCGTATTATTATGTGATCTTAATGAACGGCACCAAAATGGGCATAAAGTATTGGCCCAAACAATGGTGGAAAGAATTCCAATGGTTCGGTGTCAATCAGATTAAGGTGTTGCTTATTTTTAAAAATATTCTATTTTTAGATTTAACGAAATTTTTTGATTTGCATTTGATGAAGAACCACTTTTTTGGTTTTAAATTTTTTTTATTATTTTTTTTCACTAATGCTAAGGCGAGAACTATTTGCTGTTATTAATTTGTCAATACTTTCTGGTGTATATCAGGGATGGCACGGATTTCCGACTTAAAAAAGCCCGGAAATTTTGGAAGAATTTCTTTTTCAGGTCGGAGTTCCATTTGTGGAAAAATTTTGGGCCTCGGAATTCCGAAAGTTTTTGGGGCCTCAGAATGCCATACCGAATATGCATGGAACCAAAGGCATTTTCCAATCCGTGCAAATTTCGGCTGAGCTTTGGGCAAAATCACTGGAACAATTCTTTCCATTTTAAGGTACATGGCCCAGTGAAGATGATCCAGGCACCCGTTGTGAGGCAATTTGTGAATACAATTGACGTAATTAAATTAGTCAATTTAAAATTTCTTTCGTGCATTTTGAATGAATTGTACGGGACAGGGAATTTTGACAAAAATCGGGACCGGGACTTTTCGGGTTGAAAAAGCTGGGCTTTATGTGGGAAACCCGGGACTTAGGTACTCAGTTGTACATTTTTTCAGTACTAGTCCCGGTCTGGTATAACTCTAATTTTGAATATCATTTGGTGGGGTACTACTGTATGCTCGGGCCATTAAATGGATACCGTACATTCCAAAAACATTATTAATTTAATCAAATTACGATTTTCAACTTAAACATTATTTTTTACAGTCGCCAGATAAGCGCCCAATTATTCTCGCGTGGAATAACTTTTTTATTTGGAGCATTTTCGATTTTGTCGATTTACAATTCGGCTGACAAAAACTGTTCATACAGTTGTGTGTACACGGAGGACATAAGGCTTGTAAGCAGATTAAAAATAATATGATTTTTTTTAGAAAAATGGGAAAAAGAGAAAATATTAAAAAAATTTTGTCTTAAAAATTAAAAATATAAATCAATTTTTCTGCGTCGTCTGTCGGCATCGAGGGCCGGCCGTTAATTCCATAATTTCCTAAAAATTAACTCCAAAATCGCAAATTTGGGTTTTGGAGAAATGTTTATTTAATTATTTCTTAATTAAACAGTGAAAAAGCGGCTTCTGTTGTGGTGTGGCACACTGGCGACCAATTGAGAGATTTGCCTCAACATCGTCGTGCTGAGCAGGTGGAAATTAATTTTTTGGCCATAAAAAATAATATTTTGCCTTCATTTAGCTGTATGTTATGATGTCCCATGAGGTAATTAATGTAATTATAATTAAAGATTTTTGGATAAATGGACAACAATGGATCAATGGAAAAAATACCCTTTTCTAATTTTCAAATAAAATATTATTTGCTAGAAAATTAAGAAAAAATTCTTTTCAATAGAAATTTACAAAAATTAAACTAACAAAGATTTTTCAAATTTATGAGCAAAAAATATTCGATTTTTTGAGCAAAATTTCCATTTTTATAAAAGAAAAAAATTGCGTGTACGAGTTGTCAGGATACCAAACCAAAGGAGAGTCGAGAAATTTCTCGGGTTTATTTGGTCTCGATTTTCGGGCAATTTTTGGATTAATATGGCTATGCCTTTTACGACACATTAATTAATTGCACCAATTAATTCATTAATTAACTAATTTTCTTTCCCAAAAAACAGAGTCCTCTCCTTGGCAGTGCGAATTTCGAAAAAATACCATATAATTTCTTCAACATTTCCATCACTTATCGAAGTGATAGTGCCATTCACATTCCGTACGATGCGTTGGCACCGGTCACTGCTCAAACGTTGCCCCAATACATTTGGACCGAAGCGGAGGTGGGCAATTTCCCTCAATTTAATGTCCAGCAGAAAATGCGTCAGACGCTAATATGCATCATTGATAATTTTAAGTAGCAAAAAAATAGCGGGTTCAGAAGAACGGAGTCCGAGTCTCAGTTTCAAATGGGTTCAGCAAGTACCGGGTCAAATCGAGAATTGAAAAAGCCAAAATTTTATTTTTTCAAAATAATTATTTTCATAGATTAATGCTTCTTTTTACCAAAAATATTTCACAAATAAACAGTTTCAATAATTCGAACCCATATCCCCCACACTTATGAGTTTTTGGATCCGGACAAAACGGGTCGAATACCTGGTATTGGATTTTCCAAATGAAAAAGCCACCTGTCCGAGCATGGGCCCGGTCGGGTACCCGGACCCAGCATAGGCTAATGAAAATTAAAAACAAAAAGAAATTTAAATTAATAAAATTGACACAATTTAATTATTTATAATTTTTTGAAGTTATATATATGTTATATAGGTAAGGGGTTTCGCTTCAAAAACTAATTTGAGTCGAACGGGAATAGGTACGGAGCTGAAATTTGGCATGGGTATGTAGTAGGTTACGGCGCATCCGGGAAAAATACGGATTTTCCGGTCCGGTGGCCAATTGAGTCCCAGCGGCTCGAAAACTGACTTTGCCCACAGTCTCAGTGTTACGAAATTTTTTGCTTTTGATTTCGGGGATTAGAGGACCCCAAAAGCGAAATGCCCCAACTGTGGCCTACAACTTTGCCAGCAAAAATTTTTTGATCAGATCAAAGGCCTGAGCTGTAGGTTAGGCAACGTAAGAATCACTTTTTTTGGACACTTCAGTACCAGTCGAATAGCTCATCAGGGTTTGAACTAAGCTGGAGGTGGCCAGCAGACTTATTGTAGAGCTCAATGAGCTCGATTTTTCCAAATTTAAAAATTTCGAAAATTTTCAAAAATTTTCAAGTTAGGCCTAAAAATTTGTTTTCGGGTTTTTGAATTTTAGGATTTTTTAACGATTTTTCCGGGAAAAACGGAGAACACTTTCAAAACATCGTTTTTCGAGCTCTATCGATTGGTGGGATTTTTAGAAAAATTTCGGTTTTTTCTCGGAAATAGAAAAAATTTTTGGCCTGAGCGGGACATTTGAGTCCCGGGCCCATAACTCATCAGGGGTCGGTTTTAGTTAAAAAGTATCTTAGAGCAAAATTGTAGAGAATTTTATGGGCTATCGAATGGTGTACTATAGGTCGGAAATTTTTCAAAAATTTTCGAGCTAGGCCCGTAGAAATTTTCGAAAATTTTTTTTGGCTTGAAAAAAAGGGTGAAAAATATTTTTCTTGGGTAAATTATGGTGCTGATCACGATTCTAATGTTTATTTTAAGTTTCATAATTTTAGGAATTTTTAAAAAATTCTTTATTTTATGGGAAATTTTTGGCCCTCAGGATTTTGGGTTAAAATTTGAAAATTCATTACTAAGTGAAGGTTTGGTCAATTTAAGTGAATTAAAGCTCTAAAAATAGAGAAAAATCAGGAGAATTTAATGGGATTTAATTGAAATTTATATCACAAAAATAAAAAAAAGTATTCCAGAATTTCTGGAAAAATTCGAATTTTCAGAAAAAAATTCCTACCTCGGTTCTGAAAAGTCATTTTGGAAAAATAAAATACTACAAAAATCCGCAATTTTTTGCTCTATTATATAAATTTTATTTGGCATTTTTTATCACTTTCTTACGAATTGTTACAAAAATAAAAGTGATTTTGGATTCGGGACCATAGGGGGGTGACTAGGATTTTTGAGTGAAAAAATTTTTTGACCTAAAATCTTCCAAAACATGTCTTTAAAGCTATTTTAGGGTTCTGATCACAAATCTGAAATCAGATTTCAGTTATGAGATCGTTAAGGCCTCAGAATCCCCGTGTGATTGGGGATTCTGGGACATGTTCTGAGGGGGGGGGGGGGGGGGGCAGGTTCGGACCCGGACGGTGTACATTATTTTTTTATTATTTTTGAGTTAATTTTCATTAGATTTAATAATTTTAAATGTTTTAGTTTTTATTAATAATTAATAAATTTTTAAATTTAATTTAATTATTTTTAGAGAATAATGATTTTTATTTAATTAATTATTATTTTTAATTAAAGGATTTCAGCTATTATTTTAAAATTGAATTTGTCAAAATTTTTTTCATTTCAATTTAAATAATATTCAATTATTATACATTTCATAATTTGTTTTTGATTAATAAAAAGTGTATTTTATTATAAAAAACTGAAAAATATATGCATTCGATTTTTTATCTATTTTTAATAAAAATAATTCCTTATTTATTTAATTTTAAACCATGTTGTACCTCTTCCTCCCGTGGTTGTACCTCTTCTAACCACCTTTGTACCTCTCTAATCACTGTTGTACCTCTTCTATTCACTGTTGTACCTCTTCTTTTCACTGTTGTACCTCTTCTTTTCACTGTTGTACCTCTTCTATTTACTGTTGTACCTCTTCTAACCACCTTTGTACCTCTCTAATCACTGTTGCACCTCTTCTAATCACTGTTTTACCTCTTCTTTTCACTGTTGTACCTCTTCTTTTCATTGTTGTACCTCTTCTTTTCACTGTTGTACCTCTTCTATTCACTGTTGTACCTCTTCTTTTCACTGTTGTACCTCTTCTTTTCACTGTTGTACCTCTTCTATTTACTGTTGTACCTCTTCTAACCACCTTTGTACCTCTCTAATCACTGTTGCACCTCTTCTAATCACTGTTTTACCTCTTCTTTTCACTGTTTTACCTCTTCTTTTCACTGTTGTACCTCTTCTTTTCACTGTTGTACCTCTTCTTTTCATTGTTGTACCTCTTCTTTTCACTGTTGTACCTCTTCTTTTCACTGTTGTACCTCTTCTTTTCATTGTTGTACCTCTTCTTTTCACTGTTGTACCTCTTCTATTTACTGTTGTACCTCTTCTTTTCACTGTTGTACCTCTTCTTTTCACTGTTGTACCTCTTCTTTTCACTGTTGTACCTCTTCTTTTCATTGTTGTACCTCTTCTATTTACTGTTGTACCTCTTCTTTTCACTGTTGTACCTCTTCTTTTCACTGTTGTACCTCTTCTATTTACTGTTGTACCTCTTCTTTTCATTGTTGTACCTCTTCTTTTCACTGTTGTACCTCTTCTTTTCACTGTTGTACCTCTTCTTTTCATTGTTGTACCTCTTCTTTTCACTGTTGTACCTCTTCTATTCACTGTTGTACCTCTTCTTTTCACTGTTGTACCTCTTCTTTTCACTGTTGTACCTCTTCTATTTACTGTTGTACCTCTTCTAACCACCTTTGTACCTCTCTAATCACTGTTGCACCTCTTCTTTCACTGTTGTACCTCTTCTATTTACTGTTGTACCTCTTCTTTTCACTGTTGTACCTCTTCTTTTCACTGTTGTACCTCTTCTTTTCACTGTTGTACCTCTTCTTTTCATTGTTGTACCTCTTCTTTTCACTGTTGTACCTCTTCTATTTACTGTTGTACCTCTTCTATTTACTGTTGTACCTCTTCTTTTCACTGTTGTACCTCTTCTTTTCACTGTTGTACCTCTTCTTTTCACTGTTGTACCTCTTCTTTTCACTGTTGTACCTCTTCTTTTCACTGTTGTACCTCTTCTATTCACTGTTGTACCTCTTCTTTTCACTGTTGTACCTCTTCTTTTCACTGTTGTACCTCTTCTTTTCATTGTTGTACCTCTTCTTTTCACTGTTGTACCTCTTCTATTTACTGTTGTACCTCTTCTATTTACTGTTGTCTCTTCTTTTCACTGTTGTACCTCTTCTTTTCACTGTTGTACCTCTTCTTTTCACTGTTGTACCTCTTCTATTCACTGTTGTACCTCTTCTTTTCACTGTTGTACCTCTTCTTTTCACTGTTGTACCTCTTCTTTTCACTGTTGTACCTCTTCTTTTCATTGTTGTACCTCTTCTTTTCACTGTTGTACCTCTTCTATTTACTGTTGTACCTCTTCTATTTACTGTTGTCTCTTCTTTTCACTGTTGTACCTCTTCTTTTCATTGTTGTACCTCTTCTTTTCACTGTTGTACCTCTTCTATTTACTGTTGTACCTCTTCTATTTACTGTTGTACCTCTTCTATTTACTGTTGTCTCTTCTTTTCACTGTTGTACCTCTTCTATTTACTGTTGTACCTCTTCTATTTACTGTTGTACCTCTTCTTTTCACTGTTGTACCTCTTCTTTTCACTGTTGTACCTCTTCTTTTCACTGTTGTACCTCTTCTTTTCATTGTTGTACCTCTTCTTTTCACTGTTGTACCTCTTCTATTTACTGTTGTACCTCTTCTATTTACTGTTGTCTCTTCTTTTCACTGTTGTACCTCTTCTATTCACTGTTGTCCCTTTTCTATTCACCGTTGTACCTCTTTCCCCGTCATTAGAAACGGGCGCGACGCGCCCGTTCGAGGCCGCGAAGCGGCCTAAAAATCGCTGATAATATTTTAAAAATCCCAAATCTCTTCACAACCTGATAGCTTATCTAGGTAGCGAAGCTCAAGAAGCGCGAAGCGCTTTTTCACAGCTAAAATGCCAACGGTTCACGCACCCGCTAGTTATATATATGTTATATTGACAAGGAGTTTCATCTCAAAAACTAATTTGAGAAGAACGGGAATAGGTACGGGGCTGAAACTTTGCATAGGTATGTAACTCGGGACGGCGCATCCGGGGAAAAATACGGATTTTCCGGTCCGGTGGCCAACTGAGTCCCAGCGGCTCGAAAACTGACTTTGCCTACAGTCTCACTGTTACGAAATTTTTTGCTTTTGCTTGCACAGCTTAGCGGACCCCAAAAGCGAAATGCCCCAACAATGGCCTACAACTTTGCCAGCAAAAGTTTTTTGATCAGACCAAAGGCCTGACCTGTAGGTTAGGCAACGTAAGAATCACTTTTTTTGGACACTTCAGTACCAGGCGAATAGCTCGTAAGGGTTTGCTCGGAGCAGGGGGTCGCCAGCGGACTTTTTGTAGAGCTTTCGAAGCTCTATCAAACCATGTTTAAAAATTTCGAAAATTTTCAAAAATGTTCGAGCTAGGCCTAAAATTCGGTTTTTCAGTTTTTGAATTTTAGGATTTTTTAACGATTTTTCCGGGGAAAACGGAGACCACTTCCAAAACATCGTTTTTCGAGCTCTATCGATTGGTGGTATTTTTAGAAAAATTTCGATTTTTTCCCGGAAATAGAAAAATTTTTAGGCCTCAGCGGGACATTTGAGTCCCGGGCCCATAACTCGTCAGGGTTTGATTTTAGCAAAAAATTGCCTTAGAGCAAAAATGTAGAGCTTTTAAAATGCTATCTAATGGTGTGCTTTATGTCTGAAAAATTTCAAAAATTTTCGAGCTAGGCCCCCTAGAAATTTTCAAAAATTTTTTTTGGGTTGAAAATTAGTGTGAAAAATATTTTTCTTGGGTAAAATAAGGTGCTGAGTACGAATATGATGTTTGTTTTTTGTTTCAGATTTTTTAGAATTTTTTAAAAAAATCTGAAATTTTTTCATTTTTTTGGCCCTCGGGATTTTGGGTAAAATTTTGAAAATTCATAACTCAGCTCAGGGAGGGTCAATTTTTGTAATTTTAGTTTCATAAAATGGAGAAAAATAAGGAGAATTTTATGTTTTTTATTTGGTCTTTCTATCATGAGTTTAAAAAAAGTTATTCAAAAATTTCTGAAAATTTTCGATTTTTCAGAAAAAAATTCACAGCTTGGTTCTGAAAAGGTTTTTTGGAAAACAAAAATACTCAAAAAATCCGCAATTTTTTGCTCTATAATATAAATTTTATTTTACATTTTTATCATTTTTTTATGAATTGTTATAAAAATAAAAGTGATTTTGGGATCCGGGACCAAAGGGGGGTGCACATGATTTTTGAGTTGGAAAATTTTTTCTCCAAAAATCTTTCAAAAACATGTCCTTAGGGGTATTTTATGACGCTGATCACGAATCTGTAATCAGTTTGACAGCGTGAAGACCTCAGAATCCCTGCGTGGATGGGATTCTAAGGCATCAACGATTCATGCCATCAGTCGTCTTACCACATAACACGTCCAACCCTCATGGACGACTCATGGCATGAGTCGTCGTCATGCCTTGAGCAATCCAACCCATGTGATGAGTCGTCATACGACTCATGCAATGAGTCGTTCAAGGACTCCTTATTTGAGACCAAGCCCACTTTTCATGTGAGAGACAGTTAGAGAGTCCAACCCATGTGATGAGTCGTCACGACTCATGCAATGAGTCGTTCAAGCACTCCTTATTTGATACCATACCAACTTTTCTGTAGTGGCATTATAAAAGGGTGACCAAACGGTCCACACTTCATTCCTCATCACTTAGTATAATTTTTCTTAGTCGACTCATGCCTCGAGTAGTCCAACCCATGTGATCAGTCGTCATACGACTCATGCAATGAGTCGTTCAAGGACTCCTTCGACTTATGCCTCGAGTAGTCCAACCCATGTGATGAGTCGTCATACGACTCATGCAATGAGTCGTTCAAGGATCCTTCGACTTATGCCTCGAGTAGTCCAACCCATGTGATGAGTCGTCATACGACTCATGCAATGAGTCGTTCAAGGACTCCTTATTTGAGACCACGCCCACTTTTCTGTAGTGGCAGTATAAAAGGGTGACCAAACGGTCCACACTTCATTCCTCATTCACTTAGTATAATTTTTCTTCGTCGACTCATGCCTCGAGTAGTCCAATTCATGTGATGAGTCCTTTGACGAACCATGCAATGAGTCGTTCAACGACTCACGCCGTAACAGACCTTAATGTAAGACCACGCTTACTATAATTTTTCTTAGTAGACTCATGCCTCGAGTAGTCCAACCCATGTGATGAGTCGTCATACGACTCATGCAATGAGTCGTTCAAAGACTCCTTAGACTTATGCCTCGAGTAGTCAAACCCATGTGATGAGTCGTCATACGACTCATGCAATGAGTCGTTCAAGGATTCCTTATTTGAGACCATTCCAACGAACGACTCATGCAATGAGTCGTTCATTGACTCCTTCGACTTATGCCTCGAGTAGGCACTATAAAAGGGTGACGAAACGCGCACACTTCAGTCCTCATTCACTTACTATAATTTTTCTTAGTCGACTCATGCCTCGGGTAGTCCAACCCATGTGATGAGTCGTTAAACGACTCATGCAATGAGTCGTCAAACGACTCATCCAATGAGTCGTTCAAAGACTCCTTATGTGAGACAACACCCACTTTTCTGTAGTGGCACTATAAAAGAGTGACCAAACGGTCCACACTTCATTCCTCATTCACTTAGTATAATTTTTCTTGGTCGACTCATGACTCGAGTAGTCCAACCCATGTGATGAGTCGTCATACATACGACTCATGCAATGAGTCGTTCAAGGACTCCTTATTTGAGACCACGCCCACTTTTCATGTGAGAGGCAGTTAGAGACACAAGAGTAAAGGGGAAATAGTACACCTTTCTCTGACTTCTCTAACTCAATGTACACCCCATCATATTTTTCCGAGCCAAACATATTATTAGCCCCAAACTATCTACCAACCTATGTGATGAGTCGTCATACGACTCATGCAATGAGTCGTTCAAGGATTCCATTTAAGTATATTTTTCATAGTCAAATCATGTCTCGATTATCTCCAATTCATGTGATGAGTCGTCTGACGACTCATGCAATGAGTCGTTCAACGACTCACGCCGTAACAGACCTCAAGCTATCGAGACCACGCCCACTTTACTGTAGTGGCACTATAAAAAAGTTACCAAATAGTGCACACTTCAGTCCTCACTCACTTATTATTATAAGTATAGTCTCGATTTGCTGCAACCCATGTGATGAGTCGTCTAACGACTCATGTAATGAGTCGTTCAACGACTCACCACGGTATTTTATTTTGTTGCTTCACAATTGATTTCTTATGAATTTAAATTTGCCAATTCATTTCCTTAATTTTAGCCATTATTGAAAAAAATTTAAATTCAAAATCCATCCGACGGTTATTCTCATATTTCAAAATGAGTGAGGAACAAAGCAGTCATCCATCCGCAACACCCAATCCATCCGACGGCCAGTTGTCTGGGAGCAGCGATACAAACCACAAAATCTTTATTGTTGGGTTCGTCGTTCATATATTAGTAATAACATTGTAACACTTGTACCGTGTTTAGTCTATCTGATCAAGCAACAGATGATTCTTTAAACAAATACTTTTCCAAATTTGGCAAAGTGACTAAATGTGGTGTCGTTTGTGATGCAAAAACAAAAAAATCTCGCGGTTTTGGATTTGTCGAGTTCGAGACACAAAACCAGGTATTTATTTTCTAAGTTATTGAAGCAATAATTCTCTTTTAGTCATCTGCTGTTTTGTCATTTGATCCTCATAAAATTGATGGAAAGGCTGTTTCTGTGAAGCCTTGGGTGGATAAGCAAAAGAAGAAAAGCAAAGCGGTTAAGAAACGCACCCGAGTTAGTATTTTTGAGAACATTAAAATATAACAACGCAAATCACTTAAGGCCAACCCACAAAAGCGTGCGGAAACCAAGGCAATGACGAACAAAAAAGGAATTATCAAAGGTGTTAAAAACAACAATATGAATGAAATGCGCGGTAAGAAGAAAGAAATAGTTGAGGGTGGAAAAAACATTTTTAATACGAATTTTAAATAGCGTTGTTTTATGTTTATCATTGGTATTTGGTATTGCTTCCACTTATGAATAATTTGTTATTACAATCTCATCTGAGTATGCTTCGTTTTATCATTTGAATAAATTTCTTGCGAATTAGAATTTTAATTTAACTTTTTTTTACTTTTAAGTATATCTACAATGAAATATTTTTTTATTAAATAAATCACTGTTATTCATCTTTTAATCACTGTTGTACCTCTTCCCCCGTTGTTTTAACTCTTTAAACTTTTCTCTATAGGTCGTTTAGGCGACCCCCACTCCGTGGGTAGTCTAAAATTAGAACTTGCTCTAACCTAACCCACGGGTGAGTCGTTTCTTTCCCTAAACATCCATCGTTCAAGCACTGCTTCAACTTATGCCTCGAGTGGTCCAACCCATGTGATGAGTCGTCATACGACTCATGCAATGAGTCGTTCAA
The DNA here is from genome assembly GCA_023374025.1 of Heterodera schachtii. NCBI lineage: Eukaryota > Metazoa > Nematoda > Chromadorea > Rhabditida > Heteroderidae > Heterodera > Heterodera schachtii. The sequence goes on along the minus strand of SIJG01000006.1, from coordinate 2,462,375 downwards.
GCACTCCTTATTTGAGACCACGTCCATTTTTCTGTAGTGGCAGTATAAAAGGGTGACCAAACGGCCCATACTTCATTCCTTATTCACTTGGTATAATTTTTCAAAGTCGACACATGCCTCGAGTAGTCCAACCCATGTGATGAGTCGTCTGACGACTCATGCAATGAGTCGTTCAAGCACTCCTTATTTGAGACCACGTCCATTTTTCTGTAGTGGCAGTATAAAAGGGTGACCAAACGGCCCACACTTCATTCCTTATTCACTTGGTATACTTTTCAAAGTCGACACATGCCTCGAGTGGTCCAACCCATGTGATGAGTCGTCATACGACCCATGGGATGAGTCGTCTAACGACTAATCCCATGAGTCGTTCAACGGCTCACCCATTTGGATAAGAACTCGTTCCAGCACGACCCATGGGATGAGTCGTCTAACGACTAATCCCATGAGTCGTTCAACGGCTCACCCATTTGGATAAGAACTCGTTCCAACACGACCCATGGGATGAGTCGTCTAACGACTAATCCCATGAGTCGTTCAACGGCTCACCCATTTGGATAAGAACTCGTTCCAACACGACCCATGGGATGAGTCGTCTAACGACTAATCCCATGAGTCGTTCAACGGCTCACCCATTTGGATAAGAACTCGTTCCAACACGACCCATGGGATGAGTCGTCTAACGACTAATCCCATGAGTCGTTCAACGGCTCACCCATTTGGATAAGAACTCGTTCCAACACGACCCATGGGATGAGTCGTCTAACGACTAATCCCATGAGTCGTTCAACGGCTCACCCATTACAGACCGAAGGCGTACCATGTGAGAACACGCCCACTTTTCTGTAGTTAAACTATAAAGGGTAACCAAAGGGCCATACTTCAGTTTCCTTATAAATTATCCCATTTGTTATTTCCGAGCTCAAAACAATTAATTCAAATGGCAGATCTAGGTAGCGAAGCTCCCAAAGCGCGAAGCGCTTTAAGCACCCCAGAAACACGTATGCACACACCCGCTAGTTCTATATATGTTATATAGGTAAGGGGTTTCGTTGCAAAAAGGATATCTCAATGGGGAATAGGTAGGAGCTGAAATTTGGCATGGGTATGTAGTAGGTTACGGCGCATCCGGGAAAAATACGGATTTTCCGGTCCGGTGGCCAATTGAGTCCCAGCGGCTCGAAAACTGACTTTGCCCACAGTCTCAGTGTTACGAAATTTTTTGCTTTTGATTTCGGGGATTAGAGGACCCCAAAAGCGAAATGCCCCAACTGTGGCCTACAACTTTGCCAGCAAAAATTTTTTGATCAGATCAAAGGCCTGAGCTGTAGGTTAGGCAACGTAAGAATCACTTTTTTTGGACACTTCAGTACCAGTCGAATAGCTCATCAGGGTTTGAACTAAGCTGGAGGTGGCCAGCAGACTTATTGTAGAGCTCAATGAGCTCGATTTTTCCAAATTTAAAAATTTCGAAAATTTTCAAAAATTTTCAAGTTAGGCCTAAAAATTTGTTTTCGGGTTTTTGAATTTTAGGATTTTTTAACGATTTTTCCGGGAAAAACGGAGAACACTTTCAAAACATCGTTTTTCGAGCTCTATCGATTGGTGGGATTTTTAGAAAAATTTCGGTTTTTTCTCGGAAATAGAAAAAATTTTTGGCCTGAGCGGGACATTTGAGTCCCGGGCCCATAACTCATCAGGGGTCGGTTTTAGTTAAAAAGTATCTTAGAGCAAAATTGTAGAGAATTTTATGGGCTATCGAATGGTGGGCCATAGGTCGGAAAATTTTCAAAAATTTTCGAGCTAGGCCCCTAGAAATTTTCAAAAAATTTTTTAAGGTCGAAAAGGGGAGTGAAAAATATTTTTCTTGGGTAAATTATGGTGCTGATCACGATTATGATGTTTGTTTTAAGTTTCAAAATTTTTGGAAATTTTTAAAAATTCTTTATTTTTTGGCAATTTTTTGGCCCTCAGGATTTTGGGTTAAAATTTGAAAATTCATTACTCAGTGAAGGTTTGGTCAATTTATGTGAATTAAAGCTTTAAAAATAGCAAAAAATCAGGAGAATTTTATGGGATTTATTTGAAATTTATACAACAAAACAGAAAAAAGTATTCCAGAATTTCTGGAAAAATTCGAATTTTCAGAAAAAAATTTATACCTTGGTTCTGAAAAGTCATTCTGGAAAATAAAATACTACAAAAATCCGAAATTTTTTTGCTCTATATATAAAATTTATTTGGCATTTTTTATCACTTTCTTACGAATTGTTACAAAAATAAAAGTGATTTTGGATTCGGGGACCATAGGGGGGTGACTAGGATTTTTTGAGTGAAAAATTTTTTTGACCTAAAATCTTCCAAAACATGTCTTTAAAGCTATTTTAGGGTTTGATCACAAATCTGAAATCAGATTTCAGTTATGAGATCGTTAAGGCCTCAGAATCCCCGTGTGATTGGGGGTTCTGGGACATGTTCTGAGGGGGGGGGGGGGGGGCAGGTTCGGACCCGGACGGTGTACATTATTTTTTTATTATTTTTGAGTTACTTTTCATTAGATTAATAATTTTAAATGTTTTAGTTTTTATTAATAATTAATAAATTTTTAAATTTAATTTAATTATTTTTAGAGAATAATGATTTTTATTTAATTAATTATTATTTTTAATTAAAGGATTTCAGCTATTATTTTAAAATTGAATTTGTCAAAATTTTTTTCATTTCAATTTAAATAATATTCAATTATTATACATTTCATAATTTGTTTTTGATTAATAAAAAGTGTATTTTATTATAAAAAACTGAAAAATATATGCATTCGATTTTTTATCTATTTTTAATAAAAATAATTCCTTATTTATTTAATTTTAAACCATGTTGTACCTCTTCCTCCCGTGGTTGTACCTCTTCTAACCACCTTTGTACCTCTCTAATCACTGTTGTACCTCTTCTATTCACTGTTGTACCTCTTCTTTTCACTGTTGTACCTCTTCTTTTCACTGTTGTACCTCTTCTATTTACTGTTGTACCTCTTCTAACCACCTTTGTACCTCTCTAATCACTGTTGCACCTCTTCTAATCACTGTTTTACCTCTTCTTCTTACTTTTCATCTTTGTACCTCTTCTTTTATCACATGATATCCTCACTTTATCTGTTTTTTCCATGTTGTCCTCTATCACGTTTATACCTCTTCCCACTTTGTACCTCTTCTATTTCATGTTGACCTCTCTATTCACTGTTGACCTCTCTATCACTGGTGCACTCTTTAATTCACTGTTGTAACCCGTTATGTACACTTTTTATAACCTCTTTTTTCACTGTTGTACCTTCTTTTCATGTGTACCTCTTCTTTTCATTGATTTACCTTTTTTAACACTGTTACCTCTCTTTTATGTTACCTCTTTTTTTCACGTTTACCCTTATTACTGTTGTACCTTCTTTTATGTTTACCCTCTTCTTTTCATGTGTTGTTACCTCTTCTATTTACTGTTGTACCTCTTCTTTTCACTGTTGTAACCTCTTCTTTCACTGTTGTACCTCTTCTATTTACTGTTGTACCTCTTCTTGTCATTTGTTGTAACCTCTTCTTTTCAAATGTTGTACTCTTCTTTTCATGTTGTACCTCTTCTTTTTCATTGTGTTGTACCTCTTCTTTTCACTGTTGTACCTCTTCTTTCCTGTTTACCCTCTTCTTTTCACTGTTGTCGCTGCTCTTTTCACTGTTGACCTCTTCTATTTACTGTTTGTAACCTCTTCTAACCACCTTTGTACTCACTCTATATCACTGTTGCACCTCTCTTTTCACTGTTGTTACCTCTTCTATTAGCTGTTGTACTCTTTCTTTTCACTGGTGTACTCTTCTTTCACTGTTGTACCTCTTCTTTTCACTGTTGTACCTCTTCTTTTCATTGTTGTTCCTCTTTTTTTCACTGTGTACCTCTTCTATTTACTGTTGTGTTGATACTCTTCTATTCACTGTTGTACCTCTTCTTTTCACTGTTGTACCTCTTCTATTCACTGTTGTACCTCTTCTTTTCACTGTTGTACCTCTTCTATTCACTGTTGTACCTCTTCTTTTCACTGTTGTACCTCTTCTTTTCACTGTTGTACCTCTTCTTTTCATTGTTGTACCTCTTCTTTTCACTGTTGTACCTCTTCTATTTACTGTTGTACCTCTTCTATTTACTGTTGTCTCTTCTTTTCACTGTTGTACCTCTTCTTTTCACTGTTGTACCTCTTCTTTTCACTGTTGTACCTCTTCTATTCACTGTTGTACCTCTTCTTTTCACTGTTGTACCTCTTCTTTTCACTGTTGTACCTCTTCTTTTCACTGTTGTACCTCTTCTTTTCATTGTTGTACCTCTTCTTTTCACTGTTGTACCTCTTCTATTTACTGTTGTACCTCTTCTATTTACTGTTGTCTCTTCTTTTCACTGTTGTACCTCTTCTTTTCATTGTTGTACCTCTTCTTTTCACTGTTGTACCTCTTCTATTTACTGTTGTACCTCTTCTATTTACTGTTGTACCTCTTCTATTTACTGTTGTCTCTTCTTTTCACTGTTGTACCTCTTCTATTTACTGTTGTACCTCTTCTATTTACTGTTGTACCTCTTCTTTTCACTGTTGTACCTCTTCTTTTCACTGTTGTACCTCTTCTTTTCACTGTTGTACCTCTTCTTTTCATTGTTGTACCTCTTCTTTTCACTGTTGTACCTCTTCTATTTACTGTTGTACCTCTTCTATTTACTGTTGTCTCTTCTTTTCACTGTTGTACCTCTTCTATTCACTGTTGTCCCTTTTCTATTCACCGTTGTACCTCTTTCCCCGTCATTAGAAACGGGCGCGACGCGCCCGTTCGAGGCCGCGAAGCGGCCTAAAAATCGCTGATAATATTTTAAAAATCCCAAATCTCTTCACAACCTGATAGCTTATCTAGGTAGCGAAGCTCAAGAAGCGCGAAGCGCTTTTTCACAGCTAAAATGCCAACGGTTCACGCACCCGCTAGTTTTCTTGTTATAACTTTTTTGAATCATAACCAAATTCTTTGAAATTTTGTAGGCTAAAGATGACTCTCTTAGGGCTATCAAATAATGCCAAGAATCTTTAATTTGGGTATACATAGAGCCAAACTGATTAATGTCATTTATTTCTCAAAAATCGCAGATTCAAAAGCGTATGGCGCTGAAGAAGCGTTCGGCTGTCCAATTTGTGTCCAATTGCCATGTGCCGTCGGGACGTGATTTGCTGACGGCCCGACTCCAAAAACTGCTCCAAGTTGATGTGTATGGGAAATGTAACAATAGAAAATGTGATGATGAATGCTACCAACGAGAACAAGGCGAGTCTATTTGCCATTTCTTTGTCAATGTCAGGCGTTTTTGGCATTATTTTTGGTGATAAATTTCAAACCTTTTTTGGTGCCAGGTTCAATCCTCTGCATGCAAATATTTTTTTTGCAATTTAGATTGGGCGCCGGACTTTTCGACAGAAATATTATAAATTTGAGGAGGGGACTTTTCGACAGTAAAAAGTAATTAAGTTTCAAATTTAGGGGTTGTAAAATCTTACCCAAAAATAAAAAAATTAAGTCAAATCAGTATTGAGACCAATAATTTTTAATAATCAAAAAGAAAATAAATAAATAAATTTTGGAGATGAATTTTTGAGAAAATTTTTCATTCTTTTATGGGTGTATTTTTAAAATTTTAGTGCCCGATTCTTATGGAGTATTTTTTCTGAAAATTTTTCTAGGAAAAAAACGTATAAATCGTATACCAAGTAATAATGATTTAACAATGCATATTAGTATATTAATTTAAAAGAAATTAGTAAAACTGACAAACAATATAATTTATTTTAATAAGATTAATTGTTTTTATATTTACTGTCGAAAATCCCATTATTTTTTGGTTTACTGTCGAAATGTCCTTTGCTGTCGAAAAGTCCGGGAGCCAATTAGATTAGCAAATGAATTATTTTGAAACAAAATTTTTTTTTTAAATTTTATTCGATTAAAAACAAATAATTAATAAAGGTAAAGATGCAATAATATCCTTTTCCGTTTAAAAAAAATTAATTTTTATCTAATAAATTTTTTGTGTATCTTATGTGTCAAAATGAATAAAAAAAATAAAAATTTTGTTTCATAAACAATTTTTTTTGATAATTAAGTCCCACTTATTTATATGAATAACTTTTTTCAAACACAATCAAAAATTACAAATATGTAGTCAAAAGGTGGATAACAAACTGATTAGGGAATATTGCTACATAATAGTTTTATCGTATCATTAGAGAGTCCTGAGATAGAGACAAAAACGTGCCGAAAATTTTTTACAGATGGCACGCAACTCCCGGATCTTTTTTTCATATGCATCGTAATAAATTGGCTTAACTTATCTAATAAAGTAATAAGATCAGTTAATTTTTGCTATTTGTTTAAATGAATCCATTTTCATTTTGACTCAGAGCGAAATGTTTTTCATTGAAACCCACGATTTCTGATAGATTATCGTTTTGGAGTTTTTTCTGAGCTTAGCAAAAGTAATTACCACTGATTTCAAGCTTATTTTAATGAACTATGTAATGCCATATTGGCCACGTAAATTCATTGTTTTGCTTCACTTTGTTCGGTTGTTAAGATTTTTTTTATTTTCTAAGCACAGTTAACTTTTGGCGTCAAAAATGGGTCACAATTTTTGATAGTGCCATTACAATCAGGTAGAATGAAATTTTTGTTTTTCATTCAGTTCTCCTTAAAGAGAATTGAATTGGCTTTAATATGAGCATAAAAAGATTAAAATTGGTTTTTTACTTTTTGAGATATAAAAAATTTAAAAATGGGACATTACTTATTTTGTCACCATGTAAAAAAATAATTTAATTTATTTGTTTTTACAAAACTTTGTCACGTCATAACTCGGCATTCATGCTTATTTAACAGAAATAAAAAAACACTTTTCTTATGAATCCATAGGTACTGTATCTACCCACCAAATTTTCATTCGGAAACCCCACGGATACCCTGGGACCTTCCTTTGTTAGTACCTTCGATAGCTTTGTGGTTTCCTTTGTTAACTCATAAATTTTAAATTCATTAAGTTATAAAAAACTATTGTCCATAAAAGCTGAAATCTTAGAATTTTTTATTATAATATTAATTTTTAAATTATATATTCTTCTGGAGAAACTTAAAGCTATCGAAGCATAACCACGAATGTTAAATTTAGTTGACTTTAAAAAATCTGTGAGTTTATTTTTTTTTGTTTTAAAATACCACCTTCACAGATCACTGAATTTTGCTGTTTTAAGAGACCATAATTTTAATGTTTGAATTTATTATTTTTTTTCCAGAATGTCCTTGTATCCAAGGATTAATTACGCACATAATTTGATCAATTGCCCCACCCCCATTTTCAGAGTCCCACTTTTTTTATTTGGCTTTCGAGAATGCCGTCTGCACAGAATATGTGACTGAAAAATTTTGGAAGGCGTTACGAAATTTGATGGTGCCAATTGTGTTGAGTCGAAAAGTGATGGAAGAAGTGGGCATTCCGAACGGCACATTCATTGCGGTGGACGACTTTAACAGTGTGAAAGCATTGGCGGATTATTTGAGGGAATTGCAAAGGGACACGGACAAATACATGAGGTAATTAGGTGGAAAATTAAGAAAATGATTGCCAATAAGGGGTAATTAGTGAGAAATAATTATAAATGAGGGTAATTAATTAGGATGAGGAAAGTCGTGCAAATTTGTGACATTCTTAGCTATTTCAAATGGACGAAAACGTACCAAAAGCATCGGAGTGGGAATGGCATTCAGCCGCCGTTGTGCCAATTGTGCGAAATTGCGCACAAACAACGGCACAGGGACACGTTTAAAACATACGCCGTGCAATTGGACAAATTTTGGCCTAAAACTCAATGCGAACCAAATTTTGTGCAAAAAAGATTCAAGGATCTCTGACAAATAGGCGACATAAAAGAAAAAAAAGAAGCGGATAAACAGACGAAATTGGATAACAATTAATTAATAAAAATTGAAATATATTTTTTTTTCTTTGATAATTATAATTTTTCTTAATGCTTTTGTTAGCATATAATTTTTTGAGCTTTTTTAAATGCAAAATTGCCGTTTAATCCCTTCCTTAATTATTTTTATATCAAAATCCATTAAAACAGATAAATTTTATACTTTTAAATTTTTTATACAAATTGCAAATTTGAAATTTAAATCCCAATGCCACTGGGTTTTCATCTCCGATCCAAATCTTACGAATCCCAATTTCCAGTTTTGTCATCCCGTTTTCTGCTAATCTTCTATTTCTGACTTAAATTGTTCGTGATAAAATTTTATACTAATAAAAAATGGGCTCTCGAGTGAGTCTCTTTCAGTCAGCAGGCTGTACGAAGCTCGGTTTAGCACTCGAAGTCAAAGCTGAACTTTTTACGCATAATAATTTTTTTTAAATTAATTTAAATTATGCCTTTCAAAAAAGTAATGAAAATATTTTAATTTTTAATTATATATAATTTTATAAAATAAATGAAAATTTTTAAGCAAATGAATAAATCGTTAGTTTAGAAAAATTGATAAATTTGCGTATTTTTAAAATAACAGATTTGCCCAATAAAGAAGAAATAGCAACAGTAATTTGACTTATTGAAGACGAATTTTCTCACTTTCTGAGACAACAAATAAAATGAAGAAAAATAGATTTTATACCGAATAAAAAGTTATAAAAAACATCAGATAAATTCAATAAAAAATTAATTTTTGTTTCTTAACAATATGAAAATTAAAAAAGAAAAAAGCTTACAACACCTTCGATTCCCAGGACGTCTCCGTTCAAGTACTAATAAGGCCCAACGTTGCTTGACTTGCCAGATCGGATGGGATGGCGTGCTTTCAACGTGGTATGGTCGTAAGCGAAAGGGCTCCATTTGAAAACAATTAAATAGTCAATTATTTTAATATAATGCATTTTTTTCACTTTGGTTAACTTAATCAAAACAAGGATTGATAAAGAATTGAGAATTCACTTAAATAAGGTAAAAATAAAAAGAAAACTCCTGTAGTTTTTTTCAAAATGAAAGAGCAAAAATTCGGAATTTTGAATTTTTTAACTAATTTCCCAACTGAAAATCGGCTGAAGTTGAAAATGAGTTAGAAATTCTCTTTAAATAGCACATATAAAGCTTTTTCCTAGGCACAATTAATTTTTTTTTAATTCAAAAAAACCTCGAAAATCAAAATTCTTAAGAAAAATTGGTTTTGGTGGTGATTTTAAGAAAGTCATCCCACCCATCATTTTTAGTGGTTAAAGTCATCTTTTGAGGGCCAATTTTACATTTTTTTTGTATTCCGTTAAGAAATCCAAAAAACCATTTCGGCACAAAATGCCAAAAAAGGCAGAATGGGGATATAAAAGTCAAACTAATGGTTCTAAATCAAACTAACAATGCCTTTTTTTTCTTCATTGTTATTAGAAAATGAAATTTCAGCGCAGGAGAAGAAAATACAGGAATTTGTAGCCTTCTTTCGCCAAAAATGACTAGTTTTTGCCAATTTAGGGTCTAAATTTAAAAAAAAATAAGGCTAAATTGGGTTCCGGCGGTGGTGCCGATAGGTATTTCTTTTTTATTTTTTCACATTTTATTGAACATTTATTTTTTCTCACCACTTTTTTGCATTTCATTTACGCATTGAAGAAGCAATAAGTTGAAAGATAAAAAATATATAATAAACAATTGTTTTTTATGATTGAATTTTTGTTATAAAAATTGAGAAAAGCGAAGAAAAAATTCAAATTATTTTTATTTTAACGCATTTTCTTTCTATTTCCATTATTGTGGTTTCTTGCTTATGGCCACTGTGAGGATAATTATCGTTTCACGTCCAGCACAGCATTTTTTGCCGGAAATTGTTGTCTTCAGAACACGGTCGTGGGCTTGTGATAAAGTTATAAATTTTTTAAAATTTTTCTCCTTAACCTTGATTTTGCAGAAATCTTAAATTTTAAATAATTTTTTTATATGATTTTATAAATTGGTAATCTGAGTGAAAAATATTGGTGAATCTAAGTATATTCTAAAAAGATGTAAAAGGCATTCGCTTGATATAAAAAACTAATACAGCAAAAGCGCTTAATTAGAATATTAAAATGATGATGAATTTATTAAGCTTTTTTACATTAAATATTTTGTCTAATTGTTTAATAATTGCACATTTCGATTTTGCTCACTATCGCAGAAATGCCTTAACTGAATTAATTTTTTATTTTATGAATCTTTTTCTTTAGAATTCACTTTTCTCCTCTATGTATAAAGAGATTGCGATCATATTTTTTAGTCAAAATTTCATTCAATTTATTTTGTTAAATTAAATTCGGTCAAAATTATACAAATTCTTTTATTTTTCTTATTTCTTTTAGAAAAGGCTAAACCAAACAATCATAAGCATTCTTTTTTTCTTTTTTTCCTGCGTTAATAAGCCTATTCTTTTAACAAAATTAAAAAAAATTTTGCGAAAAGGGATAAAACAATTTGATAATATTTTCAAAATTACCGCATCTTTCATCCAAGTTCGGATTCCCCTTCTTTTGTCAAAGCCATCTCTGCGCGACAGCGTCAATATGAGCATTTTGGTACCATTGGGACAAAGCTTTTCAAACTTGGCCCAAGCTTCCAATAAAAAGCGCTGTAAATGTATTTGAAAGTCATAGCCAATTTGCTCGCAGTTGCCATTGAATGCCATTGGCATGAGCAGGGCAAAAATTGGCCAAGTGCAAAAGACGGTCATGCAAGAGAATTAACGGGGAATTGTATGGCAAATGGATGTTAAATGAGTGGGTGGTGGGTGGCCTATTTATATTAATTTTTATCAATCATTCATTTAAATCAGCGACAATTCTCTATTCTCATTTTGGTGTGAATCAAACCAATTTGTTCACGATTGTGCGGGTGAAAAAGACAAAGAATGAGATTTTTCTGGGATTTTTATTCATAAACTCTTGTCTTTTCCAATTTTCAACACATATTTTCGCACATATAGATCTTAATTAAAAATGGAGATTTTTCTAGAAATTATCGTGACTTCAATCCCGCGGGATCCCGCGGGATTGGTAAAATGTTCGGGAGGGATCCCGACGAAATCCCGATCCCGATCAATCCCGATGAATTTCAAAAATCGCTCGGGACGGATCCTGATGTCGGGATCCCGAATTTAATCCCGCGGGATCCCGAAGAAATCCCGCGTGATCCCGATCCCGTCTGGTCTCTACTGCTTACGCCTTGGCCTCAAGTAAAAAGGCACATGATTTTATATGTTTATTAGTTTCATGCATTAATCGTTGTAATTACTGAAAAATAAAACAATCTTTAGAAAAAAGAATTTTAAAAAATATCATATATGATAAGAAAATTAAATAAATATCACACATTTGAAAACTCGGCGACTCATTCACCATCACATTTAAAACTCATCACTTCTTTAAATGTCAACGTTTTGTCATCAACAATTTTCTGCTTTTTGCTTCGTTTATTTAGTATTTTCCTTTTAAAGCTTTGAAATCGCACCTTAAAGAGTCAACGGATTGGTTAATAAAATTATTTACTTAAAAATGATAACAGTTTTAATTTGGTGGATAAAGAAGAATTATGAAATTTTCCTTTTTGAGTTTCCTTTAATATTTTGCCAATTAACGGACATTGGGCATATGTTGAACAAACGATTTGTTCACCACCGGTGCCATTTTGGTCAATTGTTCCGCGCCGGTGTACAAATGGGTCATGTTGAACAACCATTCGTACACACACAATAAAGCACCAAAATCGAAAGCGGGCCAAAAATTTGTTGAAGAAAAAGTGAGGGAATTTGGCGAGTCGGGCCAAATCTTCGACGCCAAAAATGCAAATGTCGTTACGAAAATGGGCAGAGGGACATGAAGCATTCGGAGCCCATAGAGTTTCCCTGAAATGTGTAGGAGTTTCCTTGCTAATGTGATGATGTCCAACATTTTTCGAGACTGAGAAAGTCATAATGAGAATGCGCACCTCGTCAAATGTTTTGTGGGCCCCGCCTTTTTTTGGTTGAAGCATGTCTGCGTAAAGCCGCCCGGCGCGTTCAGCTGATCAGCCGAATGCAAAGTGACTAGCATTGTTTCGTCCTGTCCATAGCCGATCAGAATCATTCGTCGAACAAGCTCGGTCAGGTTCAGCTCACGCCGGATGAAGCGGACCATGGCACGGGTCAGACTGATTTCGAAATAGCCTTTTGAAAGCAGCAAATGTGGCGAAAAGCCATGGACAGAAGCAGCAGCCGGAACAGCAGTATTCAGAGTGGCTTTTTTTGTAAATAATTGAAGGGTAAAAAAAATTTATTTGTTAGTTATTTATTTATTGAGATTAGGTTTTATGACTTTAATTGGCCAATTTGGTATTGAAAAGGCTCTTGATCAGACCATGCTCAAGGGAGTGGGGAAGAGACGAGGTACATTCCTATTTGGGATATCGGATTTTAAAAAATCAACGAAAATCGCGTAACTGCAAAAAACCCTCGCAAAATTATTATGGAGGCAGAATCACGTGCAGATCAGGGATGGAGTTCCGAGGCGCCAAAAAATTTTCGGAAATCGAAGTGCCCGAGGCCCAAAAATTTTTCGGAAATCGGAATCCGTCCAAAATAATGAAAAAATTCCGAAAATTTACAGCTTTTTATCAAAATTTTCGTAATCGGAATTCAGTGCAATCCCTGGTCAGATGCATTTTAAGAAATTTTTTCAATGGCTCATTAGTAGTTAACCGCCCCGGTGCGTAGTTTGGGCGCGAAAATTTCGCGCACAAATGCCAGCTATGCCCATAGAACCGTTGTTAAATATGTATTTAAATCTGCCCCCCCCCCAAAAAAATGAGAGTACCAGAGACGGAATCCCCATCCCCCACGAAATAAGTTGTTTGAAAGAAAATAGATAATTTCTAAATTTTTGCATCTCTACCAAATGAAAATTTTCTTTTATCCTAAATTTGACCAATTGATAAAATTAGGCTAAATGAAAATTAAAAAAGCATTGTATTCTTAAGAATTATTTCGCCTTAAATATTCATTCGTCTTAAATATTCAATGACAAAAAGACCCTGCCCCGAAACCGAATATTCTCCAATTTCCCAAAAAAAATGGTATCCACCAGTTAATTGCCTCTCAAATGACTTTTGTCAAGACTACAGTGGAAGCATTGAAACAACTCCAGACCTCTTTTACCTCCGACCAAATGCCAATTTTTAATACCCTAATTACCACTTTGTCCTCTCAAATTGACCTGCTTAATGGATCGATTTCCCAACTCCGCTCCACTGCTCTCTCCACTGAAGGCATGCCAATTTCAGCGGAGGAATTGGAAAGACAGAGAAGTGTCGTCATTATTGGCATGCCAGAGCACAACGACAGTTCACCAGCAAAGCGGGCAGAGATGGACCGGTCAAAAATCAATTGCTTATTCGATTCGCTGGGGATCGAATGCGGTACCATTGCCTATCGCATGGGTCGTTCCTTTAACCCAGCCCAAAAAAGTCCTCGCCCATTGAAAATTCTCTTGCCTTCCCGTGGCTTCCAAAAACAGGCTCTCGCTGCATGGCAAAAAAAACAAAACACCATTCGGGCTGCTGATTCGTCTCTGCACCATGTCCGTCTCCGTGAATCGCTGACAAAGGCACAATTGGAGGAACGCCGTCGCCTGCATTTGCAATGCGTTGAAAAACGACAGAAAGATGGGCAAGATTGGATTGTGTATGCTGGGAACGTTATTTTGAGAGACGAAGTGCACATCTTCCGGAGTCAGACAATTCGTGAATCAAATTTTTAAATTTTACACCAAATCACAAAAAAAAACAAAACACTTTTACAAAAAGAGTAGATTACACTTTCCGGTCGGAAGAAGAAAATTCTTACCAAAATATAAATAATTCTAATTCACTACCACTAAACAAAGGGGATATTAATTCTTTAGAAGGTTTTATCTGTTGCTTAACTAATATTCGCTCTATAATGAACAAAACTGATGAAATTTCACTGGCTTTAATAAATAAAAAAAAATTAGCATATTATTACTGACAGAGACATGGACAAAAGACAATGAGGGAATTCCTCTTAGTCCATGGATTAAGGAGAATTATAATTATATTTTTGCATCAAGAAAATCCGAAAACAGTTCACGTGGAGGTGGTTGTGGTATTTTAATCAAAAATGAGATAGCCTTTTTTGTAAAATTTTCTGGTACAAAATTTAATTGTGAAATTTTAATTATTCAATTACAAAATCTGAAATCAATAAGATTTGCATTGATTTACCGGCCTCCCAAAACCACTTTAAAACAAACAAAAGAACTTTTTAAATTTATACAAACATTTTGGTGTGAAAATTATATAATCTTAGGAGATCTAAATTTGTCAAATCGAGAATTGGTATGGAGGCAAGGCCAACCACACGCTATAAATCATATTGGTGAAATATTTTGCGACTTTTTTAATAAATTTACATTTATAAATGCCACGAATGAGCCCACTAGGGGTAAATCATGGTTGGATTTGATCTTATCAGCAAATGATAAAATTGTAAAACATTGTACTGTTGAAGGTGGCATATTTTCATCAGATCATTTAGCACAGCTTTTTGTGCTGAGTGTTCCAAAAATAAGAGCAAAGCCTAAAGAAATTTGCCTAAGACGGTTTACTCCGTCTAATGTATCACATTTAAATGCTATAATTTCTGCTAGATTAAGTTCTCTTTCTCTTTCACACTTTAGTATAAATGAAAAATGCTGTGCCTTCAATAGCGCCTTGTTGAATGCCTTGAATGAGTGTATTCCAGTAAAAAAATTACTAAAAAAAGATTTAGCTCCAAAATATCCACAACATTTATTGGCATCCATTAAAGAAAAGGCAAAATTATATAGACAGTGTAAAATTGATCCAACAAAAAAAGCACTTTATGATAGCATTACTTTACATATAAAAAATCCAAACCAAAAAAATACATAATTTAATTGAACATAAGGCTATTTCAAAGGGAAAAAATTCAATTTTTAAATACATTCAAAAACACAATGTCAATCCCTTTGAAATACCAAATTTAGTTTTTGAAAATAAATGCTATCATGAAAGTGAAGAGAAATCGGAATTATTTGCCATTTTATTTGCAAATTCATTTAATAACTCCGAAGTTGTCCTAAACGATTTAAGTTTGGACAACTCCTATGGTAATAATCAATGCTTTATATCGGACATAAATTTTAACATCATTGGACTCAAACACTGTTAAGAAAATTGCCAAATAAAAATGGAACTTCTCCGGATAACATTTCTTATAAAGTCCTAAAAAATTGCCATTTTTCATTGGCAACTATTATTACTGAGTTGTTTAGACTATCATTAGACAGTGGTTCTCTTCCAAACATTTGGAAGGAATCAATTGTCTCCTCTTTTTAAAAAGGGGGATAAATTCAATCCTGAAAATTATAGACCTATTTCTTTAACCTGCTCACTATGCAGAGTTATGGAAAGAATTCTCAGCAAAAATATTTACAATTTTCTATTAAAAAATAATAAAATTTCAGAGTCCCAATTTGGTTTTATTAGAAATAGGTCAACAACAAATCAATTAATAACAGTTGTCGAAGATTGGTATGAAGCAATTATTAATGGAAAAAAAGTTGACTGTATTTATATTGACTTTCAAAAAGCATTTGACTCGGTACCTCATAATTTGCTTTTATATAAATTGGAAAAAATTGGTATACGGGGTTAATTGCTGAATTGGATAAAAGCATTTTTAATGAACAGGACTTTTCGCGTTAAAATAGGGGATTCTTTATCCTCTATTAAAAAAGTTGGCTCTGGCGTCCCCCAAGGCTCTGTCTTGGGTCCTTTATTATTCATTATATATATTAACGACCTTCCTGATGTCATACCATCAGGAGTGAATATTAAATTATATGCTGATGATGTTAAAATCTATATTTGTTATAAAGCAAGAACAGAAACGGAAATTATGCATAAAGCATTGCATAATTTATTCGAATGGGCAAATAAATGGAAAATAAAAGTTTCAATTCAAAAAACTTTTGTACTTTATTTGGGTTCAAAAAACCCAAAAGAAACTTATAAATTTGATGGGAATACAATAAATGCTGTGGATATAATTAGGGATTTAGGAGTAAACATTGATAACAAATTACAATCTTCCGATCATGTTAATCATATAACAAGGAATGCGTATTTACGTATGCGTTCCTTGTTCCGAATAATTAAATCCAAATCATCTAAGATTTAGATTACGTTATATAAAACTTATATTAGGCCTTTATTGGAATACGCTCCGGAGGTTTGGAATCCGTCTCTTCAAAAAAATATTAAAAAAATCGAAAAGTGTCAAAAATATTTCACCAAAAGGTTGTTTTTTAAATGCAGCCTTCCGCCAATTCCATACTCGAAACGATTAGAATACCTACAACTGCCAACACTTGAGAAAAGGCGAAAGCTATTTGACCTGTTCATGGCGCATAAAATTGTTTATGGTCGAACAGATCTAGATATATTAAAAATTTTCAAACCTTCTGAACGCTTTAATGTCCCCTTTTATAGGTTTAACACAAAATATAAATTATGCAAAAATTTATTCCCTTTGCGGGGAGGGCTACAAAATTGTGGAATCAGCTGGATAAAGAAATCATTAAAATAAATTCTTTAAATCAATTTAAAACAAAAATTAAACTCCTTAACGTATAAAATGAGCGGAAAAGTGAATTATCTCTTTAATTAAAGATATTATATATTTTATATAGTGATTTGGTTTTATTGATCATTGACCTCATTCTTATATTTAATTTTGTTGTGATTTCTTTTTTTGTTTAATTTTTAATCCATATTACTCGAGGACGATTTAAAATCTATGACATGTCCGCAGAGTAAGTGGATTACTCCCTTTTGTGGACTTTTTTCTTTTTTGCATAAATAAATTAATAAATTTACAGCTTTTTATCAAAATTTTCGTAATCGGAATTCAGTGCAATCCCTGGTCAGATGCATTTTAAGAAATTTTTTCAATGGCTCATTAGTAGTTAACCGCCCCGGTGCGTAGTTTGGGCGCGAAAATTTCGCGCACAAATGCCAGCTATGCCCATAGAACCGTTGTTAAATATGTATTTAAATCTGCCCCCCCCCCAAAAATGAGAGTACCAGAGACGGAATCCACATCCCCCACGAAATAGTTGTTTGAAAGAAAATAGATAATTTCTAAATTTTTGCATCTCTACCAAATGAAATTTTTCTTTTATCCTAAATCTGACCAATTGATAAAATTAGGCTAAATGAAAATTAAAAAAGCATTGTATTCTTAAGAATTTATGTACCATTTTTGAACAAATTCAGTGCCTCAAAACTCCAGTCCATTCCTGTAATATTGTCTACTCGTCCAGGTGGTGGGACTGAATATGTCGGCTGCCCTTTGGCATACGTTGCTTAGCCCATCCCCATAATTACACGGGTGGAATGGAATAATATCCTTTATTCCGAAGGTTGATCAATACAAAATATGTAATGTGTAATATATGTGATTAGTTGGGGAAGGGTGAACCGATTCGTCCGGGGCAAATTGGGGGAGAGGGGGAATTGGAAGAGTTCGGGATTAGCCAATTCCCCCTCCCGAAAGAGTGAATAGTACAATGTGCTGGAGGGCAGCTAAAGACTTAAAGTGGGCGGAGCATACATGATCGGCTAATGGGATATTAGGCATACTGTACTTAGTAAAGGGTCTACGGTAAACACAAAATAATGAGCTACGTCATCACGGGTCCCAAAATTGACCGTCCGCGGTCAAAATTACTAAAAAAAATATTTGATCGATTTGCCTATTAGAGATGACGGTTTAATTAATTGGTAGAGTAATGAAATAATGAAAAAAAAAATTGTTAATTTTATTATTAATTAATTTTTTTTTTTTTTATTTATTTTATTTTTTTTTTTTTTTAACCGTCTTCCCTACTATATAAGCGTTATTGGAAAATTGTTTTTCTTAATCACGATATCCTGCCATTCTTGTGAATTCCTCTCCGGTGTAGCGAGTTGTGGTGACACTGCTGCTGCATGCCTCGTCATTGTGTTGCTGCTGCTGCTCGTTTCTTTTCCATCCGCCGTCTGCTGATCCTCGCCACCCATATTGAAATGGGCGTTGTCGTCCGCGCCCGCGATTTGCGCCAGTGCCACGACCACGGAAACGATTGTCGTCGTGTTGTCTCCAGAAAGGCATGTTTGTGTTGCCTTTTTCCCAATTGTTCTGCTGGCCATTTTCCCCCTTTTTTGTCTCATTTCCTTTATTTTGGCTAAGCTCTTGCACATCTTTTGCCAACCAATTTAATTCGTTATTCACTTCGTTCAACTTCTTTTGCATTTCCCCGATTTTCCAATATTTTTTCGGTTCCTTCGTAATTTGACATTTCTCCCCACCCGGAATTCGCAAAAGGTTCCGTGTTTGGCGGGGTCCGAACTGCGAATTTTCTTCTTCTTTCCATTTCTTCGGTGCTTTCCCGTTGCATTTCCAATTCGTTCCACGGTTTTGTTTGTCTTCCTTTCCCCTCTGGCAGAATGCATTCAGTTTCCATTATGCTTTTCTCTGCACTCTTTACACTATTTTCTGCCATTCTTCGACCACTCTGGGTCAATCCCGCTCTTCCCATCGCATTCAATCTGTCTTCCTTCATTTGATCCAGCGACGTTTTCGTCGACAAAAATTCTCTCCATCCTTTTTCTCTTTCCCCTCTCATTTGCAGCCTGATTGCGTCTTCCCATCCCCGGCTGTCAGTTCCCTTGGGGGCCTCTTTAAAGCCTGCCGCCCGTGGGTCAATTGTGACCAGCTCTTGGCCTTCCCATTTTTCATTGATCGTTTTTTCCACCATTTTTTTTGTTTCCAATGGGTCCAGGCGGCCCCTTTTTGCCTGTTTGGCCACTTCTTCTTCTTCCTCTTCCTCCTCTTCTTCTTCCTCCACATCTAATACTATCTCATCGATCTGTCTTCTCTCATTTCTCTCTGTTCTTCTCTTTTCCGCCTCCAATTCGAATTCATAAATTGTCTGCCCCCGTTTGTTTCATTATTCGGTTTATTATTAATTTCAATTGCATTGACTTGCTCTTTGAGCTCGGCAATTTGATTTCTCAATTCATCCCCTTTTTCGTCATTTTCCAACTCTTCTCTGACTTGTTGTACCTTTTTTGTTTGAGCTATCGCTTCGACAAGAGTGTCTGGTTTTTCCATGAAAAACAATTTTCGTTTTAAATTTGTCGGGAGCCCACTTAAAAAGTAGTGGATGCTCTCATTCTCACGAGCATCGTTTGTGTAGTCAGGATCCGGAGATGCCTGCTCTACCAACTCCCGCACTTTATTTGCAAATTCTGTTACCGTTTCTTTTCCCATTTTTATTTTTGCCAACATTCGGCGTGCCCACATTGTTCCGTCTAGACGCTTTGTCTGATCTGCCATTTTGTCAGTTAAATTCCGCCAATTCTTTTTTTCATCCCCTGGAATGTTCTGGTATATTTCCTTTGCTTCCCCTTCTAGGAAGAGAGGAAATAATCGCACACATTCCGGCGGATGCCATCCCGCCGTAGTGGCATACATATTAAATTCCCTCAGGAATTTATAAAAGTCACCGTTCCCGTCAAATTTTGGCATTTTAATCCCCGATGGTACATTTATTATTTTATGGCCCATTAATTTATCTTCCAAGTCCCTAACTTTCCCCTGAAGATTCTCAAATTTAATTTCCAAATCATCATCGGCCATTTTCCGATTTAATTTTTGTATTTCTTGACCTTTTTTCTTTCTTTCTCTTTCTTGTTGCCTTCTTTCCCTTTCCTTATCACCTTCACTTTTTTCAACAAATCTTTTAGTTAAATAATCCGGGATATTTGACTTTTTAATTTTGAATTATTTATTTAGGTTTTAATTATTTTATTTTACTTATTTATTATTATTTGTATTTTGTTGTCTAATTCTATTTTTATTTTATTTACTTTTGCTTTATTCTTTAATCTTATTTGATTTTCAGATTTTCCGATATTTATTTTATTTACATTCAAAAATTTCGAAAATCAAGACCAACCGATTTCACAGTCTCGGCACTTTTCCAATGCACAGATGACAACACCAATTTGGCTTGGTTTCGGTCCGTTCGTTTCACTTCCGTTGGTCCCCAAAGATTCCAACAACTTTAAGTGCTCTGCTTTTGACACCACCAATTTGTTGTGCTGATTCTGTTCAATAATTAACCATTAACAGAGAATTATCACTTTGTTTAACCCTTTTTATTCATTTATTTATTATTATAGGCTTTTTTTGCGCTTTTCGAATTGAATTTGGCGCTTACTTCAGTCGTTCACCTCGTTCGGGAAATAGAATTGCTTTAGCTTATTATTATTTGGCTGAATTTATTAAATTATTATTTTAGTTAAGACTACCGTAATATAAATTCTATTAAAATTTATTTTGAATTAATTTTATTTTATTATGAGGAAAAAGAATTAAGGTTTAATCTGATTTGGTGAAATGAATGCCTAGAGCAAAAGTACGAATGAACGGCTTTTCCAATTGTTGCTGCTTTTTCCCTCTTTTTTTTATTTACTTCAAACTTTTGTTTGAGTTGGCCGGCCGGCTTTTAATTAATTGCTTTGTTATCGTCGACTTTATCCATTGGTAGCAGCTTAATCGCTTTTTTTCGCGTGATTTCTTTGCCTTTTTCCTAGGATTTTTGTTTCTACTTTCTTTAATTAATGTTCGTTCATAACGTTCCGATCATCCCCCTTTTTTACGCCCAATCGGCCCCTTTGATCAGCTGACGGCGCCTGTCAGCCGATCATAAGCCAACTTTCGGCAAATTTCACCAGAAAAAAAGTTAGTACTTTGAACCCTTCTACCAAAAGTAATTACCGTAATCTCGAAAGAATTTGAAAAATTAATTAATTAATATTTAATATTATCAAAATTATTTATTAATCCAATTTCCTGTTCATTATTTCTCTTTCACTTAATTATTCATATTCATTTTATTTCATTAATCTACTCATAAAAATTTCTCTCTTGCTGATTATTTTCAATCGACAATTCTCTCCTCTTTCGCCGTCTCCATTTGTTGTCGATTTTCGGCCAAATCCAACTTGTGCTTTTTTGTTGGTCCGCCCTATTGAGCAACATTTGCTCGCCGAATATTAAATCAGTGGAGAAAGTGTGAAAGAAAAGCAAAATAACATGGAAATTGAAGAGAATTATGGAAAAGGGAAAAAGTTGGTGCAAAGGGATAGGACAACCCAAAAAATGTGCTCATTTTGCTCATCGGATCCGTTAATTTGGCCATTTCTTTTAATCAATTCCGAATTCTTTATTTAATATATTTCTCTTTCATTTATATTTAATTCAAAACATTCCAAAATGTCACAAATTGTTTGGGAATTCAAATCTAACAATTTGTGTGCCATGCCGTGTTCTCTCCCAAAAATATGCTATACACCCGTCCATTTCACTGCTCCCGATTTGTGCTTGAACCCGGGCACAAACCCAAATTCATTCCAGCATTTCGTTGCGCTTAGTGAGCACTCGCTCATTATTTGTCTTCTGATCATTTTCTTTGGAGGATTTGCCTTAGGGCTTATCGCCTCCATTTTCTTCCGATGCATGCTCAGGAAGGTGTGTTATCCCCCTTGTATTTTCACAAAATAAATATTTTTATTAGTCTCGCCATAACCCGGTTGGCACCACCACATCGGCTCGCAAAGGAGCCCGTGATCGGGCGGCTTTGCGCTCTTTGAACTCCATTTCGGTTGTAAGTTCAATCAAATTTTCCAGCACTTCCTTCTTTTTTTTTACCAAAATTTTTTAAGCCCCATTTGATGGCCACTTCTGTCTGAGGCCGCAATTTGTGCCAATTCATTCGCCACTTCTCAAGCCTTCACTTGTTAATTTTTTTATTCACATTCCGATCACATTTTCCTCTTTTTTAAATTCAATTTTCCCACTTGGCTTTAAAATATCCCTTTTTAATAATATTCATTTAATCATAAATCACATTGCTTATTTTCTAATTCTTTAATAAAAGTGTTATGTCCGAAGATAACAAATTATAAAAGTTTATTTGCCGAAGAAAATAAATAATAAAATAAATGCAGAGAATCAATTGGGAGGTCAAAATGGTGGGCACAATAATCAACTGAATGAGGGGAATGGGAGGGGGAAGATGGCGAAGTGGTGTGGGGTCATACACCTAATCAATAATTACTTCCTTCTCTAACACCTCCCCTCTTAAATTCGAAACCCGAAAGTTTAAGCCTAATTTTTCATCCTGGAGAATAAAATTGGCGCGGCTTTTTAACTCGGGTTGATCGGCGGATAACCAATGGTGAATTGGCTGGCTGATTTTGTTGGAGCGGATGAGGCGGTTCGACAACCGGCGGTGGCTCTTCGATTTGAGGTGCCTCCTTTTCGGCTTCGTCTTCCAAAAGATGTCGTCGCCTAAGCTGATTCGCGTGCCGATGAACAAGCCGACGCAGAACAGGCACATAAACACGATATGTGGGCGAATTGTGAAGCCTTTCAACAATTTTTCCTTGCAGCCACTCCGTCTTATTGTTGCGGTAATTGATCAGGAGGATATGATCGTTCGGGGAAAATGTGATCACTTTTGATCCGTGCTTCCGATCAAAATTTTGAGCCATTTTGTCGGTGTATTTTGACTGCCCCTTTTTGAATGAGTTTTGATCAAAATTTTCGGCTTTTTCTCCATTCGGATGAACGAGCGACAATTTCGTGCGCAATTTTCTGCCGAAAAATAATTGATCGGGTGAAAAGCCATTTAAGGCAACGTGGGGAGTGGTTCTGTAGGAGAACAGCATCTTTTCGATCCAATCCTTTCCACCTTTGGACATTTTCTTCATCGATCGCTTGAAGGTGTCAACGAATCGTTCCACTTGGCCATTCGATTGGGGGTGAAATGGCGGTGTGAAGATGTGCTTAATGCCAAATTCCTTACAAAATGTGGCGAATTCGGCTGATCGAAATTGGGTCCCGTTGTCGGAAACAATTTCCTCTGGGATTCCGAGCCGATAAATGATTGATCGGAGAACAAATACGGTGGCATAAGCAGAAATTGTGTTCATTCGGTAGACTTCTGGCCACTTTGAAAATGAATCAATCAAAATCAAATATTGGTGACCGTCTGAGCAGGGACCTGCAAAATCGATGTGGACACGTTGAAATACTTTGTCCGTAGTTGGCCATGGCGAGAGAGGCGCTTTTGTTGGATTTTTCTGACCCAATTGACACTCTTCGCAAGTGCTCACAACTTTTTCGATTTCCGAGTCCATTCCCGGCCAATATACGTGGCGACGAGCAAGTGCTTTCATGCGCACAATGCCTGGGTGCGCGATGTGCAATGCCTTTAGGATGCGACTACGGAGCGATGTTGGGATGATCACTCGGTCTTCATACAGCAGGCAATTGTCGACTTCGAAAATTTTGTCCCTTTTTGGAAAATATGGCCTGATTTCAGAATCGGCGACTTTTGCTGGCCATCCATTTCTCAAAAATTGAAGAACCGTTTGAAGTGGTTGATCATTGGCCATGGCTGCAGAAATTTCGGTGGTTGTCACTGGGAGTTGATCCATTCTGCTTTCGAAAACAGAATTGATGTAGCAATCTGTGTCCGCGCAAATGTTTGCTATCAGGATGTCCTCCTCTGGACGCGAATAATTAGCAATCAGCCGGGACAAAACGTCGGCTTGGCCAAATGATGTCGTGTTGACATAGCGAATTTCAAAATCGTAATTCGCCAAAATCATGGACCAGCGTTGAAGACGGCTCGCGGCATAAATCGGGATGCCCTTTTTGGAGCCAAAAATAGCCAATAAAGGCTTGTGGTCCGTTTGCAAAATGAATTTACGGCCATACACCATGCGGTGAAATTTTTGAACGGCGAACACAATGGCCAGTGCCTCTTTTTCAATTTGGCTGTAGTTTTGTTGCGCTGCTGTCAATGTGCATGCTGCGTGTTCCACCACTTTTTCCTTTTTGTCAGGGAATGTGTGGCTTAATGTGGCGCCAATTCCATCCTTAGAGGCGTCTGCTGATACGACGATTGGGCGTGCCGGGTCGTAATGGGTCAGCAGAAGGTCGGATGTCATCGTTTCCTTTGCTTTTTCAAAAGCATTTTGCTGTTCGGACGTCCAATTCCAAACTACGTCCTTTTGGAGGAGTTTGTCGAGCGGTGCACGCAATTCACGCATGCATTTCACAAATCTGCCATAATAATTCAAAGCTCCCAAGAATGATCGGAGCGTGCTTTTGTCGATCGGTGCGGGCATTTTACGAATAGCGTCCGAACGCGATGGGTCAGGACGAATGCCATTTGCTGACACAATATGCCCAAGGAACAAAAGTTCGGGCTGCAAAAATTTGCATTTGTCCAGTTGGATGCGAAGACCATATTCTTTTATGCGTCCAAAAAGAGTGTACAGTGCCGTGATGTGTTGATCAAGCGTTTTTGTGGCGATTAATCCATCGTCAAGATACGCGAAAACACCTGGGATACCGGCACAAATTTGGTCCATCAAATGCTGAAATATTGCCGGTGCCGATTTAACTCCGAACGGCAGGCGTTGGCATTGGAAAAGCCCTCGATGTGTGTTGATCGCACACAATTGCTTGGATTCTTCATCCATTTCCATTTGCAAATACGCATCGCGAAGATCCAAATTTGTGAAAAATTTCGCGCCATTCAGTGAGGCGTAAATATCGTCCGGCCTTGGCAGTGGGTGCCGGTTCAATTCCAATGCATTGTTGAGGCCTGTCGAGAAGTCGATGCAGACTCTCGTCTTGCCGTTTTTCTTTTTTACGGCCAAGATCGGTGCGGCCCAATGACTGAAATCGATTGGCTTTATTGCGCCAATTTGAAGGAGACGGTCCAATTCGGCATTCACAGCTTCCATGGCGCCGTGTGGAATTGGACGAGCTCGGCAGAATACAGGCTTTGCATCCGACTGCAAAATGAGATGCGCCTTTGCCTTTGAGCAGTGTCCCAGTCCTTCTTCAAAAACTTCCGGGAAATCGTTTTGGAGTGCCGCCGTAAGCGTTGACACATCATTGATCGATTTGTTTGGTGTTGGCTTCACTGCCGTAAATTGATCAATCACTTTTGTCGCCTGATCAGCCGATTTGCTGGACGGAAATAAAATTTGGCGGGGGATGATCTCCAAAGCTTCGATCCATGGCAGCCCCAATAAATTGTGTCCAACTTCGCCGCTCACATAGGCGATCAGAATTTGTGGTGGTTTGTCGGCAAATTGGACGGTGCATTGGAATTTGCCAAGCAAAGCGAATGGCTGGTCATTGCAGTTTTTGGCATCGATGTCGGATGGAGTCAAATTCGGTTCTCCCAACTCTCGCCATGTTTGCAAGGAAATGACTGTGGCTTGAGCGCCGGTGTCGCCATTCATGGAAGTTTGCCTTCCATTAATCAAAATGATCAATTTCCACCATCGGCCTTGAGTTGTGCCAATTTGCAGGCAATGTGTGTCCACTTTGACAGTGTGGAATGACCGGTGGTTGTTTTGTGATGCCTTTGTCTTCTTTTGACGGCAAATTGTTGAAATGTGCCCTTTTTTGTTGCAATTAAGGCAAGTGGCGTCCTTGAAATTGCAGTCGGAGCGCCAGTGGTCAGATTTGCCACACGATCCACACTGATGGGTTGGGCGACCACGTTGTGTTGACTTCCCACTTGAATTGGCATTTTGATGTTGCCGTTGATTTGTGCCGCTTTGTCTTTGTGCTGGGTCGGTCCATTGTCGCGGCCTTGTGTTAATGGCGTTGGTGACAATTGGCGGGTTGACCAGCGACAGGGCGCTCTCCTTGACAAGTTGAATTGCCCGAAGTTCCTCTTCAATTTTCTTAAGCGAAATGTTGGTGCCGTTTTTCTGCGCGTCCTCCAACATTTTCAATGCCTTTTGTCGCAAATCGTGATGTTCATCGTTGAGCGCGATGATCAAAATGACGCATTTGAGCTGTTCTTTTGTCAGACTCAGATCGGCGTTTTCGCATGAGGCGTTGATCTGCGCAATTAGTGATGACACATCTTGTCCTTGTTGCTGTCGAATTTTAAAGCATTCGTAGCGGCGGACGAACAGCGAGCGGGTTTCGGCAAAAAGGCTTTTGAGATGTGAAGTGGTTTCATCCCAATTCACTTGGTCCGGCTGCGTTGGGCTGATTGTGTCGCGGTATTTGTTGTACTCCTCCTCCCCGAGCTTGCCGAGAAGAAGTCGCACTTTTGAGGCCTCCGGCAGAGTGCTTCCGTCGTCCTCGATCAATTTTCCATACCGTTTGAACCAGCATTCAAAAGTTGTGCCGACCTCCGGATTGTAATGGAACGCTGAAAGGCGAGCATCGATGGAGCTTGCCAAATTGGCATTGCTCAAATTTGCTGGTGTGGCGTTTTGCGGCACGGCATTTGTGACCATTTGTTGGAGTGCATTGAGCAATTGCTGTAGCTGTTGCGCGTCCATGGCCAATTGAAGAGAACTGCACACGGCAGACTTTAATCTCACACGGAGAGAAAAGTTTTTGAAGTTCTGCGAAAATTAGAAATCAACACGAGATTTCTAATTTTCCACCACGAGCAATATCAGCACGAGATAAAGCTCGGATTGTTGCTTGCCGGTGATGTGCAGTTGCTTGCTGACTGCGCCAAAATTTGTTATGTCCGAAGATAACAAATTATAAAAGTTTATTTGCCGAAGAAAATAAATAATAAAATAAATGCAGAGAATCAATTGGGAGGTCAAAATGGTGGGCACAATAATCAACTGAATGAGGGGAATGGGAGGGGGAAGATGGCGAAGTGGTGTGGGGTCATACACCTAATCAATAATTACTTCCTTCTCTAACAAAAAGCATTAAATAATTATTTCTATATTAATTCCCCATTTTTGCCCCGTGGCGGGACCTCCATGAATATGTCGGCTGCCCTTTGGCATACTTGCTTAGCCCATCCCCATAATTACACGGGTGGATGGAATAATATCCTTTATTCCGAAGGTTGATCAATACAAAATATGTAGTGTGTAATATATGTGATTAGTTGGGGAAGGGTGAACCGATTCTAAACAGCGCGGGGGACGCGGCATCGACGACGAAACAGTACCAATTGAGCGGGGAAAAGGTGGCGGCGAATTCCAACTCAACCATCACATAGTCCTGGGGAGAGAATGGAATAGGGAAGGGTAATATTAGTGATGGCCAATAATGAGATTGGTCACGAGTCGAGACTGAGAATTGAGCTATAAAATTAAAACCAAGAAACAAGGCCAAGAGTAAAAAGAATTTTAACCCAGAGAGAATCAACTCAAATTCGAAATTGAATTATAAGTTGAAAATTGATAACAAATTTGTCGGTCTTTTACCAATTCAAATGTCAAAAACGGCGAATGCCAACAGTTCTCTGCGACCTGTTTTCACAAAACAAAAGAAAACACAATTAAATTTATTCGAAACAAAATAAATAGCGACGACAGACAAAATAAAATAATCCAGCACAATTTCTCTCCAAAATTAATAATCATAAAACAACAACACAAAACATAACAAAATATATTGAGTCTCTTAAAATATACGAAACGCCATAGAAATAAATAATTTAAAATTGAAATGAAGTCAATTAGCACATCACCGCCCACTAGAAAAGACGGTCCCCTCGGCTTACAGTAACAAATAAAATAAACAAAACAATTCGGCAACCGATCGGTGGGGTTCAAGGTTGTGCTGCTTAATGACGACGACGGTTGATCATCTCGTTTCCGCCTCTGTGAGCCTGCGAGCTATAATGGTGACGAACAGCATAGGGGTGGGGTCGAGAAGTGCGAGAACGACTGAGAGACAATTCAGAGATGTGATCAGATACAGACGGAACTGAGCGAGATGAACGACGAAAACCAAGAGCATTATCATCGGGGAAATTTGGGATTTGGGTGAAAATCCAAGCGCGAAAACATTTCAATCCCTCAGTCAAAATTTTCCCATCCGAACGAATCCGTGTCATGTCGAAAGTCTCGCCAAATCGCCACATCTCCACCAGACTTCTTCCGCTCGTTGTTAGCGCGATGAACCATTCGCCAGCGACTGTTTCCAGGATCGGCAGCAGTTCATTGTACAGTGTGTGCTGTTCTCGGACGTACGGTGGTGGCAACCAAACAAAATGAACATGTTTGAATTTGGCACAAATCCCACGAATTCCGTCCACATTCTTCTGCAATTTGCGCAACGGTTTCGCCTCGTAGCATGGCATCCCGTCCCAAAATGATCAGTGCCGCCACAACTTTGGAAGTCAGCACCGCCTTGTCCAGTGCCCGAATGATATCGCCAATTGATCCGTTGACGGTCCCAATGAAATGTGCCGATATTTGGTGTCCCGCTCCTCCACAGAGTTGTGCACCAGTGGAGTCGCCGATTATGACCCTCGGTTGTTCCACCAATGTCGTTTTTTCATGGACCACGACTGCACGTACTTCTTCAATGGCCCAACTGCCATAGTCAAAAATTCTTTTCCAGGCAACTCTGTCTGCTTCAGGCAATTCCGAAAGAGCGATCGGCGCCTCCAAAGTGATCGGACCGTAACCGGACATTTTCAAGTTTCCGTGGACCATCGCACAGCAATTTGTCCATTTTTGCCAAATTGTTTTGACTTCTTCGTTGCGTGGGCAGCTTCCGGACCGGATTGCGTCTCCCCTCTCCTCGACATATTTTATCAGTTCGAAGTCCGGGTCCGAATTTAAAATCGCCTGCAATTTACTAATTCCATCCGTTCTTTTCCACTTTAACAACACCTTGAGCAATTCTTTGCTCGCTGACATGGCGATATTTGCCCGGAGAATGAAAAGAGTGAGCAGCCCTTGGAGCGGCGTTTGGATTGTCATCGCGCCAATGCCTTGGGACTTGTCGAGAATCGGGTCCAAATCTGCGGCGAGTAGCTTTTTGCAAAGCACATGCTCTCCGCCTTCACAAATGCTTGTCCAGCTGATTTTTGCCTCGTCAATCTCCATTCTATCACCAGCAACTAAAATTTTCATCGTCTCTGATGAATTCGAATTTTCCACCAAATTTTCCGCCTCAACATTCTCAAAATTTTCACATTCCAAAATTTCTAAGATGGCCATCACATTTATCACATTTTTATACGCATTTCTGCCGCGCGGAGCTGTGCATATATTTGGGATTCCACTAGGAGCATGAATTAATCTTTCCAAAGGCACACTAATTGGTTCGACCGTCTTTTTGTCTATTGGCACAACTTTTGCCGAAGAATTTGAAATTTCGGTAATTTCATAAGGGCCAAATATATTCCACCGCAACTTTTTGTGAGTCGATCGTTGGTTGGTGCCCGGAAATTTAACCATGACGCGTTCGCCTTTTTGGTATTTGTTTGGTCTTACTTTTGGCTGTGAATTGTACCAGTTTTCCATCTTTTTCCGTGCAATTTCCGAATTATTTTTCGCCTTTTCCAATATTTTCACCAAATTTTCTCGGAAAAGCTGTAAATAACTTTCTTCGTCGATTGTATAGGAAGGATTTACGGCAAAATTAGCATCATTTTCGGATGGGAAATTTACTGGCCGCCCAAAAATGAGATTGTACGGTGAAAACCCTGTCGTTTCGGACGGTGAAATATTATAAGCGAATGTAATGTACGGCAGTCTGTCATCCCATGACCAATTTGACTCCGTTGAACGCCTTAACATGCTTAAAATTGTTTGATTTGCGCGCTCTGCTTGACCATTTGCGTTTGGGTCATAGCCTGCCGTTGTGCTTTGCTCAATTCCGAGGGTTTTTGCTATTTCGGCAACAGTTTTATTAACAAATTCGCCGCCTTTGTCCGAATGAATTTTTTGTGGGTTTCCGAAAACGAGGATTAATTGTTCAACAAATGCTTTAGCCACTGACTCAACGTTTTTGTTTGGGATTGCTGCAGTAATAAGATATTTGGTGAAATGGTCCACCATAACTAATACATATTTATTTCCTCGTTCGGACATGCCAATCGAAAGAATATCCATGCAAACTAATTCGAATGGTTCCGTTGTAATAATTGGCCGCAATTCTGGTGTGTTTGACCGCGCGTTTCGCGTGTGGGCGCAAATTCGGCATTCTAAGACTGCTTTAACACAATCCGCCCGCATGTTCGGCCAAAAATATTTTTCGGCGAGTTGGCCAAACAACTTTTTGTGACTTAAATGGCCGGCGCATTTTCCTCCATGCCTTTCAGTTATCAATTTTTGCCGATATTTTTGTGGCACGAAAAGACGAAAATTTTCCGAATTTGACTCATTAAAATACAAAAGACCATTTAATAGCGAATATTTTTGAATTGTGCCCAAGATTCGTTGCCTGTCTTTATGATCTTCTGGCAATTTGTGTTTTTCCAGGAAATCGTAAATATAGTGCAATTCACTTTTCCGTGTCGCTTCGACCCATTCTGCTTTTGGTGTTCCGTCATGGATATTGCTTTCTCCATCATTTCTTATAACAATTTTACTGATCACAACAGAATCTTCAACTTCATCTGATTTCAGACCACCAGACCGCGAAAGTACATCGGCGATAATGTTATTTTTTCCGGGATTATATTCAACTTCCAAAATAAATCTCGAACTCAATTCCATTATCCACTTATCTACGCGGGCATTTCCGGTCTCATTTTTACTCCTGAACATTGGGATTAACGCTTTGTGATCAGTCAAAATTTTGGTTGGAATCATAGTAATATACTGCGCAAATTTTTTAACGCCAAATCGCACTGCCAATGCTTCGAGCTCTGTCGGACAGTATTTCGACTCGTATTTATTGCATTGACGTGATGCAAAATAAATGGGGCGAATTCGGTTTTCTTTATCTGCTTGACAAAGAACGGCGGAAATTCCTGTTTTACTGGCGTCGGTCATTATTATGAATTTCCTTTCCGGGTCATTCATAGCGGCTTGAAAATCCGGAAAGTAAAGCGTGACTTCATTCAAAATAAAAAATAAATGAATTTTCGGTAATAGGTCATAAAACCTAAGAAAGAATGTAGTTCCTTTTTGGTTTTTGGAACCGGAAGCTCTAAAATTGGCTTTGTTTTGTCGGCGTCCAACTTAATTCCTTTTCTCGTCAAGACATGGCCCAAGAATTGGAGTTCTTCTGTACAAAAATGGCATTTGGAAATTTTTAACTTGAGTCCTGACTCGCGGATTTGTTCAAAAACTAATTCCAAATGCTTTAAATGCTGCTCAAACGACTCTGAGGCCACCAGCACATCATCAATGTAAACAAACACAAAATCATTCATCATTTGTCCAAATAACTGAGACATAAATCGTTGGAAAGTCGCAACTGCGTTGCATAAGCCAAATGGCATTACGGTAAATTCATGGAGCCCGAATTCGGTGACAAAAGCTGTTTTTTCGATCGATTCCTCTGACATTTTTATTTGCCAGTATCCTGAGAGGAAATCCAAAGTTGAGAAATATTTTCGTCCACCCAACATGAGAAGTGTTCTTTCGATGTTCGGCAATGGAAAACAGTCCTTTCTGGTTACCGAATTTAAGCCTCGGTAATCGACACAAAACCTCAAAGTGCCATCCTTTTTTGGGACGATGACGATTGGGCTAGCCCATGGTGATAAAGATGGACGGATGATACCACGACCCAAATAATCTTGAATCATGGCCGCAACCTTTTCTCGGTATGCATATGGCACAGGTCGCATACGATTTTTGATGGGGAATGAATGGTCAGTGTCAATATGGTGTTTGACAACTTCGGTTTGGGTCAGATCGCTGTCATTAAAGGCGAAAATATTTGCAAAAATATGCAAAAGTGATTCCAGTTTGTTATGTTTGTGCTCGTCCAATTGGCCAATTTCGGCTTTGAACTCATCCACAAAACGACGCTTTTCCATCTCCACCGAATGATAAAGCCACGCATCTTCAAGGCAATCATCAGCATTGGCAATTTCCTTCACCTCTTCAACTGCAGCAATTTCTTCATTTTGTTTCAAAATTACCGCTTTATGTGAAAAATTTGTGATTGCCGTAATCACTTTTCCTTTTCTGCCTTTATCGACAGAAGACTCAATTCTAACGCTGTCATTCTCTTCTTTTGGAGTGATCAAAACATTTTTGTCGTCAAATTCCGGCGAAATTGAAAGTTCAACAAATTTTGTTGAATATGGTTCAACCAAAGTATTGTAAATCACACGCACAGAATCAGACTTGTTGTCCGCACACTCAAATTCCACTAATTCGCCATTGGGAGCGTCAAAAATTTTGAACCCAAGGCGTCCCAGTGCATTTGTTCCAAACAAAATTGGGTGTCCAACAGGCGCATCCGTAATGTGGAACATAATTTCAACTGCTTCACAACCTCTTCTCACAACTGGCAACAAAATAATTCCATAACACTCGACACGCTTTCCATTAATGTCAACGACATTCCGGGTTTTAGGCCAAATTTTGAGATTTGTGCCTTCCAATTTCTGACTTTCCAAAATATTTTTAAGAAATTCCGCCTTAATAAGTGAAACTTGTGCACCGCCATCCATCATCGAAATAGCGGGTTGATCAAAAATTGTAACTTTCGTTGTCATTATTTTGCCGATTAGGCACAGTTCCTTTTTGCCAGCAGCTTCAAAATTGTCTTCGTGCTCCTCCCAAAAAATTTTGAAAAATTCCTCCATCTCGGGTTCATTGTTCAGAACACCAGTGCATTTGACCTCGTCCTCATTGTCTTTCACTTCTTTTCCTTCAACAAGAAAATTTTGTTTCAAAAAATTTCTTGATTGAAAATGCTGAGGACGGTGCTGATTAGTATTTTGTTCGGGTTTGCTCATAAAATTCGTGTTTGGGTTGCTCGGCATTGGAGTACAGTTTGCGCCAGTCGTTGGGCTCTGTTCGAAGTTCCGCATTTGGCCATTTTGTTCGGCTTGGCGCCTGAAGCAATTTCTGGCAACATGGCCTAATTTTCCACAATTGTAGCATTTTGGACGGTTGTCGTTCGTTTGCTGTGTTTGCGAATTGTTGAAAAATCCGCCCGTTGAATTCGCTTCATTTTGCCTCTTTATAATAGCATTTTGCGATGCCATCCGACGGGTTGCCCTTTGAGTCGCTTCTGCTCTCGCCGCCATCCCGACAAAATGATCAAATGTCATTCCGGGTGTCCTTCCCATTTCCAAACTGAGTGCCAGTTCCGAATTGTCGAACGTTCGTATCAAATGCTTGATCCCATAATCATCGACCAGGTGATCAGTCAAACCTGGGTATGCGCGCCGTACCAGGGTAATGACACGTTCAGCCAAACTGTCCAAATCCTCGTCATTTTTTCGTCGAATGCCGGTCATTATCTGATCAAAAGCACTCCATTCACGGGCATCCGTTTCTTCCAGCTGCCGAAACATTTCTCGTTTTATTGACTCGTATCGGTACGGTTCGGTGGAACAAGCAGACTTAAAAGCTCTCTCAGCCCGACCAAAGAGTTTTGATTCTAATGAGGTAATGCGTTTTGCATTGGACCATTCAGCGGTGTTAGCGTCAAAACGCTTGAAAAACTCCTTAATCTTTTCAGCGCCTTCATTTCCCTTTAAAGAAGGTATTTGGCTCATAATCAGAGCATATGCGACTTGGTCCATCCCGGGACCACGGATTTCTTCAGTTTGACGGATTTCAGCACCCGCATTTTGAGTCCCAAAATTGTTTGGACGGTTTGGAATCGGGAGGTTTTGCTGCTGGGCAACAGGTTGGAAAACTTGTCGCTGCTGATTTGCTTGTACGGTTGGCTGCTGTTGGCTAGGTACAACCATTGCATAATTTGCATGCTGCAAAACTGGTGGCGGAAATTGCTGATTAAAAATCGGCGGTGGTTGTTCGTGGTGCGGGTTTACATAACCAAAATTTTGCTGCGGAGGGTAGCCAAAAGCATTTGGGTACGGACCGTAAGGAAATTGTCCCGGATAACCCCACATAAACCCAGGAAATCCTTGTTGAAAAACTGGTTGGGCTGGCATGGGTTGGGCCTGCTGTTGTGGTTGCATTTGCGGAATTGGTTGCGATTGAATTTGCTGAATTGGATGCGACTGGCGAGCGGTGGGTGCGGTAACTCTTTGGTTCTGCATAGCTACACCATTATTCAACATATTTTGAAAATTTGCTTGCAAATTTTGATTGTGCGGTCTGCATTCTACGGTGTGCTCTACGCGCAACTCTTCAAACATATTTTCGTATGGGGTGGAAGTCCTAGGTCTCACATTTTGCGGCGCGGGATTAAAAATGCGATGGCCATCATTCAAATTTTCGTTTCTAATTCGCCACTCTTGTCCGTTGTTTCTCCCAACATTTTGCAATCGAATTCGCAAACCTCCATCAACATGCTGTTGCTCAAAATTTCCTCCGCCTCGTCCCGCTTCATTTCGAGCTGCTTGTTGGCCTTTCTGTTCAACCGGTGCCGCGACGTTCAAAAGCGCATTTCGAATTTCGTTTGATCCCATGCTTTCTTCTGACTCTAAAAGTTCACCATCAACCCGGTTATTCAACGAAACATTTCGATTTTGTGTGTTAGCGGTGTTACTCGGCCCGCTTAAATTCCCTAAAACTCCGTTTTGCTGTTGCTGTAATGCTGCCGCATCTCGAGCTCGCTGTCTGGTGAATGGTGGAGAGCGGTTAATCATCTTTTTTAAACGAGTTTTATTGGAGAATTTTGAAGAGCACAACACGAGTGCTTTATTGGAGAATCTTGAAGAGCACAACACGAGTGCTTTATCGGAGAATCTTGAAGAGCACAACACGAGTGCTTTATAATTCGGTGAGATGCATGAAGAGTCCAACACGAGGACAGAAAAATGATAATGTCGAGAGTATAATAATGTAGATAAAATCCAAAATCCAACACGAGGATTATCGCAACTTATATGGCCGACGTAAAAGTTTTCCGTTTAGTCGTCACTAAGCAAGCCAACCTTTTGTTGCAGGAGCGCCAAGTTGAAAATTGATAACAAATTTGTCGGTCTTTTACCAATTCAAATGTCAAAAACGGCGAATGCCAACAGTTCTCTGCGACCTGTTTTCACAAAACAAAAGAAAACACAATTAAATTTATTCGAAACAAAATAAATAGCGACGACAGACAAAATAAAATAATCCAGCACAATTTCTCTCCAAAATTAATAATCATAAAACAACAACACAAAACATAACAAAATATATATTGAGTCTCTTAAAAATATACGAAACGCCATAGAAATAAATAATTTAAAATTGAAATGAAGTCAATTAGCACATTATGAGCCAGAAGCGGACTCTGAAAATTTTTAAAACTCGAAATTTGGAAATCCAAAATTTTTTTGGGTTTCCAATTCAGCCAGCGCCTGCTTCACAAACATAACACATGAAAAAGCGTTGAAAGTCTTTCATCTGCCGGGATCGAGAGTTGACCTCATAATTCGAAACATAAGAGAGAATAGGTATCCGAAACACAAAGAATAGGCATGGAAATGTAAGACCAAATTTGCCCATTTCTTGCCTTGTACACTGTTCGAATTTGTGCCATTGGGTAATTGGCATGCTCGTTCTCATCCTTCTTCCCCTGTTCGTCCTCCTTCGCACCGTGCCAAAATCGGTTTTGACTTTGAATTGCCTTGCAGGACATATCCAACTCATTTTCAGCCGGATCCTCATCACGACTGATGCGTTGATTAACCATTTGAGCAATGTATTCTTCGTCATTGGCAAACAAAAGAGCACAGTCCAACGGCTCACTTCCCTTCGGAAGAGCCCACCAATCGAAACGTATTTCGGGCGGCTAATTTATAATTTTTTAAATTATTCTATTAGGGATGAATCAGCTAAGATTTACCTCTTCTTGAATGAATTTTGTCCCGTCATTATTTTGTTTCACTAGCGGATCTCCAAGAAGCAACATTTGCCCTTGCACCTATAGAGGAATTTAAAATTAAACATGGGAAAATTAGAAAAAGTGGAGCTTGATAAGACCCATAAAAGAGAACACGGATGTGCGACCCGTTACCACGCGTTGGTGTCATGTAAAATACGACCCCTAAGAATTTCATTTTGTGAGAGAAACGGAAATTTTTTTATTCAATTTGAATTCTTATTTACTTTTAACAAAATTGTTTAATTAAAAAATAGTTTTGATTAACATATGTAATATAGATTCAGCACATTTTTGTTCTTTTTTTGTCATGGGTTCTATTTCGGTTGACGACTCAATTTTTTTTTTTTACTTATTTCCACTAAACGCTATACTAATAGAAAAAAATGTTAGCAAATGTATTAAAAATTTAATATTTTCAAAATTTAATTCAAAAATTGTCAATTTTTGTGAAAATTTGTTAACAAAAAAATTAATTTTTTTTTGTTTCTGAAATATTTTTAACCAAAAATTCCTTCTGATTAATAAAAAAAAATACAATAAATGAAAAAATGAGGGTTAGTGATTTTAGATGTATATATACTTGAAATTTTTTCAAAATGTAATAAGCAAAAATGAAAAAAAAAAACTAAACCCCTACCTAGCTGACTCGATAACTGAGTTTAGCCTTAAAGTTATGATGGCAGAAAAAATGGGTCTCGTCCATTCGTTTCACCTTTATCCCACTGATCTCCTCCAATGGAAAGCCTCTCAATGGACAAATCGGTCTGTCCAACTTATTCCCGTTCATTCTGAGCAAATAGCAACGCTTGGTCAACACAATGTCCAAGTTTAGCACGTAAATGCCATTTGCCAATCGTACGCCTTTACTTCGAATTGATTTTGACAACTAAATGAAATACTAATTTAGTGCATTTAATTAATTAATTAAATTAATTAATTACCCTTGGCAAAATGACTTCTAAATCGCTGTCCGTTCCAATTTTAAATTCCGCTTCTGTTTTGGACTCACTGCCTGAATTAATTAATGGCTCTAGTGCACTTTATGAGTCCAATCAATTGGCAATACCTGGTTTTTATACAATAACTTTGTTCATGTTTGAACAACCCCTATCTTTTTGGTAGCATTCGAAAGCACAAAGTCTAACGAAGCTAAAATATATAAAATCTCAATGTTTAGGCAATTACGAAAAAAGTATCTGGTTAATTAAGTAATTGTTGATTATATTGGTTTGTAACTTTCTTGAAATGTTAGAATTCTCTTGTTTTCTCGTATTATTACATTATTCAGACTTTGTGCTTTCGAATGCTACCAAAAAGATAGGGTTTGTTCAAACATGAACAAAGTTATTGTATAAAAACCAGGTATTGCCAATTGATTGGACTCATAAAACTCGATTGGACTCATAAAGTGCACTAGAGCCGAATTAATTTCCTACTTATTTTCTTTAATTATTCTTTGATCGTTTACCCTTTTTGGCACTTAAAAGTTCGACCAAAATACTTTTGATTTTGGCATCAGTCAATGCTTTGATGGTGATCATCTGTTGCTTTTCACCGTTATTGGTTAAGTTGGTCGGAAATACTTTGTCAGTTAATTTGGGTGGACAAGATGCCGAACCGGCGGATAGCATTTTCGGAAGGGATGGCCTAACGGAACCAGAGGGTTGAATAAACTGAAATATAAATGTGATCAAAGTGAAACATCCGTAATTGTTCAACTTGAACACAACCTTTCATAGTTATTAGGTAATTATTAATGTAAATAAAATTATTTCATTTTTTTCTCATGCGTATTATTTTTGATTTAAATAAGTCATTTTTAGAAGTGAAAATTATAATGAATTAATTATCCCCGTTTAATTAATTCATTAATTACCCATGCTTCCATGGTGCAGTTGCAACTTCGATTAATGAACAACTTAATATGCTGTTCTTGTTTGTTATACGTTGGCAACATGTCCAACCCGAGCAACCAAAGTGCGGCATAATCTGCCAAAAACGCAATGCCATTTTGATGATGATTTGCCACAAAATCATTTTCAATGGCACGCTCATCCGAAGTAAATGAATAATTTTCTGAAAAATTAAAACCCAAATTTGATATTTAGAAATTTTTAAGCGGAGTTGAGCGGGACCGGGAATTTAGGCAAAACCAGGACCAGGACTTGCTGAAGCCACAAAATTCAGGATTTTCTTATATATTTGGTACATATTTAGACTTTTTTCTTATATATTTTCATTTTTTACATATTTGAGGGCTTTTACGGAAATAATTTTTGGAAATCAATCCTCAAAAATCCAAAATTTTGGGGAAATTTTTTGTATATATTTCATTTTTTAAATATATTTTGAGAATTTTTAATATATTGAAAAAATAATTTTGAAAATGTTTCCTTAAAAAATAAGTAATTTTTAAAATACTAAAAGTGATTCTAAACTTTAGGTCATTTTTATGGCATTTTGTGCCTATTTCATCTTTTATGAGGAATTTTTTCCCAAAAAATAACCATTTTAAAAATTTTATTTACATATTTGGTACATATTTTGGTTTCTTCGGAAGAGGGGGTCAAACATTTTCGGGTTATAAATAACTGCGAATTTGGAGACACAGAGCGTCATTCATTGCCAACTTAACCATCGCCAAATTTTGAGCATCGGCGTTTTCAGCCCAACAAAATTCACCAACTACAACCAAAATTTCGATGTTGTGCATAGCTTCGAATTTCATCTGGTACTGGAAAAGATTCCCGATTGAATGGTTCTGAAGGCAGTGATGCGTTAAACGCTTCTTTAAAAAGTTTGGTGCTTAACATCGGAGTGGCCCGACAAAAAGCGCATCTGTGCGGTGGAAACTAAAGTGTACGGCCGCACAGTGTGTTAATAATTGATCTTTGGTGTTTTATTTTGTTTTAATTGTAGTATCCCTTCCCAATTTTGTCTAATTGTCTGTCATTGTTGTCTCTCATCTATCGATATTTTGCCATTCCCTTCCCAGCAGAATATGTTCCCCCGTCTTTCCCTTCAATTCATTCTGTTGGAAGTACACTTTTTATATTGTTGTGGACATTTATTTTCCTCGGACTTTCCCCCATTTTATTGTTGCTGTTTTAATAAAAGTGATTTGTCCCCGATTTGGAAATATTTGTTGAGGAAAGCAGTGAATTGGACCCGACCCCAACAGCTTTATTTAGCACGTGGCGCTTCTGGCGAAGAGTTAGCTGTACGGGCATTGTGAAATTTTGGACCTTTGAGAAAAAGCCAATTTGGAGAACCGACCAGAACTAACGCATTGCTGCGGTTCTGCATTTTTCCTTCGCTGCTGATAAGACAAACGAATTGCTGCGATTCTGAATTTTAACGCATTGTAGCGATTCATCGAATTTCGTCCCACTGATAACGCATTGTTGCGAACTGTTGGACTTCGAAACGCCGAATTTTATCGCCGCCGCTTAGAGGGATGACCGAACACAACTTCGATCAGATTCGCCGGACCAATTCGTCAATTGTACACGAAGGAAATGTGCAATTCGCCAACGAAAACGATGGGACCGAAATGGATGAAAACGAAATTCGGCATCGACTTCTTCAAGTAATGATGAGACAAAAGGGAAGTGCAGATTTGGCGAGAGACAATCAGAACATGTGCCGCGGAGAAAACGAAAGGCCAAACTTTGAAGCGGCCCAACAATCACCGATTCTGCGGACACAGCCAAATCCTCTTGGCTTCGGCCGAATGAAAGCATTGATCAGCTCGGCGAACGTGTTTCGCGGTTGGTCAGTTGTGCATATCCAGGCCTTACAGAAGAATTGTACGACGAATACTCCGCCATGCATTTCATTAGGGCCCTCCCTAACTCGGAATTAGCGACCACTTTGGAAATGACACGTAAACCAGGAGCTACATTCGACCAATTCATCGCACAAGCGGCACGGGCCGAGGCAGTTCAAAATGCGGCACGACATTCTTGGCGAAGCAGCCAAAACAACGGCTGTTTCCAAAATCAAAGAAGGCGTATCGTTTGCTATAATTGCGGACGAGTTGGACACTTTTTGGAATTGCTATTCACAGCCGACACATCAGACGCATCAGAACAGTAAAAACTGCAATCTCCGATCGTCGAAATTTCAATGATCAGGAAAATGACGAACAACCGAATAAGGGAAATTACTTTGTTGGAGCGGTAAACTTGGAACACCGATCCGAAATTGAGAAATTCTTTTCGAAAACAACGAATGAGTAGGAAAAGGGTAGATTTTGGGAAGAAAGCTCGCCAGTTGGTAAAATTTTGGCAGCCAAAGTTTCGGTGTTTGGACGTAAATGGATGCAATGCTCGACGGTGGCTCCCAAATTTCTTTGATTTCGGCCAAATTCTTCTTAGAAATCATGGACAAAGTAAGTCAAAAGGACATCGTCACCCGCTCTGAAAGCCGGATCATCGACATAAATGGAAAGGAAGTGAAATGTTTTGGAATTGTTGCTTTGCCAATTCAGAGAGGACCATTAGAAGCGAAAATCCGTGTTTTTGTGGCCCAATCGACATTTGGCTATGATTTGCTTTTCGGCGCAAATGCCATGGACCAATTAGGCTTCAAAATGCTTAACGCAGTGAACTGCCGCATTGTCGACTTTTCACCAGCTCCGAACCCCGAAAATTCGCCTTTAATCGTTTTCAAAACATTTGTGTCCCATGACAAGATCAGATCCAATAGAAAAGATGTGGTAGAAAGTCAAATTGTTGTTGGTGGCCAAACCTTGGACAAAACACCGATAAATTTTGGAGTAAGGAGAAAGTACGAGTCGGGCCCAAAAAGTGGCACTAGGACCAAGAAACATAATAAGAAACATCGGCAACAGAAGAACACAACGGTGGAGAAGGCAACAATCCAAAATGCCTCTGAGAATTTAGGAGAGCGGAAGAAGCAGCGGCAGCGGAAGGAAAACGGCGAAATTGCTTGGGCGATAAAGCGCGTTTGGTGAAGGAAAAATTATGGGCAAATTCAGTTAGGGACAACTGAAAAATTGGGTAGGGGGAAGGCCAGCCCAACAACCGCTTCGTTGGCAAATGGGAGGTTGGGTCTATGCGATCACCACCCTGACTTTCGGTCCCAATCGCCCTTCCATCGAGGCGAGACTGCCGTAAAATTTGGCCAAAGAATTTTTTGTCGC
Source organism: Heterodera schachtii (assembly GCA_023374025.1). NCBI lineage: Eukaryota > Metazoa > Nematoda > Chromadorea > Rhabditida > Heteroderidae > Heterodera > Heterodera schachtii. The sequence continues at coordinate 2,421,212 of SIJG01000006.1, read as the reverse complement.
GGAGGAAAGCGCCGAAAAGAACCCGACCGTGGAATGTTCAAAGACGGATGCTGGCACAAGCTGAACTCGCCCACCACCTATCGGATGCCGAATGAGCATGAAAGGCAGGGGACGCCTTTTTCTTGGAGGGTCGGGATGTGTTAATAATTGATCTTTGGTGTCTGGGCGCGTTCGACGAATTGATGGTTGGAGTTAAACGGGGCCAAAACGAAACAATCGATTCGCTGGCGAACCGAATTTCATTTCGGGACTTGTTCAAAAGGTGTCACTAGCAGCGCGTGCGGAGTCCACTCAAAAAGCCGCAAGACGTTTTACGGCCACGAATTCGAGAAAGGCTGATCGGATGAACAGCTATGATAACCGTGGCGTATCTTTTCACCAAACTCGGAATTTTTCGTCGCGCCCTGCCAATAGTTACCATTCTTACCAGAGTATTTTTGGACCCGGTCGTGTACCCGGGTCCTAGTTTTTGTTCCGTGAAAAACGTACAATTTGTGATTTTTAGGCTGTTTATTAAGGACATTGAACCATAGCAAAACTGCAAAGAAAGCAGAATTAATAATTATGTAGTATATGTATTTTTAAAAAATATATTATTTTTTTCAAAAATTTTCCTTTCCTAATTGTTTACTCAAACCCCTCATTCTTACCATTGCTATTTATTTCTCGAACAAAAAAATTCAATAAAATTTAATTTAATTTACAACAAAAAATTAGTGGTACAAGACTTATTTGGCACCATGTACTAATAATTTTTTTTCTCTAATTATAACCCCGGGGGTTTTATTTTCAACCTCCCCAGAAAGGTGCGGATAATTAGAGACGGGGATAAATGGAGACGGGGAGATATTTTTCGACAGATTTATTTAGTGTAAAATTTTTAAATTTTTTTTAGCATGTCGGCAAAAAATGTCATCGCGTACAAAAATCATTTTTATTGCATTTTTGTTAATGAATTTCTGATTTTAACATGAAAAATGCCGTCGCCAAAAGGGCGCCGATTGTGCCATAATCCACAGGACTGCATTCGTATGCGAGGAATGACAAGAAAAAACGCTTATATTCAACGAATGTGCAGCCCTCGCTTATAAAATGCCAAACCCAAGTAATTTGTAACGAAACAATGTTTTAGACTGTATTCGTACTTTTCTTATTTGCCTATTTTTCTTTGTTCTTGATACGGCACACAATCGTATCCTTCGGCGACGGCATTTTCTTGTCATTTGTGTATTTTACTATCGGATTTTTTCCGATTCCCGGGGGCCATACCGAAACCAGGGAATTTCCGGCTTGATCCCGCTCAACTCGATTTTTCCGCAATTTTTCGTTCACCATTTTGATTTGCACCGAAGAGAATTGAAAATTTACGCAAATATTCTCTAAAATAAATAGCATAATTTGATGGTAATATTTAATTTTTTCAGAAATATTTAAAAATTAATTTATTAATTTGATTTCTAACGGGTGTGAAGCAATTGTCGCCTCCAGTCTAATTATGCAATGTGAAATTGTGCCATTGTCCGTTCGCATTGGCACTGTGCGCAGTTTAATGCCATGCCAATGAATTTTGCCATTTTCATGGCCATTTTTGGCTATTTTTTCAGCACATTCCTTGGCAATGTCGTCCTTTTCATAAATAAATAATTAGTAGGCAATTTAATTTAAAATTTATTAATTACTTTCTTGTCATCAATTGTGAATGCTCTTTTCACTTTAAAATTGTTCACAGTGTCCAAATAATTACCAAGTTGAAGCAATGCCGGGTAACAGATCAGAAGCCTAAAGGTTGCAGTGGGAAATTTGCAAAAGTTTTTCGGGAAAAAAATTTCATTAAAAAATGAATGGAAGAGTGGGCCCCGTTAATAAAGCTTTTCCTAATTTCAGATAAAAACCAAAGTAAATTTATTTTTATTTCTTAAGCATGCAAAGTCGAAAACAAAAGCTTATTTTTCAATTTCAGAACAAGAGAAAGCATTAATGCTCAAGAGTAAAAATACGGAATAACATTTAAAAGATTTAATAAATAAAAATTTATTTAAATTAATAATTTTTAGAATTGTAAAAATAATCCGTTGTTGGGGTTTCAACAATGGAGCATGACAAATCTCGCCGAACGATTTTTTAAAGTATAAGTTCTTTTTTCTCAATAAATTAAAAATTCTTTACGATTTGAAAGTGCAAATTTAAAAAAATCTTTGTTGATCTATAAAAATTAGGTCCAAAATACTCAAAAATGGCTATTTTTAGTCATTTTGCCAAAGATGTTTACCTTATTAAGATTTTTTATATAAATTTTGCAGAATACGAGCAAGAGCTATTGATATAAATGAATAAATTTGAGGCTCAAAAAAGCATATTTTGTTTAAAATTTGGAAAATCCATGATGACGATGACACTCCCATTCAAATAAATATTATTGAAAAAATTATGAAATGAAAACATTTCTAAAAATTAAAGGAAAATTTGGCCTATTCATTATCAATTTCAGATTTAATAGAAACATTTTTACTTTGTTGGGAAATTTCCTTCCCGACCCCAATGTTTTCTTTCCCAGAGATGGCACTCCGAAAACCCAAAAATTAAATTGGAATCTATGTTCGGCACTTTATGTAATACCTAGTTCATTTTGAAATTTAAAAGCAAAATTGTTGGCGACTAACCATGCGTCAAAAAAGTAAATTTCTTTCTTTATACTGAAATTGGAAGAGACATACTAATGTTGCCAAAACATTCTTTCATTTTTTAGAAATTTTTTCAATAGTATTATTTTAAATTTTTTCCAAAAATAATCAACAAATGTCCCAATGCGCTAAAAAGTTAACCAATTTAAATAATTATTTACCATTTTAATTCAATAACAGTTCAAATATATTCTCCCACCCGCCGTCACAAATTCCCCCGTCCTGTGCAAGCCAAAATTTAATGCCATAAGGCTTTTTTATTGCTTGATCTGTCTCAGTTGTGGCACGAAACTGTATAAGCTTCTCTCCGTCAGTGCCATTCGTCAAATGAAAACTTTAAATTAAATTTTAAAAGATAGGAAAAATAATATTTTTTTTCTTACGGTTGACTGCAAAACAATTGGATGTGTGATAAATTAATAAACATAATTAAACTGGTAATAAGAAAATGCATGTTTTAATCTTCTAAAATATTAGAATCGAATTAATTTCATTAAATAATTAAATTAATATTTTTTTAAATAAACTGTACATTTTATCTATGAGTTTTGTTGGTTTGAGAAATGATGGAATAAACGGACTATTCACCCGAATTTTGGTGAATAAAAATCATTAACATCATAAAATAAACGGAAATAATAAATTTGTAAAATAAAACAGAAAGTGGAAAAAAAATTAAAAGCTAATTCTAATGAAAGAAAAAGTGACAGGGAGAGGAACAAAATTCAATGTGGGCGAAGTTGCAAAAAGTATCAATGATTGAAATATTTAAATTTAATTATTATTTAAATTTAATTTACTAAATAATACATCATAAGTTAGCTTAAACTTAGTTAAATTAATTAAACTTGGTATTGGAAAGTAGCTCTATTTATCCTCTACTATATTATAATTTTTTTAAAATTTGGTTAAAGTTTCCAAAAATTGTAAATCAAAAAAGCCCGAAAAATTTAGACTCAACAATTTTGACCCTAACTTTTTTGAATTCAATAAAATTTTTCGAAATTTAACTGAATAATAGAGAAATCTTTGGGCTATCTTTTGTTGGAGTCACGGGGGCGGGGCTCGGACCCTAATTAAATTTAAAAAATGACCTTTTTTTTTATGCAAATTTTTTAAGTAAACTAAAAATTTTTGTCGGCTCCGACAGGTGAAAATTTGGAATTGAAATGAATTTTTTGGGAAAAATTACCAATTTTCCATAAATCTTTTGCTTTTTCATAAAGGAAAACTTACTTTAATAATTTTATATATAAAACAATCGCTTCAATAAATAATTTTTTTTAATTTTATCCAAAATTGCCGCGGAGTCACAAATTCCGCGGCGGATCGCGCATCGCGGATTTAAAATCCCGCGGTCGCGGGTCGCGCATCGCGGATTCAAATTGCCGCTGTCGCGCATCGTGCGTGGATCGCGGAAAAAAATGCCGCGAATCGAGGTCGCGCTCCACCCCTGCCTTGTACCTCAAGAATTGTTCCAGTGATTTTGCCCAAAACTCAGTCGAAATTTGCACGGATTGGCAATGCCTTTGGTCCCACGCATACTTGGTATGGCATTCTGAGGCCCCAAAAACTTTCGTAATTCCGAGGCCCAACATTTTTTTCGCAAATGGAACTCCGACCTGAAAAAGAAATTCCGAAATTTCCGGACTTTTTTAAAGTCGGAATTCCGTGCCATTTCCACTTTCAATTCATATGATCCCTTGGCCAGTCGCATGTCTTTGCTGACAAACTCATTTTTCATCTAACAAATCATTTAAGTTTCCTAATTAACATATTAGCTTTGAAGTTATAAAATTTAGCATCACTTTTATAGCTGCTCTTTCGAATTCTAAAAGATTTTCTTGACCCTTTGGATAAAAGAAATTTTATTAAAAAAACGTTTTTTTCATTTTTCATATTTCATTTTTTGTTTAGCAAAATTTTACCTTTTTCTCAAATAATTTAATTAACTTATTTATTTTTTCTCACATTTTGAGACAACAAAAAATGTTAATAAATGAAAAAAAAAGATTTTTATACAGAATAAAAAGTTATAAAAAACATCAGATAAATTCAACAAAAAAATTAATTTTTTTTTCTTTACAATAAAAATTAAAAAAGCTTACAACACCTTCGATTCCCAGGACGTCTCCGTTCCAAGTACTAAGAAGGCCCAACGTTGCTTAACTTGCCAGATCGGACGGGATGGCGTGCTTTCAACGTGGTATGGTCGTAAGCGAAAGGGGTCCATTTGAAAACAATTAAATAGTCAATTTTATAATGCCTTTCTTTATGATTTTGCTTTTGCCGTTTTGTCATGCGATTCTTTGTATATCTCGGCACCGATGTCATCTTTTCCTTGGTGGATTGGCTATTTGATGCCGGATGATGCGACAATTTTGTACAATTCAAATTTGCTTCCGGGTTAATTTTCTATTTTATTTTCGTTGGATTAAAACATTGAGTAATAATTCCATTTTAGACTATCCTCGAGAACATTTTTTGCCAGATCGGACGGGATGGCGTGCTTTCAACGTGGTATGGTCGTAAGCGAAAGGGCTCCATTTGAAAGCAATTAAATAGTCAATTTTATTATGCATTTTTTCTTTTTGTTAACTTGATCAAAACAAGGATTGTTAAAGAATTTAGAATTCATTTAATACGGTAAAAAGAAATTTATTGTTTTTGAAAATTCGGAATTTAAATGTTCTTTTAACAAACTTCCCAATTGCAAATAGGCAGAGAAATTGAAAAATGAAGTACTAATTTTGCGGCGATTCATCACAAATTCTCTTTAAAATCATATAATAAGCCTTTTCTTAGGCACAATTCAATTTTTAAATAGATGAAAATCAAAATTTCTTAAGAAAAATTGGTTTTGATGGTGATTTTAAGAAAGTCATCCACCCACCATTCTTATTAGTGGTTAGAGTCATTCTTTTGAGATGCCAAGGCACTATAATAGGCACTTGAAAAAAGGCATGAAAAGGCACGAAAATCCTGAAAAAGGCATGAAAAAAAGCTTTTAAAATTTTCAACGCACATTTTTCAAGACGTTAAAAGCCACAATTTTTTTTTTTAATCAGCATAAATTCTTGAATCAATATATCTCCCTCCACGCACGTAGCAAGAAAAAAGTTCGGAGGGCGAATACGAAGATTTTTTTTTTTTGCTCCTAGGGCCAACGATTTTTTTCATTGTTATTAGGAAATGAAATCTCAGCGCAGGAGAGCAAAATACAGGAAACCTTTCGCCAAAAAGACTAATTTTTGCCAATTTGGGGTCTAAATTTAAAAAATAAGGCTAAATTTGGTTTTAATACATTTTTAATAGAATATTGATAAAAGTCCAAAAAAGGCACCAAAAAGACAAAATGCTAAAAAAGGCATTTAAGGCACGAAATCCCAAAAAAGGCTTAATAAAAGTCAGCGTAGAAGCCTCAAACCTAATGAAAATGCAGCTGGTCAATCCTTTAGGTAAAATTTTTTGAACAGATTCTAATCTTTCAATGTCTTATTTCAAATTAGGGTTCCAGACTTCAGTCGCATATTCTAATATAGGTCTAATGTATGATTTATAAGCTGATATTATTAATTTTAAATCTTTTGTTTTAATTATTCTTTGAATTTGAAAGCTTCTTAAGAAGGCAGTTTTAATAATTTTTGTCATATGTTCTGAAAAACTGAATTTGGGATCTATTAAAATCCCTAAATCTTGAACCCATTTACTTTCTAAGATTTTTTCTCCACGGAGGTAATATTCTTTCTTTAAATTATTTTGGCCAATAAAAATGGCAAAGCATTTTTCTACTGCGATCTCCAACCCATTAATTTGGGTCCATTTTTCGAGGCTCATTAGTGCATCAGAAAGTTTTCCTGTGCCAGAATCATTTTTATGGGCTGTATAAATTTTTACATCGTCAGCATACATTTTTATGCTAATGTCTTCTGGCATATAATTTGAGAGGTCATTTATAAATATTAAAAATAAAATTGGCCCTAAAACACTTCCCTGTAGTTGGGTTGTTGTTGACCTTTGCTTTATGAAACCATTGCTTTTCATGGCTGAAATAAACGCAATTTTGTGAAAAGAATTTGAGAAAATATGTAAAGTGGGAAGGAAATTTAGAGAAATTAAATAAACTGAATTTATACAATTGACATTTGGCCAAGCGTGAAGTCTATTTCCAACTTTTGCCCTCTTCAATCCCCATATTTTTTTTTGTATAAAATTTGTTCCAAAAACTTTACAAAATTGCAACTGTTCACATAGCCTCTCATTAGGCCTGTTAGTTTTTCAATTTTAAAATTAATATCATATTGCCCAAACTTCCCGGTGCCCAACTTTCTGCTGGTGCCCAAAAAACTTCATGTCGCCATCAAAATTGTTTTTTCGTTTTAAAATTTTCAAAATAATTAGACTGAGTGACTTGCTTATTTACTATTTAGACACAATTACAGCATGGTGCTGGAAGTGAACCACACCTGCGGCGAACCGGACAACATTTTTTTTACGAAAATTGATGAACACGTTCATGGGCCATGTGATTTATGAGATTTTGCTCTCTTTTCACCATCGTTTAATTTTTTATAACACAAAATTGCAAAAAGTCGAAATTTTTAAAGTTTTTTCTTAATAAATTTTTTCCAGGCTTGAAAATCTTTTTGCTTTTTGTAAGGCTAATTGAGTATGTATGTGAAGTGCTTTAGATGATTAATAAAAAGAAAACATTCACGAAATTCTGATTCTCGACACCAAAATTAGATTTTTTGAGCCTGGTGCTCTGATTTTGAAAACTTTCGGCGGAAGCCATGGTTTTTATCAAAGTGGACTTATTCAGCTGATATGTGAATGTAGATTACCAAATAATTCAAATTTTGACATTTTTAATCTATTTTTGTTTCCATATTTTTTTAGAGATCTTGCTAAAACTGCCAGCGTTTACGTATAAAAAATAAAACTACAGAAAAGTTTATTTTGTAGAAATCTGAAACTTTAAATAATATTTTATGTGATTTTACTAAACCGTGAATCTGAGTGGAAAATATTGGTGAATCTAAGCATATCTTAAAAGATGTAAAAGGCTTTTGTCTTGATACTAAAAATTAATTCAGCAAAAGCTCTTAATTAGAATATTAAAATGATGATGAATTTATTAATCTTTTTTACATTAAATATTTTGTCTAATTGTTTAATAATTGCACATTTCGATTTTGCTCACTATCACAGAAATGCCTTACTGAATTAATTTTTTATTTTATGATTTCATTTTCTTTGGCTTCATTTTTCTCCTCTATGTATGAAAAGATTGCGACCATATTTTTTATAGTCAAAAAAATAATTCATTTTATTTTATAAAATTAAATTTAGTCAAAAATATACAATTGGACAGCGATTACAAAAAGTTTTAAATAAAATTTTGGAAATCATTTCAATTTTTGTGCATTTAATTTAGTGATTTTTTACTCTTTTATAATCCCAAATCACACTCTTCATTCGTTTTACTCTCACAGTACTAATGAAGAAGTGGTCTGCACTTGTGTAAGTTAATTAGGAGGGGGGGTTGAATTGAAACAAATTGACTCTAGAAAGAGGCAATCAAAACAAAACGCAAAAAATCACTGATCACAAAAACGGTTTAAATGTGTTCAATTGGTCTAAAATCAAATTAATCGGTGTTAAATGGGAAACCTTGTTCAGAAGCAGCTCTAGAATTTTAGTTCAAAGCGAGAAACCCTGACCAAAATAGGCTTTATGCCACTTTCAGGCTGTTGATCGCCCTGATCAGCGCGCTGGACAGCGCTGTTGTGCGACAACAGCGCGCCGCCAACGCGGACGCATCGAAACCGGAACCAAACAATGAAAAGCCAGGTAAATTAAAATGAATTTAATAAAAAAAATAATTTAATAATTTTATTCAGGAACTGTGGACTCGGAAAAAATAAACGCGGACAAAACGGAAGGAAAAAACATTAAAGAGTCAACGGAAAGCCAAGGCGGATACGGAAAGAAAACGGATGGAAAGGGAGAGAAGAACCCGAAAAAAAGGGGAAAGAGAGCGCCCGATGAACCGGCACCAATGTCGCCGAAAATGCCGGATAAATTTGACCTAACACTGCCAAGTATGCATAAAACATTGTTCGTCCTGGGTTCGGAATCAATCATTCTGACATGGCATGTTCAGGAGTGGTTACATTTTTTGTATGCAAATTATTATTTTTTTTGTTGTTTTTAATGAAAGGAGTAATCGATATTTTAAACATATATATTATAATAGCAAGAATATTATAACAAAACAACTTAATTTTTATTTATTCCTACATTTGTTAAGGAAATTTTTGGCATTTTCCCTCCCTTTCGTCTCTCTCGCAAAAAAATCTAATAAAAATTTTTAAGAGGAGGACTTGTCGAAGTCAGCTGACGTAGTGAACTATGTACCAAAAATTGAACGGCCTAAAGATGATACGAAAGTCGAATTCGACGGAAAGAATGGAAAGTGTAAAGTGAAGGTGGGCAAAAACTTTTATTAAATTGGTAAATAAAATTAAATTAACTTTTTTGTGTTATGAAAAATGAGAGTTTTTCGAAATAATTGTCCATTTGGACACAACAAAATTAAATAAATTTTGAACAAAATTTGGGGGGACCGGCGGTAAATTGAACACCAAGCAAAGTTCTCTTTCTAAAGAATAAACCTAGGAATTAGATTGAAAATAATTTGTGTAGCTAAATGGATTAATGAATTAAGGCACTTCAAATGAATTAGGCATTCAGTAGGGACGACATTGGTCAATGTGCCAAAATTGCACGAAAAATGGAAACCTTTAATAGAATTTTTTTTTTTAATCTTTTATGCAAAACCTAAAATTTTATTGTTTTTAATTTATTTATTTTGTATCAACAATGTCCAATATTCGGTAAGTTTGGGCACCAGAAATTTGGGCACCAAATTTAGAATTTAAAAAATAAATGCTATTAATTGTAAAAAAATTGCAACAAGCCCAAATTTCATGTCGGCCAGATATCAATCAATTAGCTTCTTCTGTTTTACATAATTTTTTTTTATGCTTTCAGGCCGAAATTGATGTTTTCTCCGAGGTTTTGAAGAAAACATTAAAGGAGAAAGGAGCTGACCAACAAGACATCAATGCCGAAAGTGGAATATGCGGAATGACAGAATACTCGTACGTTTTGTGTTAGCACAACAACAATAAGCCCTAGGAGCAGAATTCTCAAAAATCTAAAAATAAAATTATTGGAGGTTTTTGCCCCTATATTTCTTAATTTAAAGATTGTTCTTCAATATTGACTTTTAAACGCCATCCCCATTTTCAGGGAATGGTCCCGCTGCTCGAAGGTGGGATTACTTAATCTTTGTATCAATAGAAAGCTTCTTAACAAGCTCTATCGACTTTCTAAAATCACAACGATAAACCGACATGTAAAAATGTTAAAATAAAACATGCAAAAAGTATTCATGTTGAAACTTTTTAGTTGTTCAATAGCTTAGAAATAGCTAATCAACAGCCTCTAAACATGTTGAGCTTACGAATACTGTGAAGCTTATAAAATTTGGCCGATAGAAAAAAAAGTTGTGCTGTTTTAAAAATGGCTTGGTAAGCAACTCCGAATTAGGCCCGTATTTCTCCAGTGTTATTTTTCTCAATAGAGCTTTTCCGCCAAAAATGACAAATTTTTCCAATGGGGTCAAATTTTGAAAAATTAATGTTATAATGGAGCCTGACGGTGCCGTTAAGCACGGCGGGGAAAATTTTTTTGGAATTAATTATTTTATTTGATTATTTTTCAGTTGTCATTCTACAGTAAAGGTGGCTACCAATTCGCTGCCAAAAAGTACGGTATCGAAAAAGAAAAACCAACGGAAAATTTCAAAAACATGGAAGAAATCGACGCATACGGCTTCATGCACGGTAAGTTGTTCGCATTTAAAAAAAATGCTAGATCTTTCATAAAAAGTGCCAATCCAACGATACCAAGAAGACTAAAATTGACACTTTTACGAATTTGTGAATTTTTTAGAGTCTTAATTATTCGAAAAAAATAAAAGAACCAATTTTATGATAATGATTTTTTGGGTTTACAAAAAAGGGATTTACCTAACCACATTTGCATATTTTTTTTTGTTCTCAGACATGGTGTTGCTGCTGTTTGACGGTTGTGCCATTTGTAATGGCAAAGAAGTGCCTAATGTTACGCTGTCACTCCTCCAACATATGCCACAGGTAAAAATGTTTTCCCCTCTTTACTATTATTTTTACAGGGACCGTTGGTCGATACGTGTCAAGAATATGTTAAACGGCCCAGGTAAAAAACAAATAAACAGAAAATAAATATTTGTTGAATTTTATTTTTAGTAAAGCACTGATTGTGCCGATGAAGCGAGTTCAACAAGAATCCCAAGGCAACTTTGCATACGCTGTTATGCTGATGGAACGGTACGGAAACTATAAATAAATGAATATATACTACTGACATAAAGAAGAAAGAAAAGATCGGTAACGGCGAACATCTACTAATGACCGTATTTTGAGGCATATGCCTTTTTATGCTAACTTACGGCCTAATACGCAAAAAAAAATGAGACTAACTTCATTTGAAACTTTTATCTTTAATTTTTGATGTCTTTGATGTTTCATCCTTTTTTCGTGCCTTTTTTTTTATTCTTAGGTGTGTATATTTCGCTTTTTTTGCATTTTTTCTTGTGAAAATTCCCAAAATGTGAGCTCCTTTCTTTATAGCATAGTATGTCCCGACACATTAGTGTGTAAAAAAATTACAAAATTACACTTTTTTTTGCATCATAGCACTAATATAGAAAATCTTTTTGAATTTTAAGGTACACAATTTTAACAAAGATTATCGAATTTCAAAGACTATTTTTATCAGTACGAGTTAAAATGATTCAAAGTACTGGTATCGGTTTTGTAGTACCAGTTAAAGTGAAAAATTTTAGCCTCTGTCCAGAGAAGAAACCCGCGACCGACATCGGTAACCCTGGCAACAAATTCTATATGCAAATGCTCAAGTAAAAAAATGGAATTTTCAAAATTTAATTGTATTTAAAAAATTGATTGGGTTACTGGTTATCTTCTGTTTAGATACAGTTATCGCGTGGTGCTGGAAGTGAACCACACCTGCAGCGAAGGAGGAAAGCAAAAAACGGTGCTGTTGTTTTTTGTTTGTTTGTTTTGCTTTTTAATTTATTTTGACTTTAGAATTCATCTTTGTATATAATTACCGTATAGGCTCTAATTATAGCCCATGTGGGATTATTTTTTAAGGATAATTAGAGACTGGGGGATTATGATAGAGGGATTATTTTTCAAAACACCTCGTAGACTGGGGGATAATTGGCGGGATTAATAGAGACTGGGCTATAATTAGAGCATATACGGTAATACATAATTATTAGGGTAAATATCCCCTTCACTTAAGCACAACATTTGGTTGCCGAAAATCGATGTATATAATAAGAACATTGTCGTAGGCCGAGTGATGCAAGTAAAAAATTGAATAGTTTTTATACATATTTTTAAATTTTTTTATGAGGGTTTTGGTTGTGGAATTTATTCTTCATATTTTACCTTTAACTTATAAAAAGGGCTTCATAGCTAGGGTTTGTAATTATATGCACATGCATATTTTTTTCCTGGAACGTGGGAGGTCTGAAATGCACGAAAAACATGTTTGTAGCTTGTTTTGAAGCTTCTAGGATGACTTTCCATATGCATATTTTGCATATTTGCGCATATTTCGCGATTTATGTGCATATTTGCATATTTGTGCATATTTTGGCATTTCGTGCATATTTTATGTGCATATTTTGGCATTTTTCCAAAAAACCTCTAATAGACGGCCCCAAACAGACAAATTGGCCTTTTTGACCTCAAAAACAGGAAAATTTTCCAAACAATAATTTTTTAGCAAAATTTTCACGAAAAATATTGAATAAATCTAAATTTTCTCAAAAAATGGTTAATTTATGTCAAAAATAAGCAAAAAAAGCAAAATTTCGCTTTTTGTATTGATTTTTCGCTAAAAATGAGTAAATTTTAGCTTTATCATCTTTTTTTCTCCTAAAATGATTTTTAATACCACATTTAGCCATTTTTGAAGATTTTACTTTATATTAAACAAATTTAAAGAAATTTTGAAAATTTTGCCCTAAATTTGGAAAAATTATGTGCATATTTTTCACTTTTTATATGCATATTTTGCAATTTTTGGTGCATATTTCATGCGCATATTTTAAGATTTTATGTGCATATAATTATAAACCCTATTCATAGCATCTCGATGGGAATTATCGACGTTTTTTTAATATGTATTTCGCAAAAGAACAGTTTTTTATAAGTTGCGCTAAAGCGAAAAAGTTCGGTGAAAATGCTATTTTTGGGCTTCTATCATATGTAAAAAATAAAAATCACCCCTAAGAAATGAAAATTTTCTCAGATATTCATCTCCAAAATAATTTATTTATTTTTTGACAAAAATTTTTGATTTTAAATTATTTTATCTTAATAATGGTTTGTTACTTTTTTGAATAATTTTGTCATTTTATACAGTGTGTCCTTATTCTAATGGAACACATGTACACAGAAGCCCTAATAATATTTTCAGTAATACCAATGTGAAGACTTTGTCCAAATTTCATGTTGAAAAATTGTCCATGCCACTTTTACGCCTTTGCACGATGATTTTTCAGATTCGCCGACTCATGTTGAATTTGAACGAATTGGACGGTGGTGACCTAACATTGGACCTGGCTGAAAGCGATTACGACAAAAGCGGCAAGTACATTAATGCCAGAGTGCTCAAAGTCAACAACAAATCCTGAACAACTACTGATGAAGAAGCACACCGTCGATAGGGTGCTGTCATGCTGTCATTCAATAAAACCAATTAATTCATATTTTGGGTAATCTTCAAATTTATTTTTGCGAAAATCTGTACTTTTGTTACATACAGGTGAAAAGCCTAAAGAGAAAAAACGAATTTTGTACAAAACTGTGGCGAAAAATGGCAGAGACCCCACTGCATAAATTGCAAAACACTGCCAGTACCGGGTATCGGCCGGTAGATCATTGCTAAAACTGTGGCGTTATTGTTCCGGTTACAATACCGACAAAATTTAAGCGAAGCAAAATGCGGAAAAATGTCTATTAATTTTGAGAGCATGGGATTATGTCTCAAATCAAAGGAATGACAAAGGAGAAAGAAACCGAGGAATTTGGTCCGTTTTTAAGTTTAAGAATTTTTTTTAAATTTCGGTTTTATTAGCACATAGCTAACATTTTAAAATAACATTTTTTTTGAGTTTTTCGGTCCGGTTTTTTTCGGTTTTGTTTTGACCCAAAAAACCGACCGAAATAATCAAAAACCTAAACAATCGACCAACTTTTATGAAAAATCAGTTGGCCATTTTCTTAACAAAATTCATTAAAAATCTTAAAATTTTCCCCCGGCGGCGCCTATCGGCACCGCCGGCGCCCCAAAAACCTATCCTTTCTTAAAAAATAGTCCAAAATTTGGTATTTTTAGACAAAATCTGCTAATAAATGGCATTTAAATTACAAAAAAATTTTTCCAGGAGGCGCTTATCGGCACCGCCGGCCCCAAAGTTATGGCAAACGGAATCGAAAAAGCTTTGAAAATATCATTTTTTGAGTTTTTTCGCCATAACTTTTTTTGAAAACTTAAAAAAATTTTTTACTTTTGCAGGCTAATAGAAAAAATTAAGGGCTATCGAATGATACCAAAAAATTAATTTTGAAATGTATGAAAAGGCACCGAAAAAGGTATGAAAAAAGGCATTTAAAAATTTTTATTAAGGATTTTTAGGGAGCAAAACACGTAAAACTTAACCTAAAGAATTAATTTTGCTGATTTAATGATAATTCAATATTATAACGTTTTTCAATAAGGAAATTTTAAACCTAAATTTTTTATCAAGAAAAAATGAAATTTTGGCAAACAATTTTTAAGAAATTATTCAATTCTTAAGTGTATATTTTCTGAAATTTTTAGACCATTTCTTAGGGGTGTATTTTCTGAATTTTTTCAAATAATTTCTTATGTGTGTATTTTCTGAAATCTTTGGAGTTTTTTAGAATCAAGGAACAAACACATGTTTTTTTGGCTGCCTTTTTCAATCATTTTACCAACCTATACATACACCATTCAATAGAGGTTTCAATAGCTCTACAATTTTACTCAGAGGAGATTTTTCGCTTTTTCTATTAATAGAAATAGTTTATTGCTTTTTTGGAAAAAATAAGTTAAGAAATTCAAAAAAACCGAAAATTTTTCTTCGGTTTTATCAATTTCGGTTTTTTTGGGTTTTTAACCGAAACCGTTCGACCGACCATCTTGTCCGGTCGTTAGTGATTTTAACGGTTTTAGCAGTAACAGTCAGTACCGGTACCTTATTAGCAGGGCTGCAAAAAATATGCACGAAAAGTGGCCAAAATATACGCATAAATATGCAAATAAAGTCGTGAAATATGCACTAAATATGCACAAAAATCGCAAAATATGCACCAAATATGCACAAAAAAACTTGAAAATTAGGGGTGCAAATTAACTTTAAAAAATTTTTTTCATAGTACACTTGACAATGAGCTACAGTTCTTTTATAAAATTCTCTTAGCAAATATTGATATTTTTAAATCAAAAATTTTGTCATGAAAAAAAAAACATTTTGGGGAAGAATTTTTGAGAAAATTTTCCAATTCTTAGTGATGTGTTTTTTAAAAATTTTCGGTCGATTCTTAGGGGTGTATTTTCCGTTTTTATTGCATTTTTGTTAACAAATTTTCGAGAAAATGGCAAAATATGCATAAAAATGCAGAAAAACCCAAAATATGCTAAATATGCATAAAGGCCCAAAATATGCAAAAATATGCAAATAAAAGTCCCGATTTTTATAAGCAAACACAAAAAAGAAAGTGTTTTTCCTACTATTTAGAGCATGGAGAAGCCAGGAAAAAAATATGCTTTTGCATATTTTTTGCAGCCCTGCTTATTAGTTATGATATTTTTTTCTCATCATCGTTTTTATTTTTGCAATACATACACTGTAAAAATAGTAAATAAATGTTTTTTATACGCATTCGTATTACGAATATAGGAACATATGCAAACCATTACAAAGGAAAAATGATAAATATAAAATATTTATGATGAACTAGTCTTGATTTTCAGGGAATATGAAATCTAACCTTAGAATCTATTTTAATGATTTTTTAGGGGTGAGGGAAGAGTGAAGAAATTTAAAATTTAATTTTTAACATGAAAGTGGTTTAAGGCCAAGATATGACGATTCGTAAGATTTTGGCACTTGATTTTATGTTGCTTTTTGGAACTTAGATGAAGGTTGTTTTGTGGGTTTTTGGGAGGGAATTGGCCAAAAATCTGTCACTGATCAATGATCACGAATGTAATCGATCAAAAATGACCCTTCCTTGATGTCGTCCATGAACCCCTGACGCAATTCCAATTTAAGCTCTGTCGATGGTGCCGACTGCTGCTGCTTGATCAATGCAGCACATTTTTCTTTATGTGCGTTGAAACGGCGGCCAAATTTCGCCAAGCCCGACAAATTACTAGTTAAAAAATTTTGAAAAATTTTTCTATAATTAATAAGAAAAAGTACGTCGTATTGCAGGATTTTTTCAACTCGCAAAAAAGTGGTGAATCCAAAGCCTAAAAATGTTTAAAATAAATAAAAATTATAAAATTTGTCATTGTATTGGTGTTAAATTTCAATAAAAAATTATAAATAATAAGTTTAGTTTTTTATATTATTAAATATCTTTTAGTTTTTACAATTTAAATTTTCATTTTATTGATGAGGGGCAACGATTATCGAAGAAAGACAAAAATGATCGCTGAGTTTTTGGACCTTAAGTTTTTTTTCTCCACCAACTTAAACTTTTATAATACAATTTACACTCTTAACGAACAGGCTTTTCCAACGGAATATCTTGCTACAAAGAATTTTTTTGAATGAAAATCTTTTTCAGTTTTTTTTTCAAAATTCTGCGAAATTATTCAAAATAATTTATAGTCAATTAATTTTTGGTTGACTTGAAATGAACCAAAAAATAATTTTTGTATTTTTTAAACTGCCTTATTACCATCATCAGTCGTGCTTCCAAAACATTGTAATCACATTCAAGGCAATTTAATGGCTAAAATAATTAGTGGATTTATATAGTTTTTAGGAATATTTACAGTTATTAACTTAGTTTTGCATTTTATATGTTAAAAATGAGAATTATTTCATGCTCATGCCAACATGAGCATTTAATTGAAGATTTTTATTTCTGGTGAGGATAAAATGCTATCTCAACAAATAACTTACTGTCCCATAATTGCGCATGCGAGCTTTCTAAATAAATTAATAAGAAATTTTTAATTCTGAAATTTGCTAATCAATTTGTTTTTGATCAAAATAGTAATTGTGAGTATTAATAATTTAATAATTTTTTTTTCAATTTTTCAATTTTTGTATTAGCACATTTACCAAAACTACGTTTTTTCGGCCACCTTCTGCTTCCTAAAATATTATATAATTTATATATAATATTTATTAAAGATAATAATTTGAAATATCAAAAGCAATTTTGCTAGTTAGATAAACCGTTTCATCGAATGCGCAACACTCAACGCGGGTGTTTTCGGGACAGCAATCAGTTTGTGGCCAGCCTTCTTCTTCCACGCACGAGTGTGGCAAAAAATCAACTGGTTTTGCCTAATTTAACGAATTTAAAACAGTTTATATAAAAATTTTTGGAATCAATTAGGAAAATACGTCACGGTAGTAGTCATCCCGTTTATCCACTTGGCTTGGGCATGTACAATTCCTCATTTCTTCAATCATTTTTCGGCATTCTGGTGTGTCACTGATTTTGTTTTTCTAAATAAATTTGATTAATTTAATTAATTAAAAGTAGACACTCTTACGATGGAAATCTTCAACAATGTTGGCTCCTAAAAAATTTTTTTTACAAATTTTTAAATCAAGCTTTTGGCCAGTTCGATCACTAGTCAATACCTTCTCGCAGCAAGAGCAGTTCGATCGATGAGAAGAAATATCATCCGCGTTCAATAAGCCTTTGATTTTGATTAAAAATAGCTACTATTTTTGAGGAGTTTTTCCCGAAAAAATCTTTAAATTTCCAAAACAAAAAGCCTCATTTGAACGATTAGCACAACGGCTTCTCAAAAGCCTCAAATTAAGGCTAAAGTCTCTTTATGACAACCCTGTTAACAAAGGTTCGAGCCCCGCCCCTCAGTCCTGCCCCCACCGGGGGCGGGACAGGTTTTTTGGCCTCACCCCCGCCCTCGTGACCTTCACCCTTGCGGGGACGCGGGGGTGAAAATACACCCCTAAGAATGACATATTCGTGGGATATAAAGCAAAATTAATACAATTGTGAATTTTTTTAACTCTTGAGAAATTTTTATAAAATAGGGTAATGCCTTATTTTCATCTAAAAGAGGGAAATTTCTTAAAAACTTGGCTAAATTCTAACAAATACCCCCGGTGGCACCTATGGTACAGCCGGCCTATAAATTCCTATCTTTTTTCTTAAAAATTTGCCAAAGATCGCAAATTTTGCTCATTTTTTGTACAATTTGTTAACAAATTGCATTCAAATTTTCAAAAAATTTTCCCGGCGGCGCCTATCAGCATCCCCGGACCTTTCCCCTCTCACATTCATCAAGTTTTTTGGAAAAATGTGCCGCAAGAAAATTAAAAAATCTGAGTTCCAATTTTCCTTGAGTAAATCATGATAATTTAAAGAAAATTTATCGAAAAAATATTAATTTTTTTGGTGAATATCTGTCAGAAATAAATTTAAAATTTGCCCCTATCGGCACGCCGGCCCCCCCAAAAAAACTATTTATCTTAAGAAATTACCCAAAAATCCCTAAATTTGGTTATTTTTTAGTCAAAATCTGTGCAATTTATGTCAAAATAAATAGAATCGAGGCGATCAACGAATAAAAGAATGTGGAGCCAAAGAAATAATTCATAAAAAATATTTTTTTGTGAGATTTTTTGGAGCTAATTCAAAGCAAACCCCGCCCCCGCGAAAAGCCACCCCCGCCCACGGGGCTCGAACCCTACTGTTAACCACCATCATCTCCGTTATATTTTCGCTCGTCTGATGCCATGCAGCATGTGCCAATTATACGTGCTGGTAATTCCGACCAAAAAGGATCCATTGCCGCTATAAAAATATGTATATTAAGAAGACAAAGTAAAAAGTATTAACCAATATAAATCATTTTCAATCAAATTTAATTATTTCTTTACTTTATTCATACTTTTAGAAACAAACGTACCAAAAATTTGAGAATTATCTATTAGTGGTCGATTTTGGGTGTAAAACGGGCCTTCACATGCACAAAACAATGTTCTGTTCGGCGACTGAACAACACAATCCTTTGATGTCGATTTCCCAAACAGTTCAAGCTAAAAATTCAACCACATGAATATCTCCAAAAAAGTAGAAAAAAAATAAAATAAAAATGCATTGCTTCAATCATTTTTTCAATTAGGTTAGGGTCATTAAAAAACAGCAAAAAAATTTGACTCATATCCATCCCTAATTATATAATGAAGAAAATTACCAGTGTTGTCTTCTTTTCCTCCCATTGGTATGTGGGCTGAAAAGCAAGGTGATAATGAAATACATTCAATCAAAGCAAAGGCTTTGTTATTATATGAGATAAAAAGGAAGAACTCACATTTTTTCTTAACAAATTGACACAAAATCGCAAAAATTTTGTCATTTTTTTTTTGGTAAAAATTTGTTAACAAATCAAATCAAATTTTCAAAGTTTTCTCGGCGGTGCCTATTGACACCGCCGGACCATCCCTCTCTCCTCAAGTTCCCAAAAAGTTTTTTTGAAAAACCGCCGCAAAAAAATAGGTTTAAAAAGCAAAAAATCTCAATTCTATTGATTTGCAAGTTAACAACCAGCAACCTGAAGTTGTTAAAGGTATTTTTGAAAAATGCGTAAATTGTTTAGGGGAAATAATAAATATTTGGACAAAATCGTTCTGGGAAAAATAGAATTTTAGGAAAATTATCCTTTTTTATTTATTTTTTGTTTAAATTTTTATGTGTACTTGGATTTCACAAATTTCCCCTGTTATGTACTTGGAAATTGGCACGTCTGTACTTGAAAAGTTACTTGGTACGATCCGAGCCCTGCTTTAATTTTGACCGGCTTTCTTTTGTCCGAGTCCACAGTTCCTGAATCAAATTATTAAATTAATTTAATTTTTTTTATTAAATTCATTTTAATTTACCTGGCTTTTCGTTGTCCGGTTCCGGTTTCAATGCGTCAGCATTGGCGGCGCGCTGTTGTCGAACAACAGCGCTGTCCAGCGCGCTGATCAGCGCGATCAACAGACTGAAAGTGGACAGAGAGTTAATATTTGGCCAGGGTTCAAGTCTCCCTTCCCCCAATTAACTTACACAAGTGCAGACCACTTGTTCATGTTGATCGTCGAGAGTGGGACGGGTTGCTTTGAAGATGGGATTCGGGATCAGAAATAGAGGAAAAAATCACTTCCTAAAATTTAGCAATGTAATCAAAAGTAATGTATTTTAAAACAAAAATATTTTTTGAGTTCTAAATTAAAATGAAATACAAAAAAAAATTGAATCGCTTTTCAAAAAAATTATTATAAATTTTTACTCGTTGTCCCATTTTCAAAAAATGTTTTTGTTTGGCTTTTTTTCCTATTTTCTTCCCCCAGCTTATTTGTTGGCTGAATGCTTTTTGGTTAGGAGCTGAATGAAATTTTGGAACTGAATGATTTTTCGCTGATCGGACAGCGCTTAAATGCGGTGGCCGACAGTGCCCAAATGGGCGGTCCCTGCGGCAGAAGCAGCGCGGCTGATGGGCGGGCACCGCACACATCCCACTCGTCCACCGTCCCCAACACAACCCCATGGGCGGGCGGTGGGTGGCGGCTGTGACACGTCGCGTAAATTGTCTAACCTCCCCTCCATGAAAGCCGAGCAAAAAAATTCGAACCAACAATTAGCTAAGGGGTAGGGGGTAAAAACTGATCGCTAACAGCAGCGATAACAGCCAAATTCATTGGATTGGATTGGGGATGAATCACTTTTGGATGTGCTCCATCAATGGCGATGGTTGATGCGAAATGATGGTCGGAAATGAATGCATTTTTTTTTTGCGATGAGAACAAAAAAAGCAAAAATAAATTTGATTTGAGTAAATTATTATTATTATTAATATTATTATTTTCAAATAATAATAAGCACTTTGTGATAAAAGCATTCTAATTAAAAGAAATGGAAGAGGTACTGTAAAAGAGTGAGGAAAATACAGTGTGATGCAAATGATTGAGTAAATTCAATGTAAAGGACTAAAATAATAGCAAATTTGGGTGCCTTTCTGTGGCTTTGATAATCTATTGAATATGTGTAAACAATCCTCTGCTCACCAATCAGCTTGTATTTGAACGACTTTCCGGCATTTTAAAATTCGATCAATGTCATTGTGTGCTTCGCAGTGCGGCCGTAATTTGCAATTTTCTATCGGCGAAAAGTCCGGACATTTTGGTTTGATCTTTGGGTTTGTTCTCGTGGTTTTCAATGCAAATATTTAAAATTATTTTTCAGAGATTGTCAAAAGATTTTGCCAGTAGTCAATAGAGCCACGATTTTAATATAGTATTTTTAATCACAATAAATACAGATTTCCTTGGATTACGGTAGTGAATTTTCCTTATTTTGGTCCTTCACTCCAATTTACTTTGATTTCCATTAATTATTGGAAAGTTAAATATGTCGGATCGCGAAAAATTGATTTTGAGGTCGAGCCACGACTATTAAAACATGTAAATGGTGGAAATAATTGTTAATTTATGACTAGAGCTTGGATTTATATGTGCTAAAAATCCTGAAATATGTAATAAAATATGTTCTCAAAAATGCCAAAATATGTGTTAAAAATTGGAAAAACCAAGGGTATTTTTGAATAAAAATTTAAAAAATCTCACTCTTTATCATTTTTGGCCGCACAATTGCAAAAAAAATACATTTCAAAGTGTCCAGCAGAGAACTTTGAAAACCAATGACGAATTAATGAATTCGATTTGAAAATTCAACCTTCGAAATAAATTTTAAAATTCTTAATGAGCTTTAGGGGGTACATTTTTCAATTTTTTTTTTTGTGTTTTTCTTACAAATTTTTCTCAAAAATACCAAAATATGTGCCAACCCACGAAAAAAAATTTTTTGGGATTAATAGGCTCAATTTATTTTGTGCATTTTATTTAGTGATTTTTTCCTCTTTTATAATCCCAAAATCCCACTCTTTAAAGCATTCGTTTTTACTCTCACAGTACTACATGAAGAAATGGTCTGCACTTATGTAAGTTAATTGAGGGGGGGGGGGGGGGTTGAATTGAAACAAATTGACTCTAGAAAGAGGCAATCAAAACAAAACCCAAAAATCACTGATCACCAAAACGGTTAAATGCGTTGAATTGGTCTAAAATCAAATTAATCGATGTTAAATGGGAAGCCTGGTTCATAAGCATCTCTAGAATTTTAGTTCAAAGCGAGAAACCCTGACCAAATATAGGCTTTCTGTCCACTTTCAGGCTGTTGATCGCCCTGATCAGCGCGCTGGACAGAGAGAAGAACCCGAAAAAAAGGGAAAGAGAGCGCCCAATGAACCGGCACCAATGTCGCCGAAAATGCCGGATAAATTTGACCTAACCCCTGCCAAGTATGCATAAAACACATTCAATCATTCTGACATGGCATGTTCAGGAGTGGTTACATTTTTTGTCTGCAATTTTTTATTTTTTGTAGTTTTTAATGAAAAGAGCAAAAATATTTTGTTTGGTATAAATATAGGCAAAAGCAATTATTTCCTGTTTAAATAAAATGTAAAATATTGTAAAATTATATATGTTTTTTACAGCAACTTGGAGACCCTCGAAAATATTAAAAATATATATTATAACTAGAGCCCGGACGGGACCGTGGCCTCGCCGGGATTTTGCCGGGACTTCCGGTCCCGTTTTTGGACAAACCACCGAGACCGTACCAGGATCCCGCCCCGGTCCATCAAGTCTTGGCCCCGTTCCCGGTCATTTGGGCCGGGACTAACGGGACTAAGTTTCACCAATGAAACTGCACCAAATTTAAAAAATTTAACCATTATTTTTGGCGAAATGTCTTTAATTCAAATTTCAAGATAGAATTTTAGAATTTTTCAAAATTTATTCTATTTGAACTAGGGTTCGAGCCCCGCGCCCGGCCCCCGTCCCCGGGGACGGGACAGGTTTTTGGGGCTCACCCCCGTCCCCGTGATTCAGACCCCCGCATCCCCCGCCCCCGCGACCTTCACCCCCGCGGGGGCGCGGGGTTGAAAAATACACCCCCTGAGAATGACATATTCATGGATAAAAGGCAAAAAATTTATAAATTTTGAATTTTTTTATCCATTTGACAAATTTTATGAAAT
Organism: Heterodera schachtii; assembly: GCA_023374025.1. Lineage (NCBI taxonomy): Eukaryota > Metazoa > Nematoda > Chromadorea > Rhabditida > Heteroderidae > Heterodera > Heterodera schachtii. The sequence continues at coordinate 2,397,996 of SIJG01000006.1, read as the reverse complement.
AAAGTGAATTTTATTTTCATTTTCAAATATATTTGTGGATTAGTGGTTAGTACTTCAACATTAACACTCCTTTTTGTTATGAGTTCAACACCGGCTGACGTTTTCTTTTTCTTTTTATTTTTTTCCAATTAATACAGGGTTTTTCTTTATGTTCTTATTTCTAAGAAATGTTCTAATTTGTGGTAATGCATTATTTTCAACTAAAAGAGGAAAATTTCTGAAAAATTTGGCTAATTTCCAGCAAAATTCACATATTTTTAAACAAAAATTTTCCCGGCGGCGCCTACCGGCACCGCCGGGCCTCTCTCATCGCGCATTCACCAAGTTTTTTTGAAAAAAGTGCCGCAAAAAATGTTAAAAATCTGGTTTAGTGATCCTGAATGCACTGAATTTTACGATTTGCTTATTTCCTCCCCAAAAGAACGAATAAATTGTAAAAATATTTGAAGCAATTTTGCAACCCTGGATTAATAGACAAAAATACCCTTAAAAATTGACTATTTTTTGCATATTCGTAATCCCTAAATTTGGTCATTTTTTAGACAAAATCTGTGCAATTATACCAAAAAGAATTAAATTGAGGCGAAATATCGAATAAAGGAATGTGTGGAGGAGCCAAACACATCATTCAAAAAAAAAAAAAAATTAATTTTTGTGAAATTTTTTGGAGCTAATTAAACGCAAACCCCCGCCCCCGTCCCCGGGGGCGAGTCATTTGGTCACCCCCGTCCCCGCCCCCGCGACTCTGACCCCCGCAATCCCCCGCCCCCGTGAAAAGCCACCCCCGCCCACGGGGCTCGAACCCTAATTTGAACTATTAAAAAGATCACAAAATCCACCTAAAATACAGCCATGGTCATATGTTTACGACCACTTGCCATTCCGATAAAGAACCTTTCATAAAATACAGTAGAGATGTTCAGTACCGAAATTGATCTACCTATACCTCAGCGGGTTAAAGTCGTAGACACCAGGGGTGTTGCAAAGGGAAAAATAAAAAGCGAAAGGCGAAAAGCGAAACCAAAATAAAAAGCGAAAGCGAAAAGGCGAAAGCGAAATGCCTAAAAAAAGCGAAAAAGCGAAAAGGCGAAAGGCGAAAAGGCGAAATTTTTTCCAACAATTAGATGAATTTAAAAGACTAAAAAATTCACCTTTTATTGTGCTTAACTGTTCTGTTTATTTGCTTTTATTTTTATTTTATTTATTTTTTATCGTAGATTTTTGTATATAAATTTATAAAACGCATATTTCATTTTTTGAAAATCGAGACTCAAAAAATTTACAATTTTAGCGGTACGCTTTTCAAAAACATTTTCGGAAACAAGGGTGGGGGCGGCGCCGCCGGGAAAAATTTTGAAAATTTGGATGGATCTGTTAACAGATTTGTCCAAAAAATGATAGAGTTTTGCAATTTTGAGAGAATTTTTTTTTGAATATTACTATTTTTGGCCCGGCGATGCCGATAGGTAGCGCCAGGCGAATTTTAAAATTAAAAAAAAATTAAATTTAAAAAAAAACCGTCAAGCGGCATCGAACTCTTGACAGAAAAGAATGTCAAGGTTGCTGCACTAACCACTAAACCAGACTACAGATAAACAAAACCAAATTTTACTTTATTTCATAAAAATTTGGTAAAAACTAAGTTAATTTTTTGCTTTTTCTCCCACGAAAATGCATTTGTTTATTTTAAAAACCCAATCTTTAGGGGTGTACTTTTATTTCGCTTTTTAGCAAAAAAGCGAAAGCGAAAAGGCGAAAGCGAAAGGCCCCAAAAAAGCGAAATAGCGAAAGGCGAAAAGCAAAACTTGCAACAGCCCTGGTAGACACATCATACAAAAGGAAAGAGTGTACGTTTATCAAATAGCTAAAAAAAATTTTGTTAAAGATTCTTTATCGGAATGGCAAGTGGTCGTAAATATATGACCATGACTGTATTCAAATTAAATCTAAGATAGCAATTTTTTGTGAAAATTCTTAATATGATTATAAAATTTATAAAAAATTTTCCGTGAGCCCATAAAACTCCTTACTCTCTTAAAAATTGGGACAAATCGCAAAACTTTTCTTATTTTTTTGGTGTAAATCTGAAATCATACATAAATTTTTAAAATTTTTTCCCCGTCGACGCCTATCGGCACTGCCGGACAACCCCTTGTACGTCAAATCCTTTTGAAAAAATGTGCCGTAAAAAGGGTTTGAAAAGCAAAAAAGGTCGTTTACATGGCTTGATATAATTCTTAGCTAAAATATAAAATATTATAAAATTTTTTCGAATTTTTTAATCAAAATTTCAAAAATTTTGAAAAAATCCCGGTCCCGGCATGGCCCTGGCCCAAAAATTTGGACCGGGACCGGGGGTCCTGGAAAAACGGGACTCCTGGTAACGGGATCCCGCTCCGGTCCATTTTCCATGTCCCGGCCCGGAGTAGGACAAAACGTCGTCAGCCGAAACGTCGTCGAACGAATTTTTCGACCATAACTTTTTTCTTTCTCAACCAAATTAAACATTCTTGGTACGTTTTGGGGTGCACCGGTCCCGGCCAGGGCTGGGCGAAACTTCGGCTTTGAAAACTTCGGGTTTTTTGAGCTTCGAACTTCGTGCTTCGGCTATTTTACCCGAAGTTTCGGGAAAAATACACCCCTAAAGATTGAGTTTTCAATGTGAAAATGGACCCTTTCAAAGGAGAGGTACCCAAGTGACCGTGGGACTTCCGAATGAAACTTTCAGGGTAGGTAGATACCCCCCTTTTGTATTATAAAATTTATTTTATTTTTGCTAAATGAAGCTTCTGGCCGAGATATGAAGCTTTTCCTTTTTGTCTTTTCAATTATTCCCAACAATTTTTCCTGATCACTGTCAAATCACTTTTTATTCGGAATTTATAATGATCAGATGTGCATGGTGTGACAAATTCCTTTGCTTCACTCATTTCTACCAAAACTATCACATGTATCAAAATTAATGTGAATAAAATGAAAAAAAATATTATGTTTGAATTTATTAATATTAAAAAGCTTAAAAACTATTTTGGATATGAAAAAAAACAAAAATAATTATTTGCAGGGTTGGGGAATTGAACTTTAGAAGAAGAAAAAAAGGACGGCAGGCATAACCACAAGGCCACCGACGCTCACGTTGGCTTTACATTCTTTGAAAATGATAATAAAAGGCAAAAGGAAAAGCTTCAAATCTCGGCCAGAAGCTTCATTTAGCAAAAATAAAAAACTTTTATAATACAAAAGGGGGGTAATCTACCTACCCTGAAAGTTTCATTCGGAAGTCCCACGGTCACTTGGGTAAGTCCCACGGTCACTTGGGTACCTCTCCTTTGTTAGTGATGGGCTTTTGATAAACTTAAATTAATATATATTTATTAATTTTTTGTTTTTCCTTTTTTGTATTGCTCTTGGCTCTTTTCATTATGTTTCCTTTTGATTAGTTCCTATCCAACTACTTGCTTTTCTTCTAATTTTTGAAAATTATTCCTTTTTTTCGACGGAAATTTAATATAAATTTAACAATTAAAATCCCAAAATCTTTTCATTTTTAAACTAAATCTGTTACTAAAATTTCAAATTTTTCCCGGCGGCGCCTATCGGCACCGCCGGAGTTCCAAAATTCCCTTTATTTTTTAAATTGACTCAAGAACCGTGAGTATTCTAAGAATTATAAAAATTTACAAAATACATTGTTTAAAAAATCATTATATTTATTTGAAAGGGGTTGTTGGTTGGTCTATTTGATATTTAACCGAAATTTTGTGATGAAAAAATTTTTTGGAATTAAAGAAAAATTTTGAAAAAACTTCGGCTTCTAAAACTTCGGGTTTTTTGGGCTTCGAGCTTCGGACTTCGGCTTCGAATAAAAATTGGCCTTCGCCTTCGGCTTCGGCTTCGAGTGCAAAGCCGAGCTTCGCCCAGCCCTGGTCCCGGCCCCGGCAATTTCAAAATTCCGGGCTCTAATTATAACAACAAGATTATTATAACACAACAACTTAATTTTTATTTCTTCCTACGTTTGTTAAGGAAATTTTTGGCATTTTCCCTCCCTTTCGTCTCTCTCGCAAAAAAAAACTAATAAAAAATTTAAGAGGAGGACCTGTCGAAGTCAGCTGACGTAGTGAACTATGTACCAAAAATTGAACGGCCTGAAGATGATACGAAAGTCGAATTCGACGGAAAGAATGGAAAGTGTAAAGTGAAGGTGGGCAAAAACTTTTATTAAATTGGTAAATAAAATTAATTTTAACTTTTTTGTGTTATGAAAAATGAGAGTTTTTTCGAATTTACTTGTCCATTTGGGGACACAACAAAATTAAATAAATTTTGAACAAAATTTGGGGGGACCGGCGGTAAATTGAACACCAAGCAAAGTTCTCTTTCTAAGGAATAAACCCAGGAATTAGATTGAAAATAATTTGTGTAGCTAAATGGATTAATGAATTAAGGCACTTCGAATGATTAGGCATTCAGTAGGGACGACATTGGTCAATGTGCCAAAATTGCACGGAAAATGGAAACCTTACCTAATAGAAAAATTTTTCTTTATGAATGATATACTAGCTTTCTTATGGTTATGTTAAAAATAATATTAACATATTTATTTTATTTCCATTTATCACGCTTATCAAAATATAGCTGCATATTAAAATAAAATCTTTTACGCAAAACCTAATTTTTTATTTAATTATTTTTAAATTTATTTATTTTTATTTCAAACAATTTTCGGTGTCCAATTTAATGGGAGCCAAATTTGGCTGGAGTAATATTTAAGCAGGCAAAATTTGGTCAGATTATGGCATTTTCCATGCATTTGTACAATATCAATTAGCTTCTTCTGTTTTACATAATTATTTTTTAATGCTTTCAGGCCGAAATTGATGTTTTCTCCGAGGTTTTGAAGAAAACATTAAAGGAGAAAGAATCTGACCAACAAGACATCAATGCCGAAAGTGGAATAAAAATTCGGATTTTTTAGCAGTATTCATGTTGCAACTTTCTAGTTGTTCAATAGCTAAGAAATAGCTAATCAACAGCCTCTAAACATGTAGAGCTTACGAATACTGAGAAATAGGGAAGCAACTTTTAGTGAAAAAAACCTTTTGCTCAATTGTTTTGAAGAAGTGAGCTCAAAAAACGCATTTCTTCATTAAAATTTTTCGATTCTGATGTCATTATCGGTCACTAAAAATCACTATTTTGGCAACTTCGTCACTAAAATAGTTAAAAATCACTATTTCGGAGTTTTGTCACTATTTTGACATTTTTTGGAAAATTCCTTAACAAAAATGGAGTAAAAACGAAAAATAACCCCTAAGAATCGACATTAAAAATATTTAAAAATACACTCCTAAGAAGCGACCTAAAAATTTTTAAAAATGCACCCCTAAAAATTGGAAATTTTTCTAGAAAGTTCTACTCACAAAATTTTTTTTTATGATAAAATTTTAGATTTAAAAAATGTCAATTTTGCTAAGAGACATTTATAAAGGAAATGTACCTCATTTGCAACTGCAATCAGTGAATAAAAATTATTTTTTTGCTTAATTTTTGGCTAAAAATTAAGATTCGCCACTATTTCGCACTTTTTGCCATTATTTTGTAACTATTTTGGCATTTTTACTCACTATTTTAGTTAACTATTTTGGGATTTTTCGTCACTAAAAGTTGCTTCCCTAATGAGAAGCTTATAAAATTTGGCGAATAGAAGAAAAGTTGCGTGTTTTAAAAATGGCTGGTACAGAACTGACCGGACGGAACGGGCTCCAACCGAATTAGGCCAGTATCTGGGAAAAATTTGGGTAGTGCTGCAGAAGAGCTTTTTTGATCTCGGCCAAAAACTTTTTCCACGTTTTGTCCAAAAGAGTAAAAAACCACGAATTGTCCAAAAAGCTCATAAAAACCCGGAAAACGGGTCTATTTTAGGGTTTTCGGGGTCGCTGAATACGATACGACATTTATATAGCCCCTTGCCTAACCCTAGATCCACCCGAATAAGAAATAAGTTACAAAAATTTTTTGAATATGTGCTGTAGGAGACACCACATGCTGATGCACATCCTCTGATTCACTGAGCACCAATGACGAAGCATTGCTTCCACATTGCTGGAGCACATTTGAAAGTGCCGTCTAGGTGCCACGTGCCGCACTGGCGCAAAATGTCCAGTCTTAAAAAAATACCATAAAAAACAGAATTTAATAGCCGCAAAATATACCTTAACGCTGCCGAAAATAATGACGACGTCTTGTTCGCCTTGCCTGACATTTGTTGGAACTCATGGCCACAAAGGCTTCATCCGTTGCTGATCGCCTCACTTTAGCCAAAAGTCGAGTGGGCTTCAGACACGGCTCGGCCATGACACTTTCTTTGATTTTCTGTCGCCTTGACTCTGCCTTTAACAAAGCATTAATTATTTGGTTTTAAATTTATACAAACTTGTTGTTTCTGAGGCGCTGGGAGGTGGTTCTGTTCTCTTTGACTCAAGGTTCCAGTAGCTCCGGTTTCGCCGTTGTTTGTGATGTTTGCGTATGCTCAGCAACTGCGATTTGTGCATCTCTAGCGATTTCCTGAGTGGTGTGTAAGGGGTCAGGGCAGGTCATCCACAGGCAACTCATCCACAGTCAAGTCGTCCACAAGGCAACTCATCCACAAGGCATCTCATCCACAGTCAACTCATCCACACATTTCTCGGATAAAAATTAAAATTAAATGGGTTCAAAATGCCGAAGGAAAATAAAATAAAATTGATAAAATCCGGCAAATCTTGAGTCTATAATGAATTTGATGGTAATACTGCCGATGGTACCACACCTTTTTTGAAAAAAATATTTTGTGATTTCAAAATTAATGGAAACATGTTTTACTGAGTTTTCTGGGCTGCTAATTACGAATCTTGCGTCCATTTCGACCAATCCCTAAACCCGGACCCAAATTCGAACAAAAGGCCGAAAATTAAACTTTTCGACTTTTGCATTTTTGGTTCAAAAACGGCTTAAACACATGGAAACAAATTAAAAGTTATCAATCCTGCAATTAAAGATCAATTAAACTAATTTTATCCATAAAAATGCAAAGTTCGAATATTTTAATTTTCGACTTTTTGTCCGAATTTGGGTCCGGGTTTAGGGAGTGGCCGAAATGGACCCAAGATTCGTGATTAGCAGCCCAGAAAACCCCTAGAAACACAATTTCATATATTTTTAAATTCCAAAATATTTTTTTCAAAAAAGGTGTGGTACCATCGGCAATATCACCATTTTGATTAGTTTTATAAACAAAAATTTAATTTTAATTTTTATCCGAGAAATGTGTGGACGCGTTGACTGTGGATGAGATGCCTTGTGGATGAGTTGCCTTGTGGACGACTTGACTGTGGATGAGTTGCCCGTGGATGAGTTGCCTGTGGATGACCTGCGACTGCGCCGTGTGTAAAACGAAATCCTGAATAGTTTGGAAATTAAATTTATTGCGGCACTTCATACATACCGTTCAACCATAGACAATCGGTCCCATAATTGGTTTTTCCGCGCTCAAATGTCACTGTTGAGAGTTCAGCCTCTTTCAAATTCTGTTGTTCAACGCTGTCAGAGGTTGTTACGGCATTCGGTTCGACGAGTTCCACTCCCAAATTCACGGCCTCCTCAGTTGCGTTTGAAATGTCTGACAAATAACGCTTCTCCCGACTTTTTTGTAGACTTTCAAGCTTATTACGGATCATTTGGTCTAAATGAATAGAAAAATCTAAAGTCGTCAGTACAGCACATATTTAAAAAATTTTTGTAACTTATTTCTTATTCGGGTGGATCTAGGGTTAGGCAAGGGGCTATATAAATGTCGTATTCGTATTCAGCGACCCCGAAAACCCTAAAATAGACCCGTTTTCCGGGTTTTTATGAGCTTTTTAGACTTTTGGACAATTCGTGGTTTTTTACTCTTTTGGACAATTCGTGGGTTGGACAAAACGTGGCTTGGACAATTCGTGGCTTGGACAATTTGTGGGTCAGCGCAATTTTCAAGTAGAACGTTTGCGCCAAAAATGACAAATTTTGCCAATGGGCTCAAATTTTGAAAAACTAATTCTATAAAGGAGTCCGACGGTGCAGTTAAACGCGGCTGGGAAATTTTTTTTGAAATTATGAAATATGTTTAGGAAATTATGTAAAATATTTAAATGATAAAATTAAATTTATTTCAAATGAAAATATTCTTATTTGAATTTATCTTTTGATTTTCTGATCATTTGTCTGATTATAAAACACGCTTATGTGACGGAATTTATAAAACGCATAGCACTTTATTTGATTATTTTTCAGGTGTCATTCTACAGTAATGGTGTCTACCAATTCACGGCCAAAAGTACGGTATCGAAAAAGAAAAACCAACGGAAAATTTGAAAAACATGGAAGAAACCGACGCATACGGCTTCATGCACGATAAGTTGCTCGCATTTAAAAAAAAGTGGTAGATCATTTCATAAAAAGTACCAATCCAAATATTTTTTTTTGTTCTCAGACATGGTGTTGCTGCTGTTTGACGGTTGTGCCATTTGTAATGGCAAAGAAGTGCCTAATGTTACGCTGTCACTCCTCCAACATATGCCACAGGTAAAAAAATATGTTTTCCCCTCTTTACTATTATTTTTACAGGGACCGTTGGTCGATACGTGTCAAGAATTTGTTAAACGGCCCAGGTAAAAACAAATAAACAGAAAATAAATATTTGTTGGATTTGTTTTTAGTAAAGCACTGATTGTGCCGATGAAACGAGTTCAACAAGAATCCCAAGGCAACTTAATGTGCCTATTTTAGGGTTTTTAAAAAATCCTTAACAAAAATGCAAAAAAAAACGCCCCTAAGAAATGGTCCGAAAAAAAATCAGAAAATACACTCCTAAGAATTGAAAATTTTTCCAAAAAATTGATCCAGAAAATTTAACATTTATTTTCTTAAAAAATTTTTGGTTTTCAAATTTGTTGTTTTCGAAATAAACTTTATTTCCCGGCGGCCTGATCAGCATCGCCGGCGCTTACAAATTAGTCCTTCCCCAGTGGTGTGAAAATAAAAAAAGATCGTATAATTAATTAAAAAACATAAAAATTCCCAAAAAATTTCAGGAGCGAATCTTTTTGGATTTTAAATGATAGACATTTTTAACAAATATTATTGAATTCAAAGACTATTTTTATCAGTACGGGTTCAAAGTGCTGCAATGTGCTGGTATTGGTTTTGTAGTACGGTTTTAAAGTGAAAAAATTTAAGCCTCTGTCCAGAGAAGAAACCCGCGACCGACATCGGTAACCCTGGCAACAAATACTATATGCAAATGCTCAAGTGAAAAATAAAATTATCAAAATTTAATTGAATTTAAAAAATTGAGTGTTGATTGGCTTATTTCCTGTTTAGATACAGTTACCGCGTGGTGCTGGAAGTGAAACACCTGTAGCGAAGGAGGAAAGCAAAATACGGTGTAGTTTTTTTGTTTTGCATTTAAATTTATTTTAACTTTTTAGAATTAATATTTTTATATAATTAAGACAACAATTATTATTATTAGGGTAATATGTATATTCCCTTCACGTTAAGCACAACATTTGGTTGCCGAAAATCAATGTGTATAATAAGAACATGGTCGTAGGCCGAGTGATGCAAGTAAAAAAATTGAATATTTTTTAAACTTTTTATATAAGACCCCTAAAGATAGCATCTCGATGGGAATTATCGACGATTTTTTAAATATGCATTTCTCAAAATCACCAAAAATTTCTTTAAATTAGTTTTTTTGATAAAATTTTTATAAATTGAAAGTTCAGCAGAGAATTTCGAAATCCATTAAGAATTCGGCTCTAATGCACTTTATGAGTCCAATTGACTTTTATGAGTCCAATCAGAGTATATGAGTCCAATAAATATTTATGAGTCCTATGACAATTTATGAGCCCAATAAATATTTATGAGTCCTATGACAATTTATGAGTCTAATAATTTTTTTATGAGTCAAATGATTTTTAATAAAGTTTTGAGTCCAATTTTTATTTTTCAAACTGTCAGCCTAAAATTGCAAATACACAAAGTAAAGCCACAATTATAGTGGATATGGTATCGAATTTCTTCCAGAATATTTTGTAAAATTTTTGAATTTCCATGTAACCCACGGAACATATACTGATAAAGATATTAGAGCCAAGAATTCGATTTGTGTACTTTCGGCATTCTAAATAAATTTTAAAAATCTGAAAATTTATAAGAAACGAAAATAAAGTTTATTTTTAGGGAGTTTATTGAAAATGCTATTTTTGGGCTTCTCTCCTCACCATAACTAAGTCGCAGAAAAAATATGTAAAAACATAAAAATCACCTCTAAGAAAAGAAAATTTTCTCAAAATTTCATCTAAAAAATAATTTATTTATTTTTTTGACAAATTTTTCGTTTTAAAAATTATTCTCTTAATACTGTTTTGTTACTTTTTAATTAATTTGTCATTTAAACCTTCTAAATTTGAAAGTTTTAGCAACTATTTTCCCATTTAACACCTATTTTTTGGGGTTTTTTAGAACCTAAAAACTAATTATTATTATTATGGCAGTTTTAGCAACTATAAATTGGTGCCCCAATAATATTTTCAGTAATACCAATGTGAAGACTTTGTCCAAATTTAATGTCGAAAAATTGTCCATGCCACTTTTACGCCTTTGCACGATGATTTTTCAGATTCGCCGACTCATATTGAATTTGAACGACTTGGACGGTGGTGACCTAACATTGGACCTGGCTGAAAGCGATTACGACAAAAGCGGCAAGTACATTAATGCCAGAGTGCTCAAAGTCAACAACAAACCCTGAACAACCACTGGTGAAGAAGCCCACCGTCGATAGGGTGCCTTCAATTCAACAAAACCAATTAAAATCAGTACTTTGTGTACAATTCCATTTTCAGCTCATATATTCAAATTTATTTTTGCGAAAATATGTGATTTGTCATACACAGGTGAAAAGCCTAAAAGAGAAACAACGAATTTTGTAACAAACCCTGGCGAAAAATGGCATAGATTCACACTGCATAAATTTCAAAACACTGCTCGTATCGGTATCGGCCGGTAGATCATTGTTAAAACTGTGGAGTTATAGTTCCGGTTACAATACCGACAATATGTTGTTAAACAAAGGCAAAATGCGGAAAATATTGAGAGCATGGGATTATGTCTCAAATCAAAGGAATGCCAATGGGGGAAGAAAGAAGAAACCGAAGAATTGGGTCCGAAAAGGAACAATGAAGAAGAGGGGCATAAGGCTGGGATATCTGAACCAAAAAAGGGCATGGACGATTAAGCGCGGAACTCGGCAATCAGATTGTGCTCGTGATTCTCCAAGCTCTGTGGACATTGCTTAAAGGGCGACATATGCAATTATAATTAAAATTATTTATGTATTTCTCTTTTGACATTCATGGAAATCCATATTTTTTTCCTGGACTCTGGGAGGCCTGAAACGTACGAAAAGCGTTTTTTAAGCTTGGTTAGAAACTCTAGGATGGATTTCTATATCCATATTTTTCCATATTAAAATTTCTTAAAAATTAAAAATTTATCTCAAAAATAAGTAAAAAGCGAAAATTTCGCTTTTATGAGCTTTTTTTCTTCTCATCATCATTTTTATTTTTGCAATACATACACTGTAAAAATAGTAATAAATAGTTTTATACGCATTAGTATTTCGAAAATAGGAACATATGCAAATCATTAACAAAAGAAAAATGATAAATATATAATAATTATGAAGAACTAGACTTGGATTTTCCGGGAACAGGAAATCTAACCTTAGTATCTGTTTCATGATTTTTTTTTTTGGGGGGCGGGGGAGTAAAGAAATTTTAAAGTTTAATATTTTACAAAACCTGAAAGTGATTTATGCCCGGGATACGCCGATTCGTAAGATTTTGGCTCTTGACTATATGAAAGATATTTATCGGAATTTTATATTGCTTTTTGGAAATGATATGAAGGAATTTTGTTTTGTGGGTTTTTGGGAGGGAATTGTCCGAATTATGGCAATGATCAATGATCACGAATGTAATCGATCAGAAAGGACCCTTCCATGATGTCGTCCATGAACCCCTGACGCAATTCCAATTTAAGCTCTGTCGATGGTGCCGACTGCTGCTGCCTGATCAATGCGGCACATTTTTCTTTATGTGCATTGAAACGGCGGCCAAATTTCGCCAAGCCCGACAAATTACTGGTTAAAAGTTTTGATAAAATTTTTTGTTTATTTAATTTTTAAAAAAAATATACGGATTGCAGGGTTTTTTCAACTCGCAAAAAAGAGGAGAATCGTTCTCTATTTTGACAAGTTTTGGCGTCGTTGGCAAAACCTAAAAATATTGAAATATTATTAAGATATAAAATTTTGTCATTGTATTGGTGTTAATTTCTTATAAAAAATTATAAATATGTAAATGCAATTTTTTATATTATTAAATGTCTTTTTTTTAAATTTAATTTTTCATTTCATTGATGAGGGACAGCGATTATCAAAGCATAACAAAAATTAGTTTTTGGACCATAATTTTTTTTTTCTCAACCAACTTAATATTTAATGATATTGTTTTAAGCATTTGACGTCCCTTTATAGGAAAACTTCTGAAAATTTCGTCCAATGTACAAAAAAATCAAGGTTTTAAGAACTGATTTTATGGCCATTGTTTTTTTGTACTTTTTGAAACTTTTTGAAACATGACCAATTAACAGGTTTTATTTAACATTTATTTAATATATTTTGTGAATAAAAAAAAGTGTTCCAACCCGCGGAATTCTCGTTGTCGTTGAAGTTGTTTGCTACAAGAAATAAAAATAATAACTAAGATATTATTAGTGTCTCAATGACCTGGCTGGCTCTACGTTATTAGATTCATAAAAAATTTATTTCCATTTTTATGTTAGGAAAAAGAGATGGAAAACAAAAACAAGGTCATAAACCAAAGATGCTGTACAGTATATTGATAGATCAATCTTATTAATTTGCTATTTTCCCATTACTTTGCCGACATGGCAGCAGACAAATTCGTAGTCACTCGGGCAACAGCCAAATCCACGAAAGCCCTGATTTGGCCGGCACCAGTATGTTCCGCAGCCACATATGTCCATGATTTTCTTGGTTTCATTTTTGCAGGACCCGGGATGCTTCAAAATGAAAAATATTTCTTAGAAACAACCAATCAAACTTATGCATTTTTGGTCTCATTCAATTTTCGATAAATCTAGAATTTGGTAATAGTTACTGCCAGAACCAAAATTGCTGCCAAATCCCATCGAATCCCTGTCTTTTTTCTCCCAAAAGCTCGTTTCGAAATCTACCGGTTTTTGGTTGTTAGGGCAGCACTGAAACTGAAAGTTGTCAGTACAGCACGCACTGGTTGAGACAAATCCTTGTTTGGACACGCATGCGTACTCTTCGCAGCTCTCACAAACTCGCCGGATTTCTTCTTTGTCGTTGCACTTCGATTTGTCGGTGATTTGTTTGGGTGCCATCTTTAGGAAATTGTCACTTTTCAGTGAGAGACGTGAGGGAGAGAACCACCCTCAGCGATTAAATTTAAAAAATATTTTTTACGGAAAATTGGCCAAGATTATAATTAGGGCAAATATTTTTAAGTTTTAGCCTATTTCTTTCCTGAGCTCCGGCCTAAAACGCATGTAAAACAATTTTTTGAAGGGAGAATTGAAGGTACTTTTCAATTTATTAAAGCCTATTTCTAGGTTTTTATTTTTGGAGCCTAAAAGCCTAAAATTTTGAAATAAAATCTATATTTCCGTTTTTCCCTTAAGAATTTTTAGTGCTTATTTTGGCAGTTTTTAGAGCCTAAAAATATTACCCCTATTCATAATCGAGGATGTCTTTGAAACTCCGATTTCTTCAGTTACTTATTCAAAAGCTTATGGCCATTATTTTTTAAGATATTTTCATTTTTAATAATAAATGCCGAATATTTTACTGTCGTTTGAAAAGGGGCTGTTGTTGTTGTTACCTGAAATAGTCAATTAAAGCTTTTTCGGAGAAAAAAGAATTTGGACATTTCCAATCACTTTTTTTTGGCTGCTAACGTTAATCTAATCATAAAAGATCGGAGGCACTTATGGAAGGTGTTTACGCTTAAAATGGTGTTAAATATTTGAAATTTGGAGGTTTTGTAAACGAAAAGACTTTTTTCTTTCAGAGCAAACACTTTATTACTTACTGCCCATCGAAAGGCTCATATAAATTTTATGCCACAAATATAATTTCTACATTTTTAAAATTCGGCTTAACAAATTGTTAAGACAACAAGCGCTGTTTACAAGAAATATCTCACATTGTCACAGCATTTGAATGTGTAAGGACCCGTGCAGCAGTAGTCAGGAATTGCCTTCTGGTAGGTGAACACACAAGTGCCAAACCCACAAGGACATTTTTCCGCTGCCCGATTACACTCTTGACGAACAGGCTTTTCCAACGGAATCTCTTTCTACAAAGAAAAATTATTTTGATTGAAAATCTTTTCCAGTTTTTTTCAAATTCTGCGAATGATTCAAATTTATAGGCAATTATTTTTTGGTTGGCTTGAAATAAAACAAAAAATATTTGAGGGTTTTTTAAACTATCTAATCACCATCATCAGTCGTGCTTCCAACACCTTGTGGTCACATTCAAGGCAATTTAATGGCTAAAATAATTAGTGGATTTATATAGTTTTTAGGAATATTTACAGTTATTAACTTAGTTTTGCATTTTATATGTTAAAAATGAGAATTATTTCATGCTCATACCAACATGAGCATTTAATTGAAGATTTTTTTCTGGTGAGGATAAATGCTATCTCAACAAATAACTTACTGTCCCATAATTGCGTATGCGAGCTTTCTAAATTAACATAAATTAATAAGAAATTTTTAATTCTGAAATTTGCTAATCAATTTGTTTTTGATCAAAATAGTAATTGTGAATATTAATAAATTTAATAATTTTTTTGTTTTTTAATTTTTGTATTAGCGCATTTACCAAAACCACGCTTTTTCGGCCACCTTCTGCTTCCTAAAATATTATATAATTTATATATAATATTTATTAAAGATAATATTTGAAATATCAATATAAACCGTTTCATCGAATGCGCAACACTCAACGCGGGTGTTTTCGGGGCAGCAATCAGTTTGTGGCCAACCTTCTTCTTCCACGCACGAGTGTGGCAAAAAATCAACGGGTTTCGCCTAATTTAACAAATTTAAAAAACAGTTTACTTTTAAACTTTTGAAATCAATTAGAAATACGTCACGGTAGTAGTCATCCCGTTTATCCACTTGGCTTGGGCATGTACAATTCCGCATTTCTTCAATCATTTTTCGGCATTCTGGTGTGTCACTGATTTTGTTTTTCTAAATAAATTTGATTAATTTAATTAATTAAAAGTAGACACTCTTACGATGGAAATCTTCAACAATGTTGGCTCCTAAGAAATTTTTTTACAAATTTTTAAATCAAGCTTTTGGCCAGTTTGATCACTTGTCAATACCTTCTCGCAGCAAGAGCAGTTCGATCGATGAGAAGAAATATCATCCGCGTTCAATAAGCCTTTGATTTTGATTAGAAATAGCTATATTTTTGAGGAGTTTTCTCAAAAACTTAAAATTTCCAAAAAAAACAAACAAAATAAAAGCCTCATTTGAAAAGATTAGCATAATTGGCTTCTCAAAGCCAACAAAATGAGGCTAAAGTCTCTTTATGACAACTCTGTTAATCACCATCATCTCCGTGAAATTTTCGCTCTTCTGATGCCATGCAGCATGTGCCAATTATACGTGCTGGTAATTCCGACCAAAAAGGATCCATTGCCGCTATAAAAATATGTATATTAAGAAGACAAAGTAAAAAGTATTATATCTTATTGGGAAAATTTAAAAATAATTTCATTATTTAAAGGTGGATTATATATTCGTACCAAACAACAATAATCTACAATATTCAATTGTACATTAAGTGATACAATGTGTACATTAAAATAGGTATATCCACATTTTCGTGAATTTGATTACTCGGGTTTGTCCTATTTTAATTTATACTATAACTAAACGAAATTGGCTAAAATTTTCTTAACTTTCGATCGGTTATATTTGATGCAAATATAAATCATTTTCAATCAAATTTAATTATTTCTTTATTTTATTCATACTTTTAGAAACAAACGTACCAAAAAATTGGGAATTATCAATTAATGGTCGATTTTGGGTGTAAAACGGGCCTTCACATGCACAAAACAATGTTCTGTTTGGCGACTGAACAACACAATCCTTTGATGTCGATTTCCGAAACAGTTCAAGCTAAAAAATTCAACCACATGAATATCTCTAAAAAAGAAGAAAAAAAATAAAATAAAAATGCATTGCTTCAATCATTTTTTCAATTAGGTTAGGGTCATTAAAAAACAGCAATAAAATTGACTCATATCCATCCCTAATTATATAATGAAGAAAATTACCAGTGTTGTCTTCTTTTCTTCCCATTGGTATGTGGGCTGAAAAGCAAGATGATAACGAAATCCATACAACCAAAAGCAAAGGCTTTGTTATTACGTGAAATTTCATTTTGCATAAATATGAATTTATTTTTCTCATTTAATATAAAATGATTCAAATTACCGTATTTCCTATAATATAGCCCCACTCCCTTGAATTAGACCCCCTTGAAATAAAGCCCTTTGAAATAAAGCCCCTCTTTTGAGGGGGGTTGAAAAATAGAGCCCCTGGGGGCTCTATTGTAGGAAATATGGTATATTATATAGATTTAAAAAAAATTTTGTTCCACCTCAAGGCAGGTAAACTTTTGGTTTTCACCACAGCAACTTTGTGCATTCTGTCCAAATTCCGGAAGGCACTTTGCCGAGCCGTGCTTGCATTCCCTTTCCGCCTTTTTACATTCTTCTAGCTCTTTCCATTGCGTTGGCATTTCCTTGAAAAATTATACAAAAACTAACGGAAAAGAATTTTATATACCGTTGTCGTAGTCGGTAACTAAAAAAAAGATTTAAATTAATTATTAGAACATTGCCACTTTCATGCAAGCAAGAATATTTAATAATATGATTAAATAAATTTTCGAATTTTCATTTTACAAAATTATATCACAAATTCTGCTCATTCGAAAAGCTATGGGTAAGGTATGCCTCAATGGTATTGCATTTCGATAGTTACCATGACTCTGGCTTTATTGAGCCAAACATCATGGTCCAAATCCCATTTAAAAAAAAACTTGCTTCCCAGATAAAATTGCAATTTAATCCCGAATTATTTGTTTCAATCAATTTATTTCCAATTTATTGAGTTCTCACTACGTATTTTAAAAATTTGGTTATTACATCGGTACAACACGTAAACTGATAATGTTCAGCACAACATGGAGTTGACGATTGGCCTGTTTTTTGGATGCAATTGTACCAACCACAGCTACAATTTTTCGCTGCCTTTTCGCACTCATCCATTTGAATAATTTGTGGTGGTTTGATCTTTAATAAACCGACAAAAAGTGCGATTACAATAATTGCCACACTGTGAACTGTCGACATACCGGTGGAGCCTAAAAATAAATAAATTTAAAACAATTGACTCCAAACTCAGCGGGTTCAGAACCTAAATCTTATAGCAAATTACTGCTCTAAAACGTGCGTAAAGTCTTCCCTATACGTGACCGTAGTACAAATTCAATTTAAAGAAATTTAAAAATGAAAAATAAATTTTAAATGGCTATTTAAAATACTTTTTAATTAATTCTCAAATGCTGATGCATTACATTTTTTGTGTTGGAAAAACTTAACGTTTAATGGCCAACTGTTTGAATGATAATAAAATGCCCTTGTCCAATTCTAATTTTAGTGTCTTTCTGAGTGACCATTGATCAGCTGAAATACTACAAGCTGCCAAAACAACCGCCTTGCCTTCACGCAGCACGTGAAATTGTAGTGCTGTGCACAACATGGAGTTGACGATTGGCCTGGGTGCGGGATGCAGCTGTACCAGCCACAGCCACAACTTTTCGCGGCTTTTTCGCAATCATCAATTTGGATGAGTTGCGCTGGTTTCACCTTTATTAAATGCGATTACAGTACATATAAGCCAAATGTTTCATACTGTCGACGCACCGGTGGAGGCTAAAAAAATAATAAAAATGTTTTTACGCAAAGTTTCTATAGCACAATTTACAATATATATTAGAGCAGAAATGAGAAAGCTGAACATTTTTGCCAGCCATTGCTTAATTTTTTAACCATTATTTTATGGCCCTCAGATTAAAAAAAAAATTTTTTTCGAATATGACAAAAATCATAGACAACATCTTAGCTTTTAATCTTTTGTGGCATTTCTTTATATCACCGCAAAATACTCTTGAAAAATGTATTCGATTGGTGGAAAAAAGACCCTAATTATTTATGAGGGCCGGCATAAGAGAAAAGTTCAAATAAAATATTCATTTTACTTTTTCGCAACACTTGAATGTGTAGTGCTCGGCGCAGCATGGGCTTGGCGAACGGCCTTCCGCCGGGACGCACTCGCCCCAACCGCATGGTTTGCAACTTTTGTTTGCCAAACGGCACTCGTTATCGTGCACGATTTGCGGCTATATTTGCAAAATCGCAAAAGTTTTAAATGAAATAATCCATACCAATGATTCAATCGTGATCTAAAAATTACAACTAACAAAATCAAAAAATAATTCAAAATTTAATATTATTATGATACTAATATTGGATTTTAATTAATTTCCTTTTTTTGCTAAAATTCTCACAAAATTATTTAATTTCGAATTTTTTAATTTTTGTTTTTACATTTTTACAACACGTGAATTCCGTATTTTCTGCACAGCATGCGGTTGCACCATTTCCTTGTTTGCGCACACAAGCGAACCATCCACAGCTGCACTTAGCTTTGGCTGCTTTTTGGCACTCCTCCATTTGTACCAGTTGTGCCGGTTCCGGCTGACAACATGACAATGTTATATTAAGTTGCACCAAACCAACATCCATTTTGCACATACCTCCGGAACCTAAATTTTAATGAACACATCAAAATTTTTATTATTTCAAAATCCATGAAAATATTCAGTGACAAATTTCTGTGATGTCGTTTAGCCCATGGAATTACACGAAATATTTTTGAAAAAATGCTTTGGAAGTTTGCAGTCTAAAGACAAAATTATGAAGTGAGGTGATTTTATCCACACATGTCCTTATCTCCACCTACATCCTTGCAGCAGATAAACACAAAGCCATCTGCACAGCAAGTGCTTGACGTTTTGCCAACGCTTGGATGGCATTTTCCCCAATCACAGCCAAAGTCTGCTTTGCACATTGGCCCGGCAAGTTTGTCTTTGTCATTCTCATCACCACTGTGCGGCATTTGTGGTAGTGCAGCGCTGACTACAAAATCAAAAGCAGCGCCCACAAAAGGTGCATTCTCAAGTGGTCCAAGAAGCATGCTCTTGCCCTTGGACAAATGATAGTTGCACATGGTATCGCCAAGCTTTCCGTCCGGCAAAAAGACGCTGGCATCACCTGTGTATGATGGTCTATTCGTGTTAAGTGATACCCGAGAACAAAGACTTTATAGATTAGAAACTCAGACTAAAAAAGCTTAAAGCCTTGAAGAATTAAAAAAATTTTTAATCTAATTTTTATTACCAAGTGAAATAGTTGCTCCATCTCCCTTTCCTTTTCCCGCTTTTTTCGGATTCTTTCCTCCCTTTCCATCCGTTTTCTTTCCGTCTCCGCCAGTGTTTCCTCCAGCTTCTCCCTGTCGCTTATCCCGTGAGTTGGGCCCTCCTTAATAAAAAAATAAATAAAGAAAAAAAGTATTATGTCTTCCACATCCAATCATTGTCATATGTCTATTTTTTTGGGCTTTCAAATGGCACCATTCGTTGGACAAATTAAATAAAAAACCATCAAATGGAAATTTTCAAAAAAAAACTGTCCATAACTTTTGTCAAAGTCTACCAAATTTTTAATTCTTGTTTCATTCGATAGCCCTAAGAGTGCTCTATTAGCTCACCTAAAATTTAAAAAAATTGGCCAAGTTTGAGCAAAGTTATGGCCAAAAGTACCCAAAGAACCGGGTTTTCAAACTTTTTTGGCCACCTTTTTTGAAACCTGACGAGATTTTTTGAAATTTTGCAGGGAAATAGAGTAAACATAGGGCTATCGAATGATATCAATAAAATAATCTAAGCAATTTATAACGGAAATTTTTTCATTAGACATAAAATAATTTTGATCATCAAATATTCTGACCAATATTTTCTTAGAAGGAATAAAATAAATTAATCTTGCTATTAAGCGCTAGCCCTATGTTTACTCTATCAGCCTGCAAAATTCCAAAAAATTTTGTTAGGTTTCAAAAAAGTTATGGCCAAAGTCGGAAACTCCAACCCCAAAAATGTCGGAAATCGGAATTCCGTGCCATCCCTGACCCGACCTCAGTGGGTATGTCATATGGAATTGTGGTCATTTGCATATTGTAGAGCATTTTGTGCACTTTCTAATAGGCCCACTCAAAATTTCCAGAAAAATTTTCCCAACCCCCTTTTTTTATCAGCATCCAAAACATTTGCTGACCGTTTGCCAGTGCATCCGTTTTGGGCTTGAATAGTGGCAGATTTGAGCCTTCCGGTGCCGGTTCTTCCACATCCTGTGTCTCCTGTTTCTCTTGACCTTGCGGCTTCGCTTCCGACTGTTCCACTTCGGGGTTTTCCAGCTTGTTTGGCTCTGTCAGACTCGATTTTTTCGGTTCCGCTTCCTCCTAATTCAGAATTTTTGGTTTTTCGGGATCATTTCCTGTTCTTCCACCTCCTGGCTTTCTTGCTTGTTTGGCTCCTCCGGATTTGGTCCATCCTCTTCCACTTCCTGGCTTTCCGTTGGTTTCTTCGGATTTGGTCCATCCTTTTCCACTTCCTGGCTTTCCGTTGGCTTTTCCGGGTCCTTTCCTTCCGTGTCCGCTCCCTGGCTTTTGTCCGGCTTTGCTTTGTCCGAGTCCACAGTTCCTGGACCAAATTATTAAATTTATTTATTTATTTTTTATTAAATTCATTTTAGTTTACCTGGCTTTTCGTTGTCCGGTTCCGGTTTCGATGCGTCCGCGTTGGCGGCGCGCTGTTGTCGCACAACAGCGCTGTCCAGCGCGCTGATCAAGGCGATCAACAGACTGAAAGTGGACAGAGAGTTAATATTTGGCCATGGTTCAAGCCCCCCTCCCCACAAAACTAACACAAGTGCAGACCACTTGTTCATGTTGAACGCCGAGAGTGGGACGGGTTACTTTGAAGAGTGGGATTCGGGATCAGAAATAGAGGAAAAAATCACTTCCTAAATTTAGCAAATAAATTCAAAGTGTTGGATTTTAAACAAAAAGAATTTTTTGAGTTCTAAATTAAAATGAAAGCTTTTCAAAAAATTTATTTAAAAATTTTACTCGTTGTCCCATTTTCAAAAAATGTTTTTGTTTGGCTTTTTTTCCTATTTTCTTCCCCCAGCTTATTTGTTGGCTGAATGCTTTTTGGTTAGGAGCTGAATGAAATTTTGGAACTGAATGATTTTTCGCTGATCGGACAGCGCTTAAATGCGGTGGCCGACAGTGCCCAAATGGGCGGTCCCTGCGGCAGAAGCAACGCGGCAAATGGGCGGGCACCGCACACATCCCCACGCGTCCCCCGTCCCCAACACAACCCCATGGGCGGGATGGGCGGGCGGTGGGTGGCGCTGTGACACGTCGCGTAAAATTGTCCAAACCCCCCCCCCCCCCCCGCCCCCATGAAAGCCGAGCAAAAAAAATCCGAACCAACAATTAGCTAAGGGGTAGGGGGTAAAACTGATCGCTAATAGCGATAACAGCCAAATTCATTGGATTGGATTGAGGATGAATCACTTTTGGACGTGCATTCCATCAATGGCGGTGGTTGGTGCGAAATGATGGTCGGAAATGAATGAATTTGTAATGAGTTTTTTGTGATGAGACCAAAAAAAGCAAAAATAATTTTTATTTGAATAAAATATTATTATTATTATTATTTTCAAATAGTAATAAGCATTTTGAGTTAAAAGAATTTTAATAAAATGAAAATGGAAGAGGTACTGTAAAAGAGTGAGGAAAATATAGTATGATGCAAATGATTGAGTGAATTCAATGTAAAAGACTACAATAATTGCAAATTTGTGTGCCTTTCTGGCTTTGATAATTTATCGAATAGGTGTACTGTAAATTATTCGATAAGAAATCAATACGAACAATTCCTCTGCTCAGCTCGTATTTGAACGGCTTTTCGGCATTTTAAAATTCGATCATTGTCGGTGCGCTTTGCAGTGCGGCCGTAATTCAAAACTTTCTACCGGCGAAAAGTCACGACATTTTGTTGGGATTTTTGGCTTTATTCTCGTGGTTTGTTAACGGGTAGTGGACGGTTCGGTGCCCGCCGTTTCGGTGCCAGCCCAAGTTTTCTACTATAACTTTTTTCATTGTTGACCAAATCTAACAACTTGGATATCATTCGAAAGCTTTATATGTTTAGAATCTTTTCTAACCTATTTCTTAGCGATTAGACAATTACCAAAAAGTTATAACATGAAATAACAAAAAACCAAAATTTTGAAAGTTTTTTCTTAATAACTTTTTTACAAGATAATTTTTTTTGTAAGGCTAATAGAGCTTGTGAAGGGCTTTCGGATGATACCAAGATTGTTAGATTTGGTCAACAATGAAAAAAGTTGTAGTCCAAAACTTGGGCTGGCATCGAAACTGCTGGCACCGAACCGTTCTGTTCCGTTTGTTAACTATGATGAGAATCGATGGTCGTATTTTGTTGCATCGGTCTAACAATAAGTAAACCCGAAGATCCAAGCTTTTGTCTCACTCTTCAGACTTCCGTCTAAAAAATCTGTATTGTCCAATTTTGTTCGTTTTCGAATTTCGAGACTTTGCCTGATTCGAATAGTTATTAATAAATGATCGGAGGGATATTCAATTCTTAATTACAATCATTTTTTTCTCCTAAATACCGCTATTTCTTTAAGGTTTATTCATTTTTCAATTGCATCAATTAGCAACTGTTGGATGAATTAAATTGTACTTAAATTTTGCAAATATTTAAAATTTTATTTCTCAGAAATTGTCAATAAGATTTTGCCAGTAATTAATGGGTTTTTAATTATTTTGATGATTTTGTGCTACATATTTTGTCACAATTTTATAATTGCAACAATTTGCGAATGTTTTTGAAATTTCATTTAAATTAACCTAAAAATGGCTCTATTTCACTTTATGAGTCTGATCAGAGTTTATGAATCAGATCAAATTAGGGTTAAGCCCCGAGCCCTCGGGGGGCAAAAAGTCAGGGGCCGGGGACCTCGGGGGGCGACATGTCGGGGGTCGGGTCGGGGGGAGCTCAATTGTCGGGGGTCGGGGACCCCGATCGGGTAGTGATCAACTAATTTTTTTAACGAAAAACTCAATTTTTATTTTTAAATGCTCGTAAATTTTCCTTTTTTTCACTTTAATCATCTGATTTCGTTCGCGCCAACAAGAGTGAGTCCAAGCTGGCCTTTAAACCAGGGGCCTCCATTTGTTCTTATTTATAAGAATTTCTAATTTTGGGGTAACGACAAAAATTGTTCTGATTTCTTAAATATATTTATAATTTTGAAATTTTATGGCACAATGTCACTATTTTTCAAGAAATTTTAAGGTCTGCCGCAAAATTTTTTTGATTTTTTGGTCCAGAATTTACTGAAATTGTCCTTATTTCTAAGATTTTCCTATTTTCAGGCATCACCTAAACTTTTTAAATTTTTTCTGATTAATGTTTTATTTTGCTGGTTTTTGAGAAAAAAAAAACTTTAAAATGGCCATTTTTATGTAAAAAAAATGTACCAAAAACTCCCAATTTTCAATTTTTTTTCCGGGGGCACCTATCGGCACCGCCGGTTCGCAAAAGCTTATTTGTTCATAAAAATTTGGCTCAAAATCTCGCAAAAATTGATCATTTTTGATGAAATCTGTGGGCAAAATGAACTCAAATTTTCAAAAAATTCTCCCGGCGGCGCCTATCAGCACCACGGCCCTAAAATTGATAGCATTTTGATCAAATAAATTGTAAAAATTTACTGATTTGAAAAAGGTTGCTAATTGTTATTATTTTTGCCCTAAAATCTTATTTTACGGCCTTGATGTTCATATTTTTTAAAAATTACCGATCGGCACCATGGTTTTGGAGGACCGGCGGTGCCGATAGGCGCCGCCGCAAAATTTTTCGTAATTTTTAATGAATTTTATTAAGAAAATTTGTTCAAAATCTCAAAAATTTTCAATATTTTCCCCCTTCTTGGATGAATTAACTTTTAAATTTTTAAAACGCTCGGAGTCTCCAATCCCCCGAAATAGTGTCGGGGGGTCGGGGGGCAAAAAGTCGGGGGTCGGGGACCTCGGGGGACGACATGTCGGGGGTCGGGTCGGGGGATTGGTCCGAAAAACGTCTCGGGTCGGGTCGGGGGTCGGGGGGCTCGGGGTCGGGGCTTAACCCTAGATCAAATACTTGTGAATCTGCGTAATGGTTAAGAGTAATTTAAGATCAGAATAAAAAGCTTTGAATGATTTATTGAGGCGTAAAACACAATATGTTGGCCGAAATCAGGAGAAAAATTGCAAAAATAGGGCAAAAAATGGGCAGATTCAGAGTTGCGGTCGAAAAGTTCAATTTTTTAAAAATTAATTTTCAATAATCTCACCCTTTTAGAAGCCCTTTTAAAATAAAATTAAAAAGATTGTCTTGGTTTGGCGGTGCCGAAAGGCAAATAAATTATAATGTGTGACTTAAAAGTTCTTTCTTTTTGAATTTTTAGGGCTCATTTTGGGAATGATTTGTGAAGGGGTACCGGCTATGTAAATTGACGACCTTTTTTAAGTTTTTGATTTTGCCTAAAAATGACTAAGATTTGAAATCATCTCGAAAAATAATCCAAAAGTCCCAGTTACAGATCAAAATTACGGAAAAATCCCAAAAAGCCGTAACCCGTAGTCAGTTTCTCAAAAAACCCCTTAATTTCGTAATCCGGAACCCGTAATCCGTAATTGCGTGCAGACCTAATTCCGAGGCTCCTAAAATTGTCGGAAGTCGGAATTTCATGCCATCCCTGATGCATACACTAAGAAGAGCTGATATGGAGGGCACTTAAAAATGCTTTACGACATTTGCACTGAACTAACTCTAACATGTTACAACATTTATTTTTATCAGTTTACTTATGTTCCAAATTTATATTCTTTTTTTTTT
The DNA here is from genome assembly GCA_023374025.1 of Heterodera schachtii. Classification (NCBI taxonomy): domain Eukaryota; kingdom Metazoa; phylum Nematoda; class Chromadorea; order Rhabditida; family Heteroderidae; genus Heterodera; species Heterodera schachtii. Next base: position 2,372,663 of record SIJG01000006.1, on the reverse strand, counting down.
TGTAATTTTATGTCAATTATTTTTGTTGTTTTTTAAATGATTTTTATCGCTTTTTTGGGACTTTATATATTTACAATTAATATCTAAACTTTTGGAGGTCTTCGGAATGTTTGTCCATTGCGCGTTAGAAATCTTTGAAAATTTAACGAAATAAATGCAGAAACTGGTAATATCAAATAACACTTTTACTTTTTTTCCTTTTACTCTTTCAATTTTATTTTTTTAAATTCTTTTCATTTTGTACATTTTCTATTAATGAATATTATTTTTGATTGTTTTTTTTTATAAAATTAATTTATTCATTTCATTTTTTTTATCTCTTTTTCCATCAATGGAATTTGCACAGTTTTTCCAAATTTGTCATCACTTCCATTTTTCCGCTGTTATCAAAAAACCATCCGGCAAAAATCGGCTCTGATTTTGCTAATGAGTCATTTTTGTCCATTATAATGAATAAAATTGTGGATGCAAAAAAAAACAATTATGTTAATTCAATACCAAATTATCGAAAATAAAAATGATAAAATAATAAATGGAAAATTAAAAAGATATGCAATATACAAAGAAATAGTGTAATTCGTTCTCGGCCTCGAGACTCGGTAAATAGGCGAAATGCCCATGCAGCTTAAAAGTTACAAACCCAATTTTATTATTTGTTAAATAACTTCTTTGGTTTGTTGATTATTTCTTGTGCACAATGGGCTTTATGATTGCTAATGTTTACATTTTTGTTCTAACTTCGTCGTTCTATGGCCATTCTGTCAACGCCGAACAGTAAATTGTTTTTGAAGAATTTCTTTTTAAAAAAGTGAATTTAAAGTTTCTATCTGACAAATGGCACAGACGGAATAAAACTAATTCAATTTCGATCTACTGAAAAATGCCATTACAAAAATTGTACGGATGAAGCCACGGAAGAGCACTATGGCATTGAATTTTGGCTTCCAAATGACGGGGGAAATTGTGATGGAGGGTGGGAGACGGATTTCAATTACATTCAAATAATCAGAATTTTAAAATCAACGTATGAGAATTAAAAATTTTTGGAAAAGAAATTTAATTAAATTAATTAAAAATAATTATGATTTTTATTTTAAATGCATTTGTTTGACTTGAATTTGAGTTATTTGCTTGCCTTCTCGGGGTGTTTACTGAGGCTTTTTGTATTTGTATATGCAATAATAATATAATTTCGATTGCATAATTAATACCGCTTTTGCTGTTTAGGGCCCCAGAATTTTTTTTTTAAGTAGACCCTTTTAGCGATTTGAAATTGGTTGAAATGGATCTTACATTCGTAATTAGTGACCCCCATGACCCTCGTGATTAATTTTACGACTTATGGCAAAATTTTTCGGTCGCCATACAGCAAAAGTCAAATTACTTATATTTTAATAATTTTTGGCAGTCAGAATGGAATAGTATTGAAAAAAGATGTTAAAAATAATACTCTAAAACCGATCTCATTAATTATTTCAAATCTTTCTCTAATTAATGAGTCTGTCTGATGGTGCCGATGTGGAAAATTAGGAAAAATTTTGTTACAATTTATAAAGATTCCATTTGAAAATTTACTTTTTGATTTTTGGAAATAATTTTTTCAACTATTTCTGCTTTCAAAAAAAAAATTGCTATGAAAAATGCAATAAAAAACAAAAACAAAATGCATCCCTAAGAATCGATTTTTTAAAAAGCAAAAATATTGGCCATGTTTTAACGGATAATAAAAAAATTTTACGCCTGAAAATCTTAAAATATGTTTGATTTACAATTAAGCAACCGAAATGGATAAATATGAGTCAATTTTGGAAAATTCACACAATTATAGACCAAAAACCATTAAAATAAATCATTTTATTATTGTTGGTATTATCGATAGCCTTAAATGTTTTATATTAGCCTGTAAAATTTCAAAAATTTCAAAAAAGTTATGACCAAAATAAACGCATCAATTTCTAAAAAAGATGAATTTGAAAACCAAGCGAAAGTTTTTTCTTTTGTTTTAAATAATATGATTTATATGCTAACAATGATAGCTGACAATTTATATTGGGACACCCAAAAATACTTTGAAAATCGGGAAATCTCTCAAAAAAATTCCTAGGAGTTGGGAAAATTTTTGGAAAAAAGCTGTATTGTCAACAAAAAGAGCACAATTATCTACAACTTAAACTGCTGAGTTATGGGCACTTCAATTCGATGTCTACAAAAAGAACTGTATTTCTTAAGGAAATAGTGAATTTTACAGTAGAAATGGCCAAGATTGGCATTGCCTTTCCACGGTCTTTCAAACTCAGTCCAAAATTTTTAAATTTAACTTAGAAATCGAATTCCATTGGAGTGCAATTGCATTCAAGCAATAAAAGCAGCCTAAAAAGAGCCCAAATCCAAATTATGACCACAATGCTTACCTAATCGAATTATTCTCACTTGAGAGAATATCTTTAAGAAATGCGGTGAAATTTGGCAGGGCTTATTTTCACAGAATTTTAGACCCAATGAAAGCGTCAAATTATTTATCTAGAATTTTATTTTTTTTTATTTAAATTATTCTTTCTATGCATCTTTTATTTTTGCAAATGTTTTTCTTTTCTTCACTTTTTATTTTGTTCCTCTCCCTATCATATTTTTCTTCGTTAGAATTAATTTTAGCTTTTTGTTTTTTTCACTTTTTTATTTTTACATTTTTATAATTCCCATTTATTTTATGATGTTTAACGATTCTTATTCACCAAAATTCTGGTGAATAGTTAGTTTTAATTATTTGATATAAAATTAATCCAATTCTAGTACATATTTTAGAAGAATAAAGCATGTATTTTTTTATTACCAGTTTAATTTTGTTTATTAATTTATCATACATCCAATTGTTGTACAGCCAACCGTAAGAAAAAATTTGTTTTTGTTTTTCAAATTTTATTTTAAAGTTTTCATTTGACGAATGGCACTGACGGAATGAAGCTTATACAGTTTCGGGCCACAAATGAGACGGATGAAGCAATAAAAAAGCCATATGGCATTGAATTTTGGCTTGCACAGGACGGGGGAATTTGCGACGGAGGGTGGGAGAATATATATTTGAACTGTGATTGAATTAAAATGGATTATTTAAATTACACTTTTTAACGCATTGGGACATTTGCTGATAATTTTGGAAAAAATAGATATTCTTGAAAAAAAAAACTAAGAAAAAAAATTTTCTGAATGTTGGCCTCGTCAGTACGTCTCTTGAATTTCAAAATCGATGAGATTCTTTGCTTTTTTTATAATTTAAGAAATATTCTATTATTTTTTCTGATTTTTATGAAAATTTACATTTTGGCTCTAACTTATATACTCAAACAAAAAAAATTAAATATTTTTGGTTCCATTTTATAGCTCTTGAGATTCTCTATTAGCCTGCAAAATTTCAAAAAATTCGTCAATTTACAAAAAAGTTATTGACAAAAACCTCAAAAATTGACTTTTTCTTGGCTTTTTTGGCGCCGTGTGCCATAACTTTTTTTTATTTTTGAATCATCATTTATATTTTGACATTTAAATATAGAGCCCACATAGAGCTTTCAAATGATGACAGATTTGCTAGGTTTAATTAACAAATAAAAAAGTTGTCGCATTTCAAAATTGGCGGCGCCAAAACGGTCGGCGCCAAACTGACCACGACCCCTCGGCGACGTATTGTCCTGCTCCATTGTTGAAGACCGCAACAATAGATTATTTTTACAATTCTAGAAATTAATTGGATTTAAATTTTCATTCATCAAATCCTTTAAATGCTATTATGTGTTTTTGTTCTTAAAGTGGCTTAACGCTTTCTCTGGTTTTGAATTTGAAAAATAAGCTATTTTTTGCGACTTTGCATGCCTAAAAAATTAAAATTCATTTTGTTTCTATCTGAAATTAGGAAGAGAGAGCGCAATTAATGAGGCCCACTTTTCTATTCATTTTAAATGTCCCAATGCAATTTTAGATTACTGATCTGTTACCAGGCATTGCTTCAACTTGGCAATCATTCGGAAACTGTGACAAATTTTAAAGCGAAAAGAGCATTCACAATTGATGACAAAAAAGTAATATATAAACTCTTAAATTTAATTGCTTACTAATTAAATATTATGGAAAGGACAACATTGTCAAGGAATGCGTGGAAAAGATGGCCAAGGATGGCAATAAAAATGGCAAATTTCGTTGGCATGGCATTAAACTGCGCACAGTGCCAATGCGAACGGACAATGGCACAATTTCACATTTCATCATTAGACTGGAGGCGACAATTGCTTCACAACCGTTAGAAATCTAAATAATAAATAAAAAATTAATTAATTTAAATATTTATGAAAAAATTAAATATTACCATCAAATTATGCTACTTATTTTAGAGAATATTTGCGGAAATTTTCAATTCTCTTCGGTGCAAATCAAAATGGTGAACGAAAAATTGCGGAAAAATCGAGTTGAGCGGGATCAAGCCGGAAATTCCCTGGTTCCGGTATGGCCCCCGGTAATCGGAAAAATCCGATAGTAAAATACACAAAATGACAAGAAGCCGAAGGGTCCGATTGTGTGCCGTATCAAGAACAAAGGAAAAAATAGGCAAATAAAATAAGTACGAATACAGTCTAAAACATTGTTTCGTTACAAATTACTTGGGTTTTGCATTTTATCAGCGAGGGCTGTTTTTTTATTGCCATTTCTCGCATACAAATGCAGTCCTGTGATTATGGCACAATCGGCGCCCTTTTGGCGAAAGCATTTTCATGTTAAAATCAGAAATTCATTAAGAAAAATGCAATAAGAATGATTTTTTGACGCGATGACATTTTTTGGCGACATGTTCAAAAATTTTAAAATTTTAATCTAAATAAATCTGCCGAAGAATATCCCCCCGTCTCCTTTTATCGCCCGTCTCTAATTATCCGCTCCCTTTCTGAGGAGGTTGAAAATAAAACCCCCGGGGGGTTAATTTGAGAAAAAATTATTAGTACATGGTAACAAATAAGTCTTGTACCACTAATTTTATGTTGTAATTTTTAACAAAAGCAAAAAAAAATGACCAAAATATATTCAAAATGTGCACAAAAGATTAGTAAAGATTGCTACATAATAATTTTATCCTGAGTCCTAAGATAGAAACAAAAATGTGCCGAAATTTTTTAAAGATGGCACAAACCCGGATTTTTAAAAAGTAGACGTAATCAAAACCACAAAAAATTGTCATTTTGGGACAAATTCTGTTAACAAATTTTATTAAATTTCAATTTTTTTTTTCTGACCAATCAAAGATTCAAATTCTAAATCTCTCTTCTGTGTCATTTTCAATAATAGTGGATCATTTAAAATAATAAATTTTGATTGACTTATTTGAAAATAAATTTGAATTGATTAGCATTTTTAAAAATTATTATTATATGTGCATGTTTTATATTTTATCTTTTGCTTTTGAAATAAAAACAAAATAAGCATCTTTTTAAAATTTTTACTTAATAAATATTTTAAATTAAATTAAATTTTATTGAATTTTTTTCTTCGAGAGAAATTCTCGGTTCGTCCTGTTTCCCGGTCCCGGCTTTCGTGGTTCTAGCAAGTCTCAGTCCCGCTCAACAGCACTTAAAAATATTAAAATATTCATTATTTTGAATTTTCGGAAAATTATTCATTTAATAATTCAGATGAGTTTGCCATGCAAAATGGTTTTGTGGCCAATCTTCATCAAAATGGCATTGCCTTTTTGGCAGATTATGCCGCACTTTGGCTGCTCGGGTTGGACATGTTGCCAATGTATAACAAACAACAACAGCAGATTAAGTTGTTCATTAGTCGAAGTTGCAGCTGCACAATGGAAGCATGGGTAATTAATGAATTAATTAAACGGGGATAATTAATTCATTATAATTTTCACCTCTAAAAATTGACTTATTTAAATTGAAAATAATATTTAAAAAAATAAATATTTACTGGGACTGTAAAATATATGTAAGAAAAATCGCAAAATATGTACATAAAATATGAAAAAGGTTCATGAATGTGTAAGAAACATGTACAAAAAACTACCAAAATAATTAAAATAAGAATTTTTATTAGATTTTTGTTGCAGCCTTAAATCACTTCTTTTGTGGCATTTTGTAACTAATTCACACTTTAAAAAATTTATTTTCAAAAATTGTTTTTTATTTACTTAGGATATTAATTAACTAGCATGGATTGGATGTGTTTAAATTGATCAACGACGGATGTTTCAGTTTGATCACATTTATATTTCAGTTTGTTCAACCGTCTGATTCCGTTAGGCCATCCCTTCCGAAAATGCTATCCGCCGGTTCGGCATCTTGTCCACCCAAATTAACTGACAAAATATTCCCAATCAATTTAACAAATAACGGTGAACAACAGCAGATGATCAAAATCAAAGGATTAACTGATGCAAAAATTAAAAGTATTTTGGTTGAACTTTTAAGTGCCAAAAAGGGTAAACGATCAAATAATTATTAAAGGATCAAAAAGTAGCAAATTTAATTTAGGCAGTGAGTCCAAAACAGAAGTGAGATTTAAAATTGGGACGGACAGCGATTTAGAAGTAACTTTGCCGAGGGTATTTAATTAATTAATGAATGGGGTAATTATTTTAATTAATGCAATAAATTATTATTTCATTTAGTTATCAAAATCAATTAGAAGTAAAGGCGTACGATTGGCAAATGGCATTTACGTGTTACATTTGGACATTGTGCTGACCAAGCGTTGCTATGTGCTCAGAATTAACGGCACTCAGATGGGCAGACCTATTTGCTCATTGGAAGGCAATTTGCCATTGGAAGAGATCAGTGAGATAAAGGTGAAACGGATGGACAAGAGTGGGAGTTATTGGGTCAAATAGGTCGGGCCAGGAATCGAGTTTGATCAACTCTTAATTTATTAATCGAAAAAAATTTATTGGTTAAAATTATTTAACGAATAAGTAAAATTGTTTCTCTATTTTTTTTTCGTCAGCTTGTTCTATGTGGATATTTATATGATGGTTTGGCGGTGCCAGAGGCGTCGCCGGGAAAATTTTTTTTAAATTTCGTTTTGGTCTGTAAACAGATTTTTTACAAAAATTGACAAATTTTGGGTCAAAGTTTGAAAACATTAAGAATTTTTAATACATTTGCTAACTTTCCTCTTTTTAGATGCAAGGACAAATGTTGCTTCTTGGAGACCCGCTAGTGAAGCAAAATGATGACGAGATAAAATTCATTCAACAAGAGGTAGATAGACCTAATTGTAAGCTGATTCATTCCTAATTATATAATTTAAAAAAATTTTAAATTAGCCGTCCCAAAAACGTTTCGATTGGTGGGCTCTGCCGAAGGGAAGTGAGCCGTTGGATTGTGCTCGTCTGTTTGCCAATGACGAAGAATACATTGGCCAAATGATTAAACGACGCATTAGTCGTGAGGAGGATCCGGCTGAAAATGAGTTGGATATGTCCTGCACGGCAATTCGAAGCCGAAACCGATTTTGGCATAGTGCCAAGGATGAAGAACAGGGGGGGAAGGATGAGAAGGAGCATGCCAATTACCCAATGGCACAAATTCGAACAGTGTACAAGGCAAGAAATGCGCAACTTTGGTCTCACATTTCCATGCCTATTCTTTGGGTTTTGTGACCTATTCTCTCTAATGTCTCGAATTTTGAGGTAAACTCTCGATCCCGGACAGATGAAAGACTTTCAACTCTTTTCATGAGTTATTTTTGTGAAGCAGGCGCTGAATTGGAGACCCAAAATTTTGGATTTCGAAATTACGGCTTTTAAAAAAATTTTCAGAGTCCTAGTTCTGGCTCATAATTCAGTTTCGAACTTGAAATGAAATGATTCCCTCAGGGTTAAAATTCTCCTTACTCTCGACCTGTTTCTTGGTCTAAATTTTTCAGGCCCAATTCTCAGTCTCGACTCTTGACCAATCTCATTATTGGTCATCACTAATTATTACCCTTCCCTATTTCATTCTCTCCCCAGGACTATGTGGTGGTTGAGTTGGAATTCGCCGCCACCTTTTCCCCGCTCAATTGGTACTGTTTCGTCGTCGATGCCGCGTCCCCCGCGCTGTTTAAGCGCCGCGTGCAGCGCGTTGGCCAAATGCTTTCCGAATGTAATTATGGGAGACGAGCGCCCGATGAAAAGTGACGGGGAGGGCATGATGGAGGCGGTGTTGGACTGTTTTGAGCGATTGGACACGCCACAACGCAAATGGGAATATGTCACTCTGTTGCAAGTGAGTGAATTGGCCATAACTTATATAATATATGTAATACGGTATATGAGCAATGTACGGTATACAGACAATTAGCACAGGGTTTCAACATATCACAGAAAATAATTTTTGATTTTAATTATGTGTTAATTTTCTGGTCTGATTTTTATGATATCTATGACCCAAAAACGGAATGCATTATCAAAATTACCGACCCAGAAAATTTAATTATCACGAAATTATATTATTATTTGCTTTACAGAACCACGACACGGCAATCAAAACGCATGTTCAAATGGCTCAAATTTTCACTTGGATGGACGGAGCAAACGATGTTCAAGTTGTAGTACCACCGCCTGGACGAGTTGACAAAATTACAGGAATGGACTGGAGTTTTGAGGCATTGAATTTGTTCAAAAATGGTACATAAAATCTCTTAAAATTACAGCTTTTTTAGAGTTTCTAATTTCGCCAAATTAACAATTTTTATACATGAAATGCGAAAAATCGAAATTTTTGAAGTTTTTTCTTAATAAATTTTTCCAGGCTTGGAAATCTTTTGATTTTTTTTTGATTAATAGCATTTTACAAAACAACTAATTTGGCTAATTAAAGTCATAAATCCTAATTTCAATAAATAAATAAACCGTTCAAATTAATTACATAAAAGTCACTCTGAATACTGCTGTTCCGGCTGCTGCTTCTGTTCATGGCTTTTCGCCACATTTGCTGCTTTCAAAAGGCTATTTTGAAATCAGTCTGACTCGTGCCATGGTCCGATTCATTCGATTGGAGCTGAACCTGACCGAACTTGTCCGACGAATGAATCTGATCGGCTATGGACGTGACGAAATTATGCTGGTCACTCTGCACTCGGCTGATCAGCTTAACGCGCCGGGCGGCTTTACGCAGACATGCTTCAACCAAAAAAAGGCGGGGCCCACAAAACATTTAACGAGGTGCGCATTCTCATTATGATTTTCTTATATCTCGAAAAATGCTGGACATGACCCCATTACCAAGCTTTCAGGGAGACTTTGTGGGCTCCGGATACTTCCTGTCCCTCTGCCCATTTTCGTCATGGCATTTGCATTTTTGGCGTCGAAGACTTGGCCCGACTCGCCGCATTCCCCCATTTTTTCTTCAACAGATTTTGGCCCGCCTTCGATTTTGGCGCTTTGTTGTGTGTGTACGAACGGTTGTTCAACATGACCCATTTGCACACGGGCGCGAAACAATTGGACAAAATGGCACCGGTGGTGAACAAATCGTTTGTCCAACAACTGCCTAATGTTCGTTAATTGGCAAAATATTAAAGGAAACTCAAAAAGGATAATTTCATAATTCGTTAGCTTTTTTTTTAAATCCACCAAATTAAAATTGTTGTTTGTCCTTTTTTAATTAAGTAATTTATTCAACAAATCCAATGAACTTTTTAAGGTTCGATTTCAAAGTTTTAAGAGGAAAATACTGAATAAACGAAGCGAAAAGCAGAAGATGGTTGGTGACAAAATGTTGACATTTAATGAGACGATGAGCTTTAAATGTGATGGTGAATAAGTGGACGAGTTTTCAAAATTGTGATTATTTATTTTTAATTTTTGTATGATATATTAAATATTTTTTTCACTAATTACAGTGGTTAATGTATTAAACAAAATAAAGCAGACAAAATTATTGCCCCTTTTCCCATTTTTAATCGAGCTCAAGGCGTATACAGTTGATCAATTGGGTATCAAATCCTCGGCTCAATTAGGGGGGTTATTTATGCAATAAAAACATATTAATTTTTATTTGTAGTATCACATAAACAATTTGTCCAATTTTGATGGTGGCGGTGGTCAGCCTCAAAAACTAAACTTATCATTCTCAAAAACAAATTACATTATTACACATAGAATCTTTCACAGAATGATACTGTAAATTTTTTTAAATTGCAATTTTTTAGGGTCTTATTAAATATAATATATATAAATTAATTGAATCTTTTATCCTAATTTATTGCTGTTGTTGAAATTTTACGCTTTTATTCGTATGTCGTTTCATTTGATGAATTCCCTACCGACGGATGACGAACAAATGACATTTATTGAAACGAATTTAAGAAAATGGAATTGAAGGAAAAACAAAAAGGAAACATTTCGTGATGGTGATACATAAGTTTATTTGTATTCTCATTAACACTAATTGTCGCCTTTAATTTCTTATTAACAAATGCCCAGAGGACGGAAAGGGGCGGCCCCTTTTTTTGTGTAACCTTTCCCGAATTTTTCGCTGATCAGTCTTGGGGTTTTGCCAATCCAATTTGCTCGAGTGAGACTCCCTCATTAGACACCCCTCTATTCGCGGGGACATTTTCTGAACTCGGATTCGCCATTTGATTCACATTTTATTGCCCTAATTAAGGAATGTTTTCGTAGGATACCATTTAATTGGGGGAAATAAGAAAGGGCCCCGCGCCACAAAAATGGATGTAAAATAAATAAAGTGATTAGGGCGTAAATGCATTTAAATATCCCCCGCACCATTCATACTCAATCCTAAGTCCCATTTCTCATTTGCCAATACTTAGAGCATGGTCATCTCTTGCATTTGGCAAATGTTTGCCCTGCTCATTCCAATGGCACACATCGTCAACAGTGGACAAATTAGCTACAACTTCCAAATTCATTTCCGGCACTTTGGCCTGGATGCATGGGCCCAGTTTGAAAAGCCTTGCGCTAATGGCACCAAGTTGCTCATATTGACAATGTCGCGCCGGGAAGGCTTCGACAGCAGAAGGGGCATCCGAACTTGGATGAAAGATGCTGTGAATTTAGAAAAATAATTAGTTTATCAAATATTTTGAAAATTACCAAATTTCACCAAAATCGCCCCTGCCCCCTCCCATAGTTGGCCGGTGAAGAGCTTCGTTTTCTGATCGCCGGTCCTGGGAAGGACGAAGCGGACGATGTGCAACAACAATTAGTGAATGAACAAAAAGAGCATGGCGATTTGGTGCTGATGCACGGATTTGTCGACGTTTACGCCCATTTACACATCAAAGTGAACAAAGAATTGACTTATTTATCAGATCATGGTCTTTTTTTTTCAGATGTATAGTGGCTTTGTGTGGCAACAACGGCACTGTGCCGGTGCCGAATGGGTGCTCAAGGTGGACGATGACATTGCGGTCCATGTCCGACGGATGGTCGAATGGACGGAGAAAAAATTTGGAAAAATGGCCATAGAACATGCGTTGATTTATTTTGGAGTCTCGGCAGATAGAGGCCTATCTCGGGACAAGAACAGCAAATGGTAGTTTAAAATTATATATGTCAAATACCGTTTAAAAAAATTTAAGTAACATATGAACAGTAACACATTCAGTGCAGAATAATTATTTATGGAAGCGAAAAGTTTCAAAAACGGAGTTTTAAAAAATAAAAAGATATTTATTTTAGATTTAATGAAATTTTTCCGCTTTTTTCTTCATTTGTGATGTTTTAGACTTCAAATACTGAATTAATTAGATGACATACAATTAGCAGCAGAGCAGAAACAGCTTCCTAAATTATTTTAGGGCCATGGCTTCTTTTTTAGGTACGTCCCTTATGAAATGTTCCCGGGCGAACATTTCCCACCGTTTTTGTACGGTGGCTGCTATTTGACAACTCCAAGCACCATCAAAGCCGTCTTGGAACAAGCTCACAAAACCGACAGTTTTTATTTGGAGGACGTGCTGTACACGGGCATTTTGGCCGAGTTGGCCAATGTCACCGTATCGGACCAATTGAGCCATTTTTATGGGAATGGATTGCAGGTAATTAATAATCATTGGGCATAATAAACAATTAATAAAATTCTTGAAATGTTGATAGCCCCTTGGTTTTTCAAAATTTAAAATGTTTGTCATATATTGAATATCCACTTCTTAATTATTAAATTAAAAAAATATATGGGAAATTAAAAATAAGGGAAATTAAAGGAACGAGGGAATGAATGACAGAAAATTTTAGGCGAAATGAAAACAAAAAAATATGACAGTTTTTGAATCGACAAAACGTCGACAATATTTTGGCACACCGAAAATTTTTTGACGAATTTTTTTTGTTGCAAAAAATACTGATTTGAATATAACTGGGATGTAGCAACAACACATGTACATAAATTTTGAGTTTGAATGTGTCGACCGACTGCCAACACCTTTCGCCGTTTGGAACACCGATAATGGAAATGAGACTGTCAGATATTATGAGGAATTGAAGAAAATGTCATGTGAACATTAATGAGGAAAATTTATTTCAAGATGCATTTTACGTTCAATTAAATGTTAATAAAAAAAAATTTTGTCAATATTTTTGAAAGTTTTTCCAAAAAATTCGATTTTTTTTAAATTTGGCTTCATGAAAAAATATTCATGCTTCATATAAGAAATTGTGAGCATCGTTGTTGGGAATGTATGCCGACATAATAGCTCGGAACCATTGCCAGAATTCGGGCATCGGTATCACGGATTTTCTCTTGGAATCAGCTCAATTTTTAGATTATTTTTTGTGGGCCCTTTTTCGGTGTTTGTCCTTTGTCCCTGGACTCTTTGTCGGTGTGGGCCCTTTGTCGGATTTGGCCCTTTGCTTTGTCCGTGGGTCCTTTTTTTGTGGATCCTTTGTCACTGCACCATTTTAAAAGTCACTGGTTGAGAACAAAAAAAATATATTCCATCCTCTTTTCCATTTTTAGAACATTATCCCGAGACTCGAGACCCAAAAAACAGAGACTTTTTAAAAATTAATTTATTCGATTAAAAATCGTTTAAAAATTTTGTTTGATTCTTTTCTTAAACAATTCTTCATTTTTTGATTTTGACTCATTAGGAACCTTACAATCCAAAACAAGACTTTAATCGAGTCAAGACTCAAGACCGATACAACATCCATAGTTTTAACAAATGAATGTTAATATAGAGTAGAGCCCGGCGCGAGACGTGATCGCGCGCGGATTTGCGTGATCCCAGTCCGCAATCCCGCATTTTTTGGAAAATGCGGGATTTTGCGCGATTTTTACCTGCGGGATCCCGTCCTGCAAATTGCTGTTCTAATACCGCAGCGGGATCCGCAAATTTGACTTTTTGTGCGGGATTCTGCGGTCATTGATTTTTTGAAAATTTTAAAAGACAGAATGCCAAAAATGTTAAATAAATTTATAATAAATTCTAGAGACCGGAAATTTCAAATTTGCGGATCCCGCTGCGGGATTGGAACCCAAAATTTTTTTGCGGGACAGGATCCCGCGGGATTAATCCCGCAAATCCCGCATTTAAAATTTGCGGGATCCCGCACAAGGACTCATTTGAAAATTTAACCATTTTCACACCTAAAGGAAACAAAAAATGAGGCTAAAGCATATGCTAATTCTAACAAAAATTTTTTTATTATTATCAAAAAAACATTGGAACAAACAGCGCATACACTAAAATTATAAAAATATTTTTCAATTATTATTTTTAAATATGCCATTATGTGGTGTTGTTCCTAACAAAACCTAAGCGGCGTTTCTGAAAATAAATAAATATTGAATATTTTAATTTTTTTTCAACTTTTTTGTACGAATATCTGACATGAATTCTTCAAAACTAATGCCATATATAATTTAAAAACTGAATAATATTAAAATTAAAAAACTTACAAATTAGTGTCCATTTGTCAAGTTAGTAGTGCAAAGAAGAATGGAATATTGATCATTCATAACGTTTTTAAAGGACCCTCAATAACTTTAATTGCAATGTAAAAAATTAAAGTCAATATAATGTTTAATTAATTTTATATAAAGCACAATTTTATTCCTTTGGATCGGTAGCCACTCGGTGATCAATATTTCATCAAAAATGTTGATTATCCTATTAAACCATTAAGCTCATGCTTTTCATTTGTTTGAAAAATCTTCATCTTTAGCATTTTGGGAGTCCATACCGGTTTTGGCGTTCTACGGGATTTTGCCTAATTTTTGATAGGTTTGCTATTTAACAAAACCCCCACAATATTGGCTATTTTAGGTGTAACAATTGTTAAAAAAATTTATACAAAATTTTAAAAATTTCACTGGTTTTCGAACTCGTGTCCGAGCTTTTGACTTTTATCTATTGAAATCCTCATTAATTTATTAGTATTTTAGTAATTTTTTTTTGATTATTTTTGTGGTATGATTGAATTTATTTTTAATTTCTATCAAAAGTTCTAAAACTCAAAAAATTTCAAGAAAGCCACAAGGACTCATTTGAAAATTTAGCCATTCACACCTAAAAAGGAACAAAATGAGGCTAAAGCATATGCTAACACCTAACAAATAATGCCATGCAGAATAACCTGTCGCCAAGCTTTTTTTGCTCATCACTCAATTTTTGTTGTACAAATTTTTGCTGCTTCATCTTTGAGGGGCCAGCAACCAAAAAGCGTTTTTCTTCGCCGTCGACTTAAAATTAAAAGTGAGTTTTTGAATTCATAGCATAATTTTTTTTTGCATTAATATAATAAATATTGAATATTTCATCATTTGTTTCTATTCAATCAGTGAATAATGAGTACATTTATCAACGTTTATCGAATGGTCGGTCGTTCTTCGCTCAAATCCGTTGCAACGCGTCATCAGCAAAATGAGCAGCTTGGCATTGCCTTTGCACGGTCTTTCAAACTCAGTCCAAAATTTTAAATTTAACTTAGAAATCGAATCCCATTGGAGTGCAATTGCATTCAAGCAATAAAAGCAGCAAATCCAAATTATGGCCACCATGCTTAATCGAATTATTTTAACTTGAGAGAGTCAAATATATTTACCGAAAATTTTATTTTTTTAATTTAAATTATTCTTTCTATGCATGTTTTATTTTTTCCAATGTTTTTCTTTATTCACCTTTTTTTTCCTTTCTTGTCACACTTTTCTTCGATAGAATTAATTTTTGCTCTTAGTTTTTTCTCAGTTTCTCTTTTATTTTTACATTTTTATAATTCCCATTTATTTTATGGTGTTTAATGATTCTTATTCACTAAAATTCTGGTGAATAGTCCGTTTATTTCAGGGTTTCTTTATGTTCTTTTTTCTAAGAAATGTTTTATGACTTAGATTTATTCATAATTAGAATATATAAAAAATTAAAATCTTTGGGTTTGGAATTCCGAAGAAAATTAGGATTAAATTTTGCAAGACAATTTCTTCAAATAGTCAAAATATTCTCCAAATTGGTCCCGATTGGCGGCATTGAACATCGCAAACACGGTTGGCACGCCGTCGACGCAGTCATACTGTAATAAATAGGGAAAATATGGAACAAGAATAAAAAAAATTTCCAAAATTTAATTTTAATAAAAAGCATGATGAAAAATGATTTTTGGCATAATTTTATTCTATTTGAAAATATTATTTAATAAGTTTTGCTTTTCGTTCCATCCAAATAAAGTGCTTGTGCTGATTGGACATTGTCACATTGGCCAACTCGGCCAAAATGCCCGAGTACAGTACATCCTCCAGGAAAAAGCCGTTAGTTTTCGTGGTGTGTGCCAAGACAGCTTTGACAGTGTCGGTGTTGGTCAAATAAATGTTGCCAAGCGCAAATATGGGGAACAATTCACCAGGGAAATCTTCCCTCGAGATGTACCTGCAAATAAATTTGGGGCTGAAGAAGCAACTCAACACTTGGCCATTTCGTCCCGGGAACTGGACAATTTGGACACGGACAATTGGCAACAGACAACTGACAATTGGTCCGTGCACAATTGGGTATTTTTTAAAAATTCAACAATGTTCAAAAAAAGGTCAATGAAAAAAAGAATAAAAAAGTGAATTGACTGACCATTTGATGTCCCTGTCCCGAAATGGCTTTCGACTGGCGTCCATATCCCCAAAAATAATCAGAGGATGAACATCGGCAATTTGGCGGAATTTTTTGTTTATCCAATAGTCCATCCGGCGCAGATGGACCACCGTGTCGTCGTCCACCTTCGCCACCCATTCGGCACCGGCACAGTGCCGTTGTTGCCATGTCAGGGCACCGAACCACTGCAAAAATGTTTATAGGGATATGTAAATCAGACATATTAAATTCCTCAAAGAATTGACAAAACAAAAGCTTTTTTCTCCGTTTCTATCATTTGAAAGCAAATTAATTGCACTTAGAAAATATAAAAATATTTTGCATTAATTAAAATTAATTTTTGTTAATTAATTAAATCACTTTGAGATGTAAGTGCTTGTACTTATCCACAAAACCGTGCAAAAACACAATGTCTCCATGCTTTTTCTGCTCTTCTTCTAATTTTTGTTTCACATCTGCCGCTTCTCCTGCCGATGGGTCGGCAACGAAAAAACGGAGAATTTCTCCGGGTGCCTAATTAAATCCAAATTATATTTATCCAATTAATAAAAAAATTAATGTCCATTTTGCTCAAATTTTAAATCAAATGAGTGAAGCCCGTCCTTTTTTGTTATATTCTTCAATTATCATCAAATTTAGTTTTTAATTGAATATTTCAATTGTTTTTTTTTCTCACGATTAATAAAAATGCTGAAACCAACTTAATTACTGCTTTAATTGTTTTTCGCCAATAATTTATAAATTAATAATAATAAATTCAATTTAATTGCTCCCTACCGCTTCTTTCATCCATGTCTCTCTCGCGCCCGTTCTCCTTTCAAATGAGTCCCTGCCCGACATTGCCAACATGATCAGCTTGGTGCCGGCCGCACATGCGTTGCCAATTTCCATCGAACAGTTCATGCGAATGTTTTTGAAGCGAATTGCGAATTTCTAAAAAGTACCTACAGAATTTCTTGGAAAGACTGTAAATGGTTCCACGAAATAATAATTTCAGATGTAATAAACCCGAATTATAAGTTAAAAGAAAAGTGGCATTTTTTGACAAAAGTTATTAATAAATTTTATTATTATTTTTGCGTTTTTACCATTTTTACACAAAAAGTAACCACCTCAGTTGGATCAAATGCTGTTTTGTTAGCAATCTGCTTCACAAGCGGGTCAGCCAGAAGCTGCATTTTGTTAGTCATTCTCAAAAATAGTAAAACAAACAGCAGAATTAATGGTGCCGCAATTTTAATTTTTTTCATTTTTTCAAGAATAGCTTTTATTTTTTCAAAAATTATCCGCAAATGTCCCAACACGCTAAAAAGTGCGATTTAAGTAATCCATTTTTTAATTCGATCAAAGTTCAAATCAATTCTCCGGCCTCCGTCACAATTTAATAAACATAATTAAACTGGTAATAAGAAAATGCATGCTTTAATCTTCTAAAATACTAAAACTGAATTCATTTTATTAAATAAAAATTTTATATTTTGTAAATAAAATGTACATTTCAGCAGAGAAAAATTGCTATGAGTTTTGTTTTTAGGGTCAAAAATAAGAACATTTTGCGAAATTGCTTTAAATCAGTTATTTTTAAAATTATCCGATCAAAAATGTATCCACTTATTATATTTTTCGTCTCCCATTATCGCTTTTAAAAATTTTGGGGAGGAAATAAGCAAATCGTAAATACAATGCATTCTGGATCATTAAATCAGATTTTTAACATTTTTTTGCGGCACATTTTTCCAAAAAACTCGGGGAATTTGCAGGGGAGAGCTCCGACGGTGCCGATAGGCACCGCCGGGGAAAATTATTTGAAAATTTTAATGCAATTTGTTAATAAATTTTGTCCAAAAAATGAACTAATTTAAAGAAAAAATAGGAGTTTTGGGGCCGGCGGTGTCGATAGGCGTCGCCAGGGGAAAATTTTAAGTATTTTAATGAATTTTGTTAGAAATTATCCAAATTTTTATAAATTTCGCTCTTTTAGATGAAAATAAGGCACTACCCCCAAATCAGAACATTTCTTTGAAATAACAACATTAAGAAACCCTGAAATAAATGAACTATTCACCAGAATTTTGGTGAATAAGAATTATTAACATCATAAAATAAATGGGAATTATAAATATGTAAAATAAAAAAAAAAGTGAAAAAAACTAAAAGCTAAAATTAATTCTAACGGAGAAAAATGTGACAAGAAAGGAAAAAAGGTGAATAAAGAAAAACATTGGAAAAAAGATGCATAGAAAGAATAATTTAAATTAAAAAATATAATTCTTGACAAATATATTTGACGCTTTCATTGGGGTTTATAATTCTGTACAAATAAGCCCTGTCAAATTTCACCGCATTTTCTTAAAGATATTATCTCAAGTGAAAATAATTCGATTAAGCATGGTGGCCATAATTTGGATTTGGGCTCTTTTTATGCTGGTTTTTTAGTGCTTTAATGCAATTGCAACTCCAATGGGATTCGATTTCCAAGTTAAATTTGTA
This sequence comes from Heterodera schachtii, assembly GCA_023374025.1. Taxonomy (NCBI): domain Eukaryota; kingdom Metazoa; phylum Nematoda; class Chromadorea; order Rhabditida; family Heteroderidae; genus Heterodera; species Heterodera schachtii. Next base: position 2,354,099 of record SIJG01000006.1, on the reverse strand, counting down.
GAATGTGGCAAAACGGAACTAAAAATGTAAGACAAAAGTACCCAATACCGTACAATGTGGCAAAATGGAACTAAAAATGTAAGACAAAAGTACCCAATACCGTACAATGTGGAAAAATGGAACTAAAAATGTAAGACAAAAGTACCCAATACAGTACAATGTGGCAAAATGGAACTAAAAAAGTAAGACAAAAGGACCCAATTGTAGTGATATTTGGACTTTGACCATTCGATATTATTTTAATTTATTTGTTTTGGCATTTTGTTTAGTTATTTTTGTTGAGCTTTTTCTTTTGCGTTTATTTTAGTCGTTGATTGTAGTAATTAATTTTGTGGTAATTGGTCTTAATGAGAATCGTAATTGTGAGTAATTTGTGTGCTGTTGGAATAATTTCGTTTGTGCTTTAATTGTGCGGTCAATTGCTTTTAATATTAATTGACGAAGTTGGATAATTTGTGAACAATAATCATCGGTCAAAGTCCTAATCAATTGTCCCCTTTATTCCGACCTAATTAAAAGACTGTCCCCGTGTGTCCCCGCCTAATTAATTAACAAGCAATTAAAGCAGCGGAGGAGGAAAATTACTATTTGGCGCTCCTGGACAGAACACAAGGTAACAACGACATCGGTGCAAATTTTTGGAGGATTTCGGCATTTTATCGATCTCTGGGGGAGACGATAAATTTTTCGACTTTTGATATTGTTCTCTGGGGGAGACAATCATCACCAACAATCGATCTCTGGGGGAGACGAAACAAAAACGCTTAAAAGGAACAAACAAAAACCAATTGTTTGTAAAGTTCTCTGGGGGAGACAAATTCGGAAATTTTTCGACACTCAAGTCACCTGGGTGGTGCAAATAGTGGAATTTTGAAATGGAAAATTTGGAACGGTCACTCAATCATACCCGTTTGACTAGACAACGAGCTCAAAACGAAGGCTTATTGCTCGACAGAGATGGAAATGTTTTTTTTCGGGAGAATCCACCAAATCGAACTTTAGGCGTGATGAACCAAAACGTGGTGGTGGCGGATCCCAATTTGGAGAATTCGGAGCAGTTGGACTCGTTTGAAATGAGACGGCGCCTTTTGGACCCAAACAACGACAGCGCACTTGGACAGTCGAGACAAAATGGACGTGCTGGACTTGCCGAAAACTTCGACGGGGAGGCAAATGAAGGTTTTGTGCAGAATCGAACGTGTTTGACACAAAATTTGGGAGAGAGGGCAGGTCCCGGCCAACAATTTTTTCGAAATTTTGGAATGAGACATTCACAAAATGATGATGACTTCTTCGGTCATCCAAATATGAGACGGACTTCGACTCCAGTCAACGAAAACCGCGGTGTTGGGGTTGGCCCGCAAAACTTCAATGAAATAGGGTTTCTAGCCGAACAAATAGGGAGGGTCATCGTTGGTCAACTAAATAGTGCTCATCAAAACCCAAACACAAACCCAGCACCAAATTTGACGCAGCATGGTGTTGAAATCCACCAGCAAATACACCATTCTGCTGTTTATGCGCGGCAAGCGAATAATATTCCGGTTCGAGTGCCGGTTCAGCAAAACCCAGCTGCGGTTCAACAAAATTTTGGTCGTCCTCAAATCCAACAAATTCCACCATCAAATTTCCAACCCCGTCAGCCATATGTTTGGCCAATGAACGAACAGTGTGTTCAAATGCAACAACCGCCAATGCCGCAGATGAACTATCAGCCGCCCCCAACTTTTAACACACATCAAAATCAGCCTAATTTTGGCATGGGAAATTTTGATTTTGGGATTGTGTTAGAGCGAATCCCTGACCTCTCAGGCACTGAAGGATCGGATGGCATCAAAAAATTCTTTAAAAAGTTCGACTTTTATTCATTGAATTGGTCGGATGCGCAAAAGATTAGGGCTTTGGAATCAAAGCTTTATGGTCGCGCTGAGCGCGCTTTCCAAACCGCGCAAAGCACGCAACCCTTTCGCTACGAATCAATTAAGCGCGAAATGCTTAATCTCCTGGAAGAGACGGACGCACGCAATTTGAATGCATTTGACGAACTGATGCAAGGCGTGAAACGGGGACCAAACGAAAGCATTGACGAGTTGGCGAACCGCATTTCAGGCTTGGTACAGAGAGCTTACAACGGATTGCCTCAACACTTAAGCAACGAATACGCCATTAAGTTCCTGGTTAGAGCGATGGGCAATCCTGAGCTCGCGTTAAACCTCGAGCTTGTGAGAACGCCAGGCATGACCCTGGACCACTTCGTGTCACTTGCCGCGCGTGCTGAATCTACGCAAAAGGCAACACAACGATTTTCGAGGCCGGACAACAGAGAAAGGACCTGGAGAACGAACACACCGCAACATTTTTCCCAAACGAATAATGGGCCACCAAGAAGCAATTTTGATGAACGGGGCCAGCAAATGCAAAGATTTGGAACCCAACCCAATCGCAGTTGGAGTTGCTTCAATTGTAACAGCCCAGGACATTTGGCCAGAGATTGCCCCCAAGGAAAAAATTTTCGCCCAATTGAGCGAACTAACTATTCTACGGCAATGAATCAACAAGGCAAACAACAAATGGGTTATACTCGGCAGCAAATGCCCGAGCCCAACGAAAACCAGCCAAATCGTCACTACCAGCAAAAGAATTATCTGAAGCAAAATTGCTTAGTTCTGCAAGAAGAACAAGTTCATCCAAACGATTTCATTGTTGGTGAATTGAAGCAGGACCTGGAAGAATTTTTTGACGAAATAAGGAAATGCGCGACGGAAGACAAAAAGTCGAATTTTTCAAAAGTCGGAAAAGTGATGGCAGTTTTGGTTGAAGTTTTTGGAACAAAGACAAAGGCAATGCTCGACGGCGGCGCACAAATTTCTGTAATTGAGGCAAAGTTTCTCTACAATTTGATAAGGGACAAAAAATTGGACGTTCGGAATCTGAGTGTTTGGAAAGCGGAAAATCGCATTTCCGATGCAAATGGCAACCCTTTGGAATGTTTGGGAGTTATTTGTCTGCCGATCAAACGGCATCAGAATTCGAACGAAGTCAAAGTCGCGATGCATATCGCCAAAGCGTCGATTGGATTTGACCTTCTTTTTGGCACTAATGCGCTTAATGAATTAGGCTTTAAGATGTACGATGCCATCAGCGACACGATAATTGATTTTGAAAAAGTGAACCAAAACAAAATCGATTCGCTTACTGTGATTTACAAAACGGTGTTGGAACCAAGGGCCACGAAATTCATCGAATGCGGCATGCCCGATCAATATGAAGGGAGAGAAGTTTTATTGACATCCGATCAAGAAAACGATCAAATTCGTTTTGAGCCAACAATCGCGATTGGCCGCAACAACAAAGTCGTGGTGCCAATAATAAATTTTTCAAATGAATCAGTAACGCTAGAAGGAGGAGAAAAATTTGGCACGGCCCAATTAATTGAAGAAGTTTTCAATGCCGAAGACTTTTTAACAACGCCAAAAGCATTGTTTGGAAAAATTGATGTGCGGAGAGCAGACAAAACAGCGGAGATCCAAAAAATTTGGCACGAATGTGTGGAAAAGGATGCATTGGAAAAGAAGGAGGCAGATGATATTTTAAAATTGCTGATGCAATATGAAAGTATTTTTGCGATTAGTGATGCAGAATTGACACAGACCAATCTGATCAAACATCAAATCGACACGGGAGAGGCGGAACCAATTCGCTGTAAGATGCGGTTTGTGCCATATGCCTATAGGGAAAAAGTCGCGGCCATGTTACAAGACTATTTGGAACGAGATGTGATCCGACCTTCCCATTCGCCGTGGTCAAGCCCAATCGTTCTCGTGCCAAAACGCGATGGAACCTTGAGATTTTGTGTCGACTTCAGGGCCATAAACGCGGTCACCAGAAAAGACAGTTTTCCCCTGCCAAACATCGACAACACCCTTTTAATGCTTGGAGGCCGGAAATTTTTTACGACCCTTGATTTCATGACGGGTTATTGGCAAATTCGAATGGACGAAGATTCCGTCGAAAAGACCGCATTTGTAACTGAATTTGGTTTACACGAATTTACAGTAATGCCATTTGGACTGAGCAACGCTGTAGCAACTTTTCAGCGATTCATGAACCATCTCTTCGATGGGTACATAAATGATTTCGTCTTTGTCTACATTGACGACGTATTAATCGCCTCCGATTCATACGAAACTCATCTGAAGCATTTGGCACTGGTTTTTGAGCGAATTCGTGAGGCAGGGCTTAAATTGAAGCTCTCAAAAAGCCATTTCTGTGCCAACGAATTGCCATTTCTCGGGCATATTCTAACTCGAGAAGGAATAAAAATGGACGTGGACAAAGTGCAGCCAATTGTAAACCTTCCAATTCCTCAAACGCGAAAGGAATTGCATTCTCTTTTGGGCTTTTTCACGTACTATAGGAAGTTCATCTATTCATTTGGTACCATTGCAGCACCACTTTTTAAACTTCTGCAGGAAAATGTCAAATTTACCATTGGAGAAATGGAAAAAGAGGCAATAAAAAGCCTAAAAGAAAAAGTCTTGAAAGACGTGATTTTGTACTTCCCCAACTTCGAAAAAGCGAAAAATGACCCATCGCGTTGCTTTATCATGATGACCGATGCCAGCAAAGTTGGAATTTCGGCTGTTTTATGTCAGCACGACGATGAGATGAAATTGAGACCAATTTATTTCGCTTCTCGACAATGCAGCAAATATGAGAGCCGTTACGCCGCAACCGAATTAGAAGCGTTAGCAGTTAGATTCGGAGCAAAGAAATTTGCTCAGTTTATAACAATGCTGCCGACGAGAGTCCTCACTGATCACAAATCTCTTGTGCCTATGTTCAAAAGCAAGGCGGAAACTGGAAACGCGCGAGTCGACAAATGGCTCATGGAATTGAATTCGAGATTTATCTTGAAAGTGGAATACCAGCCAGGAAAAATGAATGTGATTGCGGACCTTTTATCGCGATCCTTTCAACCAAACAACGACGGAATCGCTGAACCCCCACTAGAGGAGGACAAAGCATTAATTGGAATGATAAAAGTATTGACATCGGAAGAAGTTGAAACATCAATTGAGGAGAAAAGAGAAGCATGGAGCCGCGCCTCCGAAGAAAGTGAAATGAAGCACATATATGAATTTTTGAAGAAGAAAATTTTCCCCGAACGATCCAAGACAGGCGCAAAATTTGAAGGAAACGTGCCACAAATACACGCTGCTCGACGGACTTCTTTATTTATGTGAAGAAAATGGCAAATTGCGACTTTTCGTCCCATCCGAATTTCGTGAAAATTTGGTAAAGCAACGACACGAAGGAAAATGCGCAGGGCACATGAGTGCCAAGAAAATCTATTTTCAATTGGCAGAACAGTATTTCTGGCCAAATATGCTGAAAGACTGCATTAAAATTCATCAACACTGCCGGATTTGTGCTCATACAAAGGAGGCGAGAGCAAATGAACCTCCACTAAAGGTCGTCAAGACGTCAGAACCGTTCGAATTGCTATGCATCGACATTTTGGACGTTGGCCCCAGTCAGTCAGAATTCAAATATATTTATGTGATGGTCGACCATTTTTCGAAATATTTAATCGCGGAGCCAATCCGAAATAAGTCAGCCGAAGCAGTTGCGAAAGTGTTAGTTGAGAAAGTTATTTTGATATACGGCACACCGAAAAAAATCCATTCTGACAAAGGAAAGGAATTTGTCAATTCTACGATTGACGAAATCATCAAAATTTTGGGAATTGAACGATCACTCACAGGTGGGTATGATCCCCAGGCGAACGGGCTTGTTGAAAGAGTAAACCGAATAATAATCGGTATGCTTAAAAAGTCGACGGCAAGCTGCTGGACATGGGACGAACGTTTGCCGTACATTGTGTTCGCTTACAACATAACGCCGGCTAAAGCGACAAAATTTTCCCCATTTTCCCTGATTTTTGGGAAAATCGCTCGATTTCCGATGGATGGAGAAGTGCCTTTAGAAGTCAACCCAGCATACACAATTGACAGTGACACATACCTCCAATTGTTTCGGGAAAATGTGTTGAATATGCTGAACGAGGCGAGAAAAAATTCTGATGAAGAAAGAATGAGAAGTAAAATTTGGTACGATTCCCAGCCGAAAGTGACGGCCAACAAATTTGAAACGGGGCAACGAGTAATGGTTGCCTTTCCCGGACTGAATCGCCGATCTCGGCATAAGAAACTGTTGTGGTCTCACTTCGGGCCTTATCTTATCCTAGAAATTAACGAATCGTCGGCGTTTTTAGTCCCAATTGACAACAGAAATGCTGAGCCCATAAAAGTCCCGATTGAGCGCCTAATTCGAATTCCTCCAGGAATCCCGGACATTTCAACACTTCCAAAGGGGAAAAACCCATTTAAAAATGCGTTAAAATCATTGATTGTCAGCATTTTATCGAGTTTTGCAGTCTGTGAATCAGATGGACAAATGGCCAATTTTGAGCAATTAGGGGCAATTGCTAATTTAAAGGGTGGCGAAGGAATGATTGGAAAAACGGAAAAGGCGGCGAAACCAAGAGAAACTCCCTTTTCAGAGATGGAAATCGACAACGAAGGCGAAGCGGAGGACACGTTCGGGTGGAATGCCAAATGTGACGTCGGTCAAGGCGAACACGAATTTTGTGCCATTCTCCGTGTCGCAGAACTCGATCCAGCGCTTGGAAATGCGGAATTGGGCTCAATGACCGTGAAGACTCCACTGCAGGCACTTTTGGCGGTGTTCCTTTTGAAGGCCGGGACTGTCAAATCAATAACAGCCGCAAGAAGCTTCGTCAAATCGATAATTGAAGGAGCGCCAAAAGAGGAGCTCAATCTGTTTGTGGCCAAAAAGGGAGACTATGTGGCGACAGTACAATGCCCAACTGAAGAAGACCAAATGAAAGCGCTGGAGTGTTGGTTCGAAAAGTGCTCCGTGGCAAAGCATGCTTTGTAAGAGAGCGGATTCAAAAAAATCGGCATGAACGAACCCGTCGGACTCAATCACTTGGCCGATTCTGAGAAGAAGAAATGGGAAGAAGCGATTGGAGAGACACCGTGGGTGCTGGAGAAATTGAGGGCCAAAATCATTCATAAGGCCACAAAACTGATCGCCTTGCCACGGGTCATAATCGGAGATTCGACAGCACACCAATTGGCCGAAATCTTGGACCAAACGGCGGTGATCGGGCCAAAAAACGGGACACTGGCGGAGACGGTGCGAAGCTTGAAGCCCGTGGTGCTCTCCAGCAAAGTGAAGGCCGCACTGATCATTGTCGGACGAGACTCACTCTTGGGCGGAGAAACCGTTGAAGTGATGATGGAGCAATACGAGATGATTGCCAATTTGTGCCGCCGATTCCCGCAAGTGAAGTTCTTTTGGACATGCCCACCGTACGTGCACGACAAACACGACGAGTACGAAGAGCTGATCGAACGCTTGGTGCCGATGATGAGCCAAAAACCGTTTGTTCCTGTCTGGGTGACAGAGAAAGGACGATCGCTTCATGAAGTGTTCCGATTCGCCAGTTCATTCGACAACCAAAGAGTGACAACGGACGGACTGATGAAAGAGGCCGGTTTGCGAGCGCTGAAAGCTTGGCTGTTCACCCAATCCGACTTCCCGGGCGATCAGAAGCTGAAGATCCGGTCAATTCGATCGACCGTTCGTGCCGTTGCTTCGATAGGTCTGGGGGACCATCGCCAAGCAAGCACTTCATCTTTGGCCTCAAATGACTCGATAGGTCTGGGGGACCGTCGACGTCACACCATTGGATCAGTTGGACATCGCGAGCGTGATCAGCGACGTCAGAGCTTGGGCTCGATCGGTCTGGGGGACCATCGGCGCCACACATTCGGAGAAGTGCCCAGCCGTGAACGCCATCACCCATACGGCCGTTGGAACAACCGCGTCGTGATGGCGTACCGTGGTCGTGGCCCGTCGCACCCTCGTCGTTAGCCCTTGTTGTTCTGCTCGACCCACCAAACCTTTCCAACGGCAGGGACGCCTTTTTTGAGGAGCGCGGGATGTAGTGATATTTGGACTTTGACCATTCGATATTATTTTAATTTATTTGTTTTGGCATTTTGTTTAGTTATTTTTGTTGAGCTTTTTCTTTTGCGTTTATTTTAGTCGTTGATTGTAGTAATTAATTTTGTGGTAATTGGTCTTAATGAGAATCGTAATTGTGAGTAATTTGTGTGCTGTTGGAATAATTTCGTTTGTGCTTTAATTGTGCGGTCAATTGCTTTTAATATTAATTGACGAAGTTGGATAATTTGTGAACAATAATCATCGGTCAAAGTCCTAATCAATTGTCCCCTTTATTCCGACCTAATTAAAAGACTGTCCCCGTGTGTCCCCGCCTAATTAATTAACAAGCAATTAAAGCAGCGGAGGAGGAAAATTACTATTACAAAAATTTAATTTTTTATTTTTCATGCCACCTTTTATCATTAAAATTAATTCGAAACCGCATAATATATTTAAAAAAAAAAATTTGTTTTTTTTTGATTAAATTCGCTTTTGGGACCCTTGGCATCCGTTTGTACCCAAATGACAAATTGGACCAGCATTGACACGGGCACCGCGTGCCGTACCATGGGCTATGATGACGGCACATTTTGGCGCTTTTTCTGGCGCAACAATGACACTTACTCATTTGTAATGCCGGCGCCCAAATGTACACAAGGCCAAAGTGGGAAAATATATTTTCTTTAATGACAAATTAAAATTTAAAAAAAATTAATTAATTTAATTATTGGGTGCATAATTTGTTTAACTTTTTTTCTTATAATCAAAAAATTTCTAAATTATTTAAATTTTAAATTTACCAATTCGAATTGTTTGCTATTGCACGATTTAATGTTTTAAATATTCTGTAAACGGATGAGAAAAGATAATTTTTTTTATCATAAATTCAAGAAAAAAGGAAAATTTAAAAAATATTTATTTTGCATTTTTTCAATGTTATTTTTCCCAAATATTTTGGTAATAATAATGATCGAACTAATTATAGCAATTTGTTTTTGTTTTAATGCCAAATTCAGCTTTGTATTGGCACATTGAGCTTCTTGGAATGTTTAAAATCTCGGCAATTTTAACATCGGATAGATTTGGATTTTGTTCTTTGATTTGATAATATTGTTTAATCTTTTCCATTTTTTCAGCAATTGTTAACATTTTTCGCTCTGTAAATTGAAAAAAAAAAACAAAAATTTTGTAAAAAATTATTTTAAAATTCACCTTTTAAAATGTTTTGATTGATTTTTAATTTCTTGGCCCATGTTTAAATGTTCTACAATCAACCTCAAACATTTGGTTAATTTTTGCTCTAAATTCTTTCCATTCCTTCTGCGAATGTTTCCCATTTTGCATAAATTCAATTTTTATTTTTAAATATTTTTCAACAATTTCTCTTTTTTCTTCATCATTATTTTGATTTTTTACACAATTCCCATTTTTTAATAGTTTCTTCCATTTATAAATACTGCTAATATTTATGCCCAAATTTTTTGCTAATATTTTTTGATATTTTTCGCTATTTCCATCAAATTTTCCTTTTAATTTCTTTTTTATTTTGCCATATATTTGGTCAAATTGTTTTAATATTTTACGTTTTTCCTCATCCGTATAATAATGCTTTTTGTTCATTCCAAATTCTCTTTTCCATTTGTAAATTTTCCTTTGATTTGAACCTAATTTTTTTGCAATTTTTCTTTCAATTTTTGTCCATTCTTTTTCAGAATATTTTCTTCCCATTTGCTTAATTTTTTCTTTAATTTTATCAAATTTTTCCAAAATTTCTCTTTTCTTTTTATTAATTGCATTTGAAAAATGTTCAGAAATTTGTTCAAAATTTGTTCCCAATTGTTCCAATTGATCAAAATTTGTTGCATTTTCTTGTTTCACTTGCAAATTTTGATCAAATAATTGATCAAATTGTGTCTCATGTAATAATTGAGCATTATTTTCACCATAATTTGCATCATTTTGATCATCCGTTTGTCCAATTATTCTTCCATTTTGATCAGTTTCATTCTCTCCATTTTCCTCGGCTTTTTCGTCCCATTTTTGGCCAAATATTTGATCAAAGCTTTTTTCTTCGTTTATCTTTCCAGCATAATTATTAGCAGTTGAATTTAGGAAAATTAATATTAATAATATTATTTTAATTTTCATATTTCTGAATAAAAAAACCATTAAAATGAATACAAATCCTTTTATTAATTGGTTTTATTTCCCATATTTATGCTGATTTATTGCATAGCTTCACACAGTAATTCTACTTATTTTTTAAATTAATGTTTACATTTTTTTCAAAATTCTACTTAGGAATGTTTTATTTTTTTTATAAATTATACTCTATATTATATTTTTTAATTATTTTGAAATGGGTAAAAATTTCGAATTAAATAAATAATCATCAGGCCCTGGATTTATTATTTTACATATTTTTTGTGCATTTTTTACTGCATAAAAAACTCGTTGAATACAGTAGTTCAACTCAATTAGAGCGCGAAGTTTTTCAGATTAATGAAGATGATTAATTAGCGTTTTTCGGTGATAGATAAGAAATTTGGCAGATTTTTTAAATTTTGGACCAAAATCTATCTTTTGAATTGAATTTTTAGAAAGTTTTTTTAGCAATTTAAATATTTATAATAAGTAGAGTTAGGGTTTTTTGTTATTTATTAAATCTGATTTATTTTTAATTTATAAATAATTAAATTTTCACTATAATTAGGGTCTTCTTATGATTGTTCGCTCATTATCCAAAAAAAGGGGGTAATGAATAGGCAAAAACCTATTAAATTTTATCAACATAAAAGGAAAAACAAAAACCGAATGAATCATTTTGAAAATAATTTACATAAAAAGGTTGGTGGTCAAATTGCATTAAAAATTTTTAAATATTTATTTTAAAAATTTAATTGATAATAGCCGATGGATGTGCGTGCCCTGCTGAAAAGCCACAATCACCGCACCATTCCCCCTCATCATCACCAGTGATGCCATCATCCCCCAAACATCATTCTTCTGAGGATGAAGCGGAGGTGAAGCAATCACTACCTCATCATCATCTTTCATCTTCCGACTCGGAAAAAGAAGAACGTTTGTTGGGGGCGGGGATAATTATTAAATAATTGTTGAATATTTTTAATGGCGCGCTTTTTTAATTTAACAGAAAATAGGGAAAAAATGCCCATTTTTGAGCAATAATTATTAAATTGAGTATTTTTAATGGCGCCCTTTTTTAATTTAACAGAAAATAGGGAAAAAATGCCCATTTTTGACCATTTTAAAATAAAAATTGTTTAGCTCAAAATTTATTACGTTTAAAAATCAATTTTAATTATATATCAAAAAGAAATTCTAGAAAAACTTCATGCATGAGTCATAACACCTGAAGCAGTTGGATATGAACTAATGAATTTGAGGAGGATCATCTGCTGTGACAACAAATAGGGACACTTTTTCAAATCTATCTGTTTTTCCCGGATTTTTCACAGTGTAAACACACCCTTTTTCTATCTTTTTATATCATAGATTATGATATGGTAAATTATTTATTCAATCCTTATTTCAAATTATATCATTTGGAATTTAGTAAAAATATATTTCTTAATGCTGACTTTTATTTTTATTAGGAAACTAAATATTTAAAAAATTGTGTCGCCTTAAATTATTATTATTTTAAAGAGCTAATTTGTGCTTACTCTGGAAACAGTTTGTCATCCAAGTGCAACAAAAGGTGGAACTAAAATTTTTCAATATTTTTAAAAAAATTGAACAAATTTCTGAACATTTTTCAAATGCAATTAATAAAAAGAAAAGAGAAATTTTGGAAAAATTTGATAAAATTAAAGAAAAAATTAAGCAAATGGGAAGAAAATATTCTGAAAAAGAATGGAAGAAAATTGAAAGAAAAATTGTAAAAAAATTAGGTTCAAATCAAAGGAAAATTTACAAATGGAAAAGAGAATTTGGAATGAACAAAAAGCATTATTATACGGATGAGGAAAAACGTAAAATATTAAAACAATTTGACCAAATATATGGCAAAATAAAAAAGAAATTAAAAGGAAAATTTGATGGAAATAGCGAAAAATATCAAAAAATATTAGCAAAAAATTTGCGCATAAATATTAGCAGTATTTATAAATGGAAGAAACTATTAAAAAATGGGAATTGTGTAAAAATCAAAATAATGATGAAGAAAAAAGAGAAATTGTTGAAAAATATTTAAAAATAAAAATTGAATTTATGCAAAATGGGAAACATTCGCAGAAGGAATGGAAAGAATTTAGAGCAAAAATTAACCAAATGTTTGAGGTTGATTGTAGAACATTTAAACATGGGCCAAGAAATTAAAAATCAATCAAAACATTTTAAAAGGTGAATTTTAAAATAATTTTTTACAAAATTTTTGTTTTTTTTTTTCAATTTACAGAGCGAAAAATGTTAACAATTGCTGAAAAAATGGAAAAGATTAAACAATATTATCAAATCAAAGAACAAAATCCAAATCTATCCGATGTTAAAATTGCCAAAATTTTAAACATTCCAAGAAGCTCATTACACAAATACAAAGCTGAATTTGGCATTAAAGCAAAAAACAAATTGCTATAATGAGGACAATTATTATTATTATCCCAAGAAGATTTGGAAAATTTCAGTCATAAGAGAAAAAAATGAGAAAATATTTAATTGTTTACAAAAGTTTTTATAAAAAAATTTTCTGTTTATGAAAAAAAATTTTGTGTTATTATTTGGTGTGCTCTAATTATTACATCTTTTTTTATTGGTAGGGTCAATAATTTTCAATATATGGTTAAAAAACCGGAATTTTTAACCCGTAGAATCTTATGGAATTTTAAGAAAGATAATAGAGCTAGCTAATCGGTGCTCCTATAACATGGGATTTGCAAGGGAACAAATCGGTTTCAACACGGGGCAAAACCATTTTTGGCACTTTGCTTCTTTGCTTAAACTGATTCAAAAAAAAATGCTAATCGCCGGCTTAATTTGAAAAAGTGGTCCGTCCCATTCCGACACATATGAGTTATTAAATCGATTTCTTAGATAATTGTAGTTTGACGCCAGATTCTTGATCAGCACCTAAAATTACCCTATAAAAGAGCCCTTGTTTGTTGGGGACATAATAAACATTTTAATGGGGTAGTAGGGCGGCGGCATAACGAAAAGGTTCCCCAAAACTTAAATTTTTAATTGATTTTAGTTAATTACTCCCAATAATTTAAATTAATTAATTAAATCGAATAACATTTTTTCTATTTTACCTTTCCAATGGCGAGCCAATCCAGTGAATTTTTTTTAAACATTAAGCCATAATACTTGGGTGTGAATTTTAAAAATCATAAAAAATTAATTGGTTGACGGATTTGGATGAGCTCTTTTGTATTGCATATGAAAAAGCTGACAATGAGCATAGAGCTAGCTAATCGGTGCTCCTAATCAATGTTGCATTTTAAAAAAAAAACATTAATACAAATTTCTTTTTTTTACGATTATGCACCAAAATAAGCTTAAATAATTTTTTTATTTTTCCAAAAGATTAAAATATTTCCACAGTGATATCAAAATGACAAAAATTTAAATTTTTTATTTTTCATGCCACCTTTTATCATTAAAATTAATTCGAAACCGCATAATATATTTAAAAAAAAAAATTTGTTTTTTTTTGATTAAATTCGCTTTTGGGACCCTTGGCATCCGTTTGTACCCAAATGACAAATTGGACCAGCATTGACACGGGCACCGCGTGCCGTACCATGGGCTATGATGACGGCACATTTTGGCGCTTTTTCTGGCGCAACAATGACACTTACTCATTTGTAATGCCGGCGCCCAAATGTACACAAGGCCAAAGTGGGAAAATATATTTTCTTTAATGACAAATTAAAATTTAAAAAAAATTAATTAATTTAATTATTGGGTGCATAATTTGTTTAACTTTTTTTCTTATAATCAAAAAATTTCTAAATTATTTAAATTTTAAATTTACCAATTCGAATTGTTTGCTATTGCACGATTTAATGTTTTAAATATTCTGTAAACGGATGAGAAAAATAAATTTTTATCATAAATTCAAAAAAAAAAAATTTTTTTTTTAATATTTATTTATTTGAAATTTTCGTATTTTTTTCAATGTTATTTTTCCCAAATATTTTGGTAATAATAATGATCGAACTAATTATAGCAATTTGTTTTGGTTTTAATGCCAAATTCAGCTTTGTATTGGCACATTGAGCTTCTTGGAATGTTTAAAATCTCGGCAATTTTAACATCGGATGAATGTTCCCATTTTCATAAATTCATTTTTTGTTTTAAAATATTTTTCAACAATTTCTCTTTTTTCATCATCATAGTTTTTTTGATTTATAAAAGATTTTCCTTTTTTAAATTGTTTCTTCCATTTATAAATGCTGTTTAGGCTTACTCCCAAATGTTTTGCTATTATTTTTTATATTTTTGTTTTTTTCCCTCCAATTTTTCATTTATTTTGTCATATATTTGATCAAATCGCTTTAATATTTCACGTTTTTCATCATCCGAATATCTGTTTTTGATTAATCCAAATTCTCTTTTCCATTTGTAAATTTTCTCTCTATTGACTCCCAATTTTTGTGCAATTTTTTTCAATTTTATTCCATTCTTTTCTTGTAAATTTCTTTCCCATTTGAATAATTTTCTTTTTAATTTTATCAAATTTTTCCACAATTTCTCTTTTCTTTTTGTCAATTGCATTTGAAAAAGGATCAGAAATTTGTTCAAAATTTATTGGCAATTGTTCCAATTGATAATAATTTATTGCATTTTCTTCTTTTACTTCCAAATTTTCATCAAAAATTTGATCAAATTGAGAAATATTTTCACCATAATTTGCTTCATTTTGGCATCGGTTTGTCCAATTATTCCATTTTCATGAGTTTCATTCTCTCCATTTTCCTCCGATTTTTGGTCCCATTTTTGGCCAAATATTTCATTGAAACTTTTTTCATAGTTTATATTTCCAGCATAAATATTATCAATTGCATTTTTGAAAATTAATAATGAAAATAATATTTTAATTTTCATATTTCTGAATAAAATTAATAAAATGAATACAAATCATTTTAATAATTGGTTTTATTCTCAAATTTTTGCTAATTATTTAAGAAAATTCTACTTAATTTATAATTATGTTTTCTTTCAAAATTCTACTTAGGGTTTTATAGAATCATAATTTGATGAAAATCGAAAGAAATCAATTTATTTTTTAAAGTTTTTTTTGATTATATTATACTCATTTTATATTAATTTTCATGTTTCTGAATAAACCCATTAGATGATTACAAATACTTTTACGAATTCATTTTTATTCCCATATTGTCGCGAAAGCGACGAGGGGTGCCAAAACAGATGATGCCAAGACAAGTGCCCCGCTGGACTTTCTACCTTTAGGCTAAACGGCATTCTTCAATACTTCCGCGCCAGCATCAGTTCGGCCATCGTCAGCGAACTTCGGAGGTTTACCTCCCAGACCCCGAAGTATCTAAGTTTTTGGCCCGATTTGGGCTTCGACAAATTCTCCCCCTTCCTATTTCTCGGCAAAGGACCGATGATCCTCGCCATTACAAATACTTTTACGAATTCATTTTTATTCCATATTTATGCTGATTATTTATTGCTTGGCTTCACGCACATCAGCAAATTCTACTTGTTTTTCTTATAATGATTTTCTTCACACTTCTACTTAATGATTTATAGAATTAATATCGTAAGGGATTGGCACACCCTCAAAAACATTTTAATTTCCCTCAGCAGTCGAACTCTCCACTCTTTATTATCACATTTTCTTATCTCATTTATCCCATTCATCCCCGCTCCTTTTCCGTTCCCTTCATACTTTTCGTTTCCCCAGCGATCAGTTAGTCAGTCGTTAGTCAGTCGAGTCGTTAAGCTATTCGATCAGTCGTTCGTCGATGTAATATTTCAATCACCATTTACCAGGAGAGAATAAATTAGTCTTATTTTTACTCTGATCGCTTATAATTTCGGCCAAATTAATGATTTTTAAGCCTATTTGAGTTATTTTTTTATTTTTTGATGTCCATGTTCGGCCAATTAGTGCCCATTTCAAGGCTCAAAGACCAGTACGATAATTTTTACTGTTATTCGTTGTTTATTAGTCGGCCGTGAGAACGGAAGCCGCGGCGACATTTTTCATTTATCGGAGATGCAATCATTTACAATTCATGCGAACATTCGCGGACATTACTGCGCATTCATTTCAGAGAAGCGACCCTAATGGAATTTTCATGGACATTCACTTGAGAATTAGCAAATCATTCCGAAGAAGATAAGTTTAAGTCCATTTTTTATGTGATGCAATGAATAGAAAGCTAATAATTTGGTAATATTTTGGTTTATTGCAGCATTAAAAAAATAATTATTCGCACAAATTCACCGATTTCTGAATGTATGCCGACAACCCTCTGGGGGTCAGCACCAACTGTGCCTGCGGACAAAATACAGAATTAAAAGTGAAAAGTGAGAACCAAAATGAAGCGATCAACCGACCCGTGTGGCGCATAAACATGCTGAGCCACATGAACTCGAGTTTGGAATTATTTGGAGAAGAGTCAGTCCATGCTTTTGATGATTGGGCTGACCGATTTAAGGATTATCTGTCACTGACAGGGAAAAATTGGACAGAAGAAGAAAAGGTCACTCGCCTTAAGCTGGCCCTCAAGGACACCCCGAGGGAACTATTCAAAGAACTCAAGTCTAACCAAAACAGGACATTCATCAGCGCTTTGGAAGCATTGAGGGCAAAATTGGACTCGCCTCAACGACGGGAAGTGGCAAAGCGGACCCTTTCAGTTTGTCGGCAGCGTGAGGACGAAACAGTTGTCCAATTTTGAGGCGTCTTACGCCACTGATTGACTCAACAAATCCTTCTCTAACGGGTGAAAGACGAAAAGGAAAAATTTGTGAGGAAATTTTGGACCGATTAAGTCCTAACATAAGATTTTTGATTCGTTTGATCGGGCTTACGCAACCCAAAAAATTGGAAATGGTAAAGGCCCAAGCACAGGAACTTGAGGCACTTCTTTTCAGCACTGGAGGCGGTGTTACCACTCACACAACTCATCAATTCGATGACGGAACAACGAGGAAATGAAGAACCAAATGAACAAAACGAAAGAAAATTCGAACAACAATGGCGCAACAATTGTGAAGAATTCGGAAATTCCACTTCACATGACGCGCAGAGCTCCTACTCTGACAACGGAAGGGGTGAAAAATAAAAGGATATGACGAACATTTCTTACCACATCACTGTGTGTGTGTTAGTTGCAGGAAAAAAGCCACGAGTTGTATATGACGCGTCAGCAAGAATAAAAAGTCAAAAATCACTTAGTAACATGTTATTCAGAGGACCAATCTATATGCCAGAATTGCCTAGTTTACTAATAAGATCGCTTTTGCCTAAAATTGCGCTTTGTGGCGATATACAAAGAGCCTTTTGGACTTCTTGAATTACATGAAAATGATAGAAACTTTGTCAAATTCCTTTGACCAATTTTAAAGACAAATGTTTGCGCATTTAGATTTAAACGAGGACCATTTGGTGTAATTCTTCCCCATTTTTACTTTGTGCAACAGTTCGATACCATTTAGAAAATGAACAATCAGGAATTGGCATGAGAAGTTAAACGAAACACATTTATAGCGACAATATATTTGTAGGTTGTCATGATTTTGATGAATCAATTGAAAAATATAAAAATTTAAAAGTGTTATTTGAAATGGCACGAATGAACATAAGAGAATTCATGTCAAATTCTGAAAGAGTAAATAAGGAACGTTTAGTAATGGAAAACCCAAAAATACTTGGTGTAAATTGAGAATAAAAACAGACACTTATCAAATTAAATTTCCTAGTGTTCCTGAAATAGAAAGTATAAGTGGGACAAGGGTTTTAAAAGATTTTTATCTTTTCTTTATATGCAAAATCTTAGAAGTAATTTTATTATATATATGAGATTATTACTAAATGTAATTTCATTTAATTAAAGAGTATAATTTATACAATAAAACATTAATAATTTATAAATCACTAAGTAGAAATGTGAAGAAAATCATTTTTAAAAAACAAGTAGAATTTGCTGATGTGAGTGAAGCCAAGCATTAAATAATCAACATAAATATGGGAATAAAAATGAATTCGTAAAAGTGTTTGTAATCATTTTAATGGTTTTTTATTCAGAAATATGAAAATTAATATAAAAGGAGTATAATTTATAATTACAAAAAAAAAATTTTAAAAATAAATTGATTTCTTTGGGTTTTCATCAAAATATGATTACTAGAAAACCCTAAGTATAATTTTGAAAAAATGATAAACATCATTATAAAAAACAGTAGAATTTTCTTAAATAATTAGCAAAAAATTTGAGAATAAAACCAATTATTAAAAGGATTTATATTCATTTTAATGGTTTTTTTATTCAGAAATATGAAAATTAAAATATTATTTTCAATATTAATTTTCATAAATGCTATTTTTATTATTTATTCTGGAAAGATAAACGAAGAAAAAAGCTTTGATGAAATATTTGGCCAAAGATGGGACGAAAAAGAGGAGGAAAATGGAATAATTGGTACAAACGGATGATCAAAATGAAGGCAAATTATGATGAAAACATTTCTCAATTTGATCAAATTTTTGATGAAAATTTGGAAATGAAAGAAGAAATTGCAACAAATTATGATCAATTGGAACAATTGAAAAATTGTGATCATTTTTCAAATGCAATTGACAAAAAGAAACGAGAAATTGTGGAAAAATTTGGTAAAATTAAAAATAAAATTAAGCAGAAGGAAAAGAAATATTCAACCAAAGAATGGAATTACATTGAAATTAAAATTGCACAAAAATTGGGAGTCAATCGGGAGAAAATTTACGAATGGAAAAAAGAATTTGGATTAATCAAAAACAAATATTCGGATGATGAAAAGCGTAAAATATTAAAGCGATTTGACCAAATAAATGAAAAATTAAATGAAAAGTTGGAAGGAAAAAGAAAAATATGCCAAAAAATAATAGCAAAACATTTGGGCATTGATTTAAGCACCATTTATAAATGGAAGAAACAATTAAACGGAAAACCAATGAAAAATCAAAAAACTGATGAGAAAAAAAGGGAAATTATTGAAAAATATTTGAAAATAAAAAGTGAATTTATGAAAATGGGAAAACATTCACAGAAGGAATGGAAAGAATTTAGAGCAAACATTAAACAAATGTTTGGTGTGAGTGATAGAGCAATTGAAATATGGGCCAAGAAATTAAAGATAAACCAAAACATTTCAAAAGGTGAATTTTAAATAATTTTTTATAATATTTTTGTTTTTGTTTTTTTCAATTTTCAGAGCGAAAAATGTTAACAATTGCTGAAAAAATGGAAAAGATTAAACAATATTATCAAATCAAAGAACAGAATCCAAATCTATCCGATGTTAAAATTGCCAAAATTTTAAACATTCCAACAAGCTCATTACGCCAATACAAAGCCAAATTTGGCAATTAATCAAAAACAAATTGATAAATTAGGACGATCATTATTATTATCCAATGAATATTTGGAAAATTTCAGTCATAAGAGAAAAAAATGAGAAAATATTTAATTGTTTAGAAAAGTTTTATAAAAAAATTTTCTGTTTATGAATTTATGATAAAAATTTTGTCCTTTTTTTATTGGGTTAGAAAATATTTGATAAAATCGTTGATTATGCTAATTTTTTTAATTGGTTTAGTTTAAAATCAAATCAAATGTTCATATTTTTATTTTTATTTTGAAAAGTGAATAAATATGGCAAAAATAATAAATTTATTAATTCAGAGAAAAAGAAATTAAAATTAAAATTAAATTCAAATAAAAAAAAAATTTGTGTTATTATTTGGGGTGCTCTAATTATTGCAACTTTATTTATTGTTCAATAATTTTCAATATATGGTTAAAAAATCGGAATTTTAACCCGTAGAACCTTATGGAATTTTAAGAAAGCTATTTGGGTGAATTTTGATAACCATTTTAGGTATTACCATATCGGTAAAAATATTTATTCAATGAAATCTTTGCTGAGATTGGAAAAATTAAACATTTTTTGGCAAATATTTTTACAAAAAATCGCATTTTTCGTTGGATTTTTCAAAATTATAGCTAAAATATAAATAGCATTAAATTTTATTTTTTTATTGAAAAACCCAGAAACAGATTTCGAATTTATAAAAATCTTTTATTGTCGGCATTTTATTTATTTGGGTGTTGGCCTTGGCGGTGTTTGGCCCAGCACAGTCAGTTCGGACGGATAATGACGATAAACAAAATGTGAATGGAATGCATTTATTTGTTTTTCTAAATATTTTTTAAACAATTTTAATTACATAATAAATTAATTATTAAATTGTAATAAAAAAATCAAAATAGTTTTTTTCTTTGAATTTTTGACATCAAAAAATAAAAATTCCGCCCATTTTTTTTTTAATTTTGATAATTAATATATACTAATTTCATTTTAATAATGTTTGATAAATATGGCAAAAAATGATTAAACTTGTTTAAAAAAAACCATAACCCAGAATTTTTAACCCAGAGAACCCTATGGAATTTTAACATTTCAAAATAATTAAAAATAAAATATAAATTATAATTTACAAATAAAATATTAGTAAAATATTGGTTTCTCTAGATTTTATTATAAAATAATTCGATAAATCACTAAAGTAGAATTTTGAAAAAAAAAAATCATTATAATGCTGAAGTGAGTGAAGCAAAGCAATAAATAATCAGCATAAATATAGGAAATAAAAACAATTATTAAAAGGATTTCTATTCATTTTAATAATTTCATTCAGAAATATGAAAATTAAAATAATATTTTCATTATTAATTTAAATTTTTCGGAATGCAATTGATATCATTTATGCTGGAAAGATAAACGAAGCAAAAAGTTTTGACAAAATATTTGGCCAAAGATGGGACGAAAAATCGGAGGGAAATGGAGAGAATGAAACTGATCAAAATGGAAGAATAATTGGACAAACGGATGGTCAAAATGAAGCAAAAAATGGTGAAAATATTTCTCAATTAGATCATTTTGATGAAAATATTGAAGTGAAAGAAGAAATTGCAACAAATTATGATCAATTGGAACAAATGCATTTTTCAAATTTAATTGACAAAAAGAAACGAGAAATTGTGGAAAAATTTGATAAAATTAAAGATAAAATTAAGCAAAAGGGAAAGAAATATTCAAGAAAAGAATATAATAAAATTGAAAGAAAAATTGCAAAAAAATTGGGCGCAAATAGAGAGAAAATTTACGAATGGAAGAGAGAATTTGGAATGAAGATCAACAAAAATTTGGATGATGAAAAACATAAAATATTGAAGCAATTTGATCAATTATATGGAAAAATAAAAAATAAATTAAAACAAAAATTGAATAGAAAAAGAAAAAAATGTCAAAAAATATTAGCCAAATATTTGCGAATAAGTTATATAAGTATTTATAAAAGGAAAAAACAATTAAAAATTGAAAACTTAGAGAAAAATGAAAAAACAGATGAGCAAAAAAGTGAAATTGTTGAAAAATATTTAAAAATAAAAAATGAATTTATGAAAATGGGAAAACATTCACAGAAGGAATGGAAAGAATTTAGAGAAAAAATTAAACAAATAATTGGAGTGAATTATAATACAATTGAAAGATGGGCAAAGAAATTAAAAATAAATCTAAACAGTTCAAAAGGTAAATTTACAAAAATTTATTTAAATAAATCTTTTTTTTATTTTACAGAGCGAAAAAGGTTAACGATTGACGAGAAAATTGAAAAGATTAAAGAATATTATCAAATCAAAAAACAAAATCCAAAATTCAATGAAGCTAAAATTGCCAAAATTTTAAGCATCCCAACAAGCTCATTAAGTAAATATAAAGCCAAATTTGGCACTTAAATCCAAAAACAAATGCTATAATGAGGCCAATTATTATAGTATCCCATGAAAATTTAGTGAAAAATCAGATGAAAAAGAAAAAAAATTCGAAAATATCAAAAGGTTTACAACAGTTTTTAGTTTGATGCGAATTTGTTTTTATTTTCCGATATTAAATCTACCATTTTCCGGAAATAAAGTTACAATTGTAAATACTATCGAAAAATACACATTTCAGGGTAAACTTACATACAATTGTAAATACTATCGTGAAAATACAATTTATAAATGCGCATTTTCCGGAAATTAAGTTCCAATTGTAAATACTATTAGAAAACCCATTTCCGGTATTAAATTTAGCATTTTCCGTAAAGTTGCAATTGTAAATACTATCGAAAAATACACATTTCAGGGTAAACTTAGATACAATTGTAAATACTATCGTGAAAATGCAATTTATAAATGCACATTTTCCGGAAATTAAGTTGCAATTGTAAATACTATTAGAAAACCCATTTCCGGTATTAAATTTAGCATTTTCCGTAAAGTTGCAATTGTAAATACTATCGAAAAATACACATTTCAGGGTAAACTTACATACAATTGTAAATACTATCGTGAAACTGCGCATTTTTCGGTAATAAAAAATCTAGCACTTTCCGGAAATAAAGTTACAATTGTAAATACAATCGGAAAATACACCTTTTCCGATATAAATCTACCATTTTCCGGAAATAAAGTCACAATTGTAAATACTATCCGAAAATACACATTTTCAGATACAAATTTAACATTTTCTGGAAATAAAGTTTACAATTGTAAATACTAGCGGAAAATACACATTTCAGGGTAAACTTACAACAATTGTAAATACTATCGTGAAAATGCGCATTTTTCGGTAATAAATTTATAAATGCGCATTTTCCGGAAATTAAGTTGCAATTGTAAATACTATCGAAAAATACACATTTCAGGGTAAACTTACATACAATTGTAAATGCTATAGGAAAATACACATTTCAGGGTAAACTTACAACAATTGTAAATACTATCGTGAAACTGCGCATTTTTCGGTAATAAAAAATCTAGCACTTTCCGGAAATAAAGTTACTTGTAAATACAATCGGAAAATACACCTTTTCCAATATAAATCTACCATTTTCCGGAAATAACGTTACAATTGTAAATACTATCCGAAAATACACATTTTCAGACACAAATTTAACATTTTCTGGAAATAAAGTTTACAATTGTAAATACTAGCGGAAAATACACATTTCAGGGTAAACTTACAACAATTGTAAATACTATCGTGAAAATGCGCATTTTTAGGTAATAAATTTATAAATGCGCATTTTCCGGAAATTAAGTTGCAATTGTAAATACAATCGGAAAATACACCTTTTCCGATATAAATCTACCATTTTCCGGAAATAACGTTACAATTGTAAATACTATCCGATTTAACATTTTCTGGAAATAAAGTTTACAATTGTAAATACTAGCGGAAAATACACATTTCAGGGTAAACTTACAACAATTGTAAATACTATCGTGAAAATGCAATTTATAAATGCGCATTTTCCGGAAATTAAGTTCCAATTGTAAATACTATTAGAAAACCCATTTCCGGTATTAAATTTAGCATTTTCCGTAAAGTTGCAATTGTAAATACTATCGAAAAATACACACTTCAGGGTAAACTTACATACAATTGTAAATACTATCGTGAAAATGCAATTTATAAATGCACATTTTCCGGAAATTAACTTCCAATTGTAAATACTATTAGAAAACCCATTTCCGGTATTAAATTTAGCATTTTCCGTAAAGTTGCAATTGTAAATACTATCGAAAAATACACAGTTCAGGGTAAACTTACATACAATTGTAAATACTATCGTGAAAATGCAATTTATAAATGCGCATTTTCCGGAAATTAAGTTGCAATTTATAAAATGCGCATTTTCCGGAAATTAAGTTCCAATTGTAAATACTATCGAAAAATACACATTTCAGGGTAAACTTACATACAATTGTAAATACTATCGTGAAAATGCAATTTATAAATGCGCATTTTCCGGAAATTAAGTTCCAATTGTAAATACTATTAGAAAACCCATTTCCGGTATTAAATTTAGCATTTTCCGTAAAGTTGCAATTGTAAATACTATCGAAAAATACACACTTCAGGGTAAACTTACATACAATTGTAAATACTATCGTGAAAATGCAATTTATAAATGCACATTTTCCGGAAATTAAGTTGCAATTGTAAATACTATCGAAAAATACACAGTTCAGGGTAAACTTACATACAATTGTAAATACTATCGTGAAAATGCAATTTATAAATGCGCATTTTCCGGAAATTAAGTTGCAATTGTAAATACTATCGAAAAATACACATTTCAGGGTAAACTTACATACAATTGTAAATACTATCGTGAAAATGCAATTTATAAATGCGCATTTTCCGGAAATTAAGTTCCAATTGTAAATACTATCAGAAAACCCATTTCCGGTATTAAATTTAGCATTTTCCGTAAAGTTGCAATTGTAAATACTATCGAAAAATACACATTTCAGGGTAAACTTACATACAATTGTAAATACTATCGTGAAAATTCAATTTATGAATGCACATTTTCCGGAAATTAAGTTGCAATTGTAAATACTATCGAAAAATACACAGTTCAGGGTAAACTTACATACAATTGTAAATACTATCGTGAAAATGCAATTTATAAATGCGCATTTTCCGGAAATTAAGTTGCAATTGTAAATACTATCGAAAAATACACATTTCAGGGTAAACTTACATACAATTGTAAATACTATCGTGAAAATGCAATTTATAAATGCGCATTTTCCGGAAAATAAGTTCCAATTGTAAATACTATTAGAAAACCCATTTCCGGTATTAAATTTAGCATTTTCCGTAAAGTTGCAATTGTAAATACTATCGAAAAATACACATTTCAGGGTAAACTTACATACAATTGTAAATACTATCGTGAAAATGCAATTTATAAATGCACATTTTCCGGAAAATAACTTCCAATTGTAAATACTATTAGAAAACCCATTTCCGGTATTAAATTTAGCATTTTCCGTAAAGTTGCAATTGTAAATACTATCGAAAAATACACAGTTCAGGGTAAACTTACATACAATTGTAAATACTATCGTGAAAATGCAATTTATAAATGCGCATTTTCCGGAAATTAAGTTGCAATTTATAAAATGCGCATTTTCCGGAAATTAAGTTCCAATTGTAAATACTATCGAAAAATACACATTTCAGGGTAAACTTACATACAATTGTAAATACTATCGTGAAAATGCAATTTATAAATGCGCATTTTCCGGAAATTAAGTTCCAATTGTAAATACTATCAGAAAACCCATTTCCGGTATTAAATTTAGCATTTTCCGTAAAGTTGCAATTGTAAATACTATCGAAAAATACACATTTCAGGGTAAACTTACATACAATTGTAAATACTATCGTGAAAATGCAATTTATAAATGCACATTTTCCGGAAATTAAGTTGCAATTGTAAATACTATCGAAAAATACACATTTCAGGGTAAACTTACATACAATTGTAAATACTATCGTGAAAATGCGCATTTTTCGGTAATAAATTTATAAATGCGCATTTTCCGGAAATTAAGTTCCAATTGTAAATACTATCGAAAAATACACATTTCAGGGTAAACTTACATACAATTGTAAATGCTATAGGAAAATACACATTTCAGGGTAAACTTACAACAATTGTAAATACTATCGTGAAACTGCGCATTTTTCGGTAATAAAAAATCTAGCACTTTCCGGAAATAAAGTTACTTGTAAATACAATCGGAAAATACACCTTTTCCAATATAAATCTTCCATTTTCCGGAAATAACGTTACAATTGTAAATACTATCCGAAAATACACATTTTCAGACACAAATTTAACATTTTCTGGAAATAAAGTTTACAATTGTAAATACTAGCGGAAAATACACATTTCAGGGTAAACTTACAACAATTGTAAATACTATCGTGAAAATGCGCATTTTTCGGTAATAAATTTATAAATGCGCATTTTCCGGAAATTAAGTTGCAATTGTAAATACAATCGGAAAATACACCTTTTCCGATATAAATCTACCATTTTCCGGAAATAACGTTACAATTGTAAATACTATCCGATTTAACATTTTCTGGAAATAAAGTTTACAATTGTAAATACTAGCGGAAAATACACATTTCAGGGTAAACTTACAACAATTGTAAATACTATCGTGAAAATGCGCATTTTTCGGTAATAAATTTATAAATGCGCATTTTCCGGAAATTAAGTTGCAATTGTAAATACTATCGAAAAATACACATTTCAGGGTAAACTTACATATAATTGTAAATACTATCGTGAAAATGCAATTTATAAATGCACATTTTCGGGAAATTAAGTTGCAATTGTAAATACTATCGAAAAACACACAGTTCAGGGTAAACTTACATACAATTGTAAATACTATCGTGAAAATGCAATTTATAAATGCGCATTTTCCGGAAATTAAGTTCCAATTGTAAATACTATCAGAAAACCCATTTCCGGTATAAAATTTAGCATTTTCCGTAAAGTTGCAATTGTAAATACTATCGAAAAATACACATTTCAGGGTAAACTTACATATAATTGTAAATACTATAGGAAAATATACATTTCAGGGTAAACTTACAACAATTGTAAATACTATCGTGAAAATGCGCATTTTTCGGTAATAAAAAATCTAGCACTTTCCGGAAATAAAGTTACAATTGTAAATACAATCGGAAAATACACCTTTTCCGATATAAATCTACCATTTTCCGGAAATAACGTTACAATTGTAAATACTATCCGATTTAACATTTTCTGGAAATAAAGTTTACAATTGTAAATACTAGCGGAAAATACACATTTCAGGGTAAACTTACAACAATTGTAAATACTATCGTGAAAATGCGCATTTTTCGGTAATAAATTTATAAATGCGCATTTTCCGGAAATTAAGTTGCAATTGTAAATACTATCGAAAAACACACAGTTCAGGGTAAACTTACATACAATTGTAAATACTATCGTGAAAATGCAATTTATAAATGCGCATTTTCCGGAAATTAAGTTCCAATTGTAAATACTATCAGAAAACCCATTTCCGGTATTAAATTTAGCATTTTCCGTAAAGTTGCAATTGTAAATACTATCGAAAAATACACATTTCAGGGTAAACTTACATATAATTGTAAATACTATAGTAAAATATACATTTCAGGGTAAACTTACAACAATTGTAAATACTATCGTGAAAATGCGCATTTTTCGGTAATAAATTTATAAATGCGCATTTTCCGGAAATAAAGTTACAATTGTAAATACTATCCGAAAATACACATTTTCAGATACAAATTTACCATTTTCTGGAAATAAAGTTTACAATTGTAAATACTATCGAAAAATACACATTTCAGGGTAAACTTACATACAATTGTAAATGCTATAGGAAAATATACATTTCAGGGTAAACTTACATACAATTGTAAATGCTATAGGAAAATACACATTTCAGGGTAAACTTACAACAATTGTAAATACTATCGTGAAACTGCGCATTTTTCGGTAATAAAAAATCTAGCACTTTCCGGAAATAAAGTTACAATTGTAAATACAATCGGAAAATACACCTTTTCCGATATAAATCTACCATTTTCCGGAAATAACGTTACAATTGTAAATACTATCCGATTTAACATTTTCTGGAAATAAAGTTTACAATTGTAAATACTAGCGGAAAATACACATTTCAGGGTAAACTTACAACAATTGTAAATACTATCGTGAAAATGCGCATTTTTCGGTAATAAATTTATAAATGCGCATTTTCCGGAAATTAAGTTGCAATTGTAAATACTATCGAAAAATACACATTTCAGGGTAAACTTACATACAATTGTAAATACTATCGTGAAAATACAATTTATAAATGCGCATTTTCCGGAAATTAAGTTCCAATTGTAAATACTATCAGAAAACCCATTTCCGGTATTAAATTTAGCATTTTCCGTAAAGTTGCAATTGTAAATACTATCGAAAAATACACATTTCAGGGTAAACTTAGATACAATTGTAAATACTATCGTGAAAATGCAATTTATAAATGCACATTTTCCGGAAATTAAGTTGCAATTGTAAATACTATTAGAAAACCCATTTCCGGTTTAAATTTAGCATTTTCCGTAAAGTTGCAATTGTAAATACTATCGAAAAATACACATTTCAGGGTAAACTTACATACAATTGTAAACACTATCGTGAAAATACAATTTATAAATGCGCATTTTCCGGAAATTAAGTTCCAATTGTAAATACTATTAGAAAACCCATTTCCGGTATTAAATTTAGCATTTTCCGTAAAGTTGCAATTGTAAATACTATCGAAAAATACACATTTCAGGGTAAACTTAGATACAATTGTAAATACTATCGTGAAAATGCAATTTATAAATGCACATTTTCCGGAAATTAAGTTGCAATTGTAAATACTATTAGAAAACCCATTTCCGGTATTAAATTTAGCATTTTCCGTAAAGTTGCAATTGTAAATACTAGCGGAAAATACACATTTCAGGGTAAACTTACAACAATTGTAAATACTATCGTGAAAATGCGCATTTTTCGGTAATAAATTTATAAATGCGCATTTTCCGGAAATAAAGTTACAATTGTAAATACTATCCGAAAATACACATTTCAGATACAAATTTACCATTTTCTGGAAATAACGTTTACAATTGTAAATACTATCAGAAAATACACATTTTCAGATACAAATTTACCATTTTCTGGAAATAAAGTTTACAATTGTAAATACTAGCGGAAAACGCGCATTTCCAAGGTAATAAATTTACAAATGCAAAAATTTGGTTAGAATTGTAAATATTATCTTGAAAACAGAAACTTTGTAAAAAATTGATCTTCTTAATATAACTATTTCATGATAAAAATTTTTAGTTTAAAATTATCCTTATTCGAAAAAAAAACTAAACTAAAATATTTAATAATTTAATTTATAAGTTTTTGATTAAGTTTTTATGTGTTTCAACCTAAAAAGCGTTAAGAAAAAATTTATTTGCCGCCTATTCGAGGGTTTAATGCATATTGTGCCAATCTTTCGGTTTTTTTTTTGCCTTTTTATGTGCTTTTTCAGTACTTATTTTATCGAAAATTTTTTGTTGCACTTTGATGACTAACTGTTTCCAGAGTAAGGACAAATTAGCCCTTTAAAATAATAATAATTTAAAGCGACACAATTTTTTATTAGTTTCCTAATAAAAATTAAGTCAACATTAAGAAATATATTTACTAAATTCCAAATGATACAATTTGAAATAAGAATAGAATAAAAAATTTTGGCGCTAGTTTAAAAGAGGTCCATTTTGAAAATTTTTTGCACTTTTTTTTGGTCTAATTTTTGTTTTTGTATTTTTACACATAATGATGAATACACCGGGGTTTTCGAGGCTGCTGATCACGAATATGACATCCATTTAGACCAATTCCTAATTCCGGACCCGAACTTGAACAAAAAGTCGAAAATTTAAATTTTCGAATTTTTGTTCAAATTCGGGTCCGGGATTAGGAATTGGTCTAAATAGATGTCATATTCGTGATCAGTGACCTTGAAAACCCCAGCAGATAGTTGGTTTCAAGACTTTAAAACAAAAAAATTTGAAAAAAATTAGACCGAAAAAGTGCAAAAAAAAAAAAAATTCAAAATGGACATCTTTTAAACTAGCGCCAAAATTTCCAGTGCCATTAATCTATGATATAAAAAGATAGAAAAGTGTGTGTTAAAAAGGTGGAAATTTAGAAAAATGGTAATATTTGAAAAAAAAAAAGTGTCCCTATTTGTCGTCAGCAGATGATACTTCTCAAATTCATTAGTTCATATCCAACTGCTTCTGGTGCCTATGAATCAGGCATGAAGTTTTTCTGTAATTTTTTTTGAAATATAATAAAAATTATTTTAAACGTAATAAATTTGGAGCCAAACAATTTTTTTAAATGCTCAAAAATGGCATTTTTTGCCCTTTTTAGGGATCTCATTAAAAATATTCAACAATTATTTAATAATTATCCCCTCGCCCCCAACAAACGTTCTTCTTTTTCCGAGTCGGAAGATGAATGATGGTGAGGTGGTGGTGGCTTCACCTCCGCTTCATCCTCAGAAGAAGAAGCAGAATGATGTTTGGGGGATGATGGCAAAGAAGAATGTTTGGGGGATGATGGCATCACTGGTGATGATGAGGCAGAATGATGCGGTGATTGTGGCTTTTCAGCAGGGCATGCACATCCATCGGCTATTATCAATTAATTTTTTCAAACAAATATTTAAATTATTTTCAAAATGACTCATTCGTGTTTTTCCTTTATGTTGATAAAATTTAATAGGTTTTTTGCCTATTCATAATCTTTTTTTTATCTATTTTTGCTAATGACCTAATAATCGTAAAAAAAAACCCTGATTATAATTGAAAATTTAATTATTCGTCATAAAAATATTTAAAATATTTTTATAAAGATTAAAAATAAATCAGATTTAATAAATAACAAAAAAAAACCCGAACTCTACTTATAAATATTTAAATTGAAAAAAAAAGATTTAATATTCAAAAATAATCAAAATGAACGTAATTCCCCCCCCCCCTCGTAACAAACTTTCTTCATTATCAGCATCATCGGAAGAAGATGAAGAAGAATGTTTGGGTGATGATGGTTTCACTGGTGGTGATGATGAGGAGGGATGTTGCGGTGATTGTGCTCGTCCATGGACTTCAAATTTTTTTTATATTAAATATTAAAATAAATAAATTGTACAATAATTTATATTGCCATTTTATTCAAATTTCGAATTTAAGTAACTTGATTTAAATATTTTGTTATTTATATAAAAATAGTAATAATAATAAAAATACCATAACGTTCTTCGAGTTTTTTCAATTGTGAATGGATAACGCCGGCATTTCCTAAATTATTATTATTAATTTAATTAATATTGTTTTATTTATTTAAACAAACCGAAGCCAACGAAAACGGCAGCCAAAAGGAAAAACGGCAAAAATGAAATGAATTTAGTCATTTTTAATTGTTTTTTGGACAAAAAAATGAAATTGTTTTCGATTTACAAATGAAATGCTTAATAAAATTGGCATTCTACGCTTTTTATATGTTTTTTTCAGACAAAAATTAATTACTTTTTTTTTTATTTTTACATAAAATGCCAACAACTTCCGCTGCAAAACCGGAAATGAAATTGTTGTTTTTGAGAAGCAAATATTACATAAACAAGCCCAATTTTTGCCGGAGAAATGTTTGCCAATATTTTTAAATACAAATAAACATATTTTGAAAAAGCATAGATTTTATATTATTTGTATAACAAATTCACAAGAAAATTTTTTTCAATTAAAATATCCAAAAGATGATAATTTATGAATATAGGTTTTATTTTTTTTAATTTTACATAAAAAATGACATACCTAAACAAACCCGCTTCACCAAAGCAAAATCGCTTCATTAACTAAAGTTAAATAATTTGATAACAAATGTAGAAACCTGGATTTATTTTTTATTATTTAATTCCATTTTCGTACAATTTTCGTATGGAAAAACTTTTCGAAAATTTATCAACCCTTTAATATTTTTATGTGTTACTCAATTTGTAGAACAATGTCGGCTCGAATTTTTAATTATACTTCATGATGATTTGAAATTCGTAACAAATTAACAAAATTTGATTTAATTGTTATTTCCCATTAGCTGAATTAACGGAATTGAACCTGCTAATTTGTTGATGGCTTTTAATTTTGCAGCTAATCCCTCGGCAAAATTTTAGAATTTTTTATTCATTCAAAATTTTAAATTTGCTACATACAAAAAACTGTCTGTTTTCAATACAAGTCATGGAGCTTTGAAGAAAAAAAACGGCAGTTTTCGTAAAAAAATTTACAGTAATTGGCCCCTGTTTAAATATAATTCAAACACTGATTTTCAAGTCGTCTGTGCCCGAGATGATTGCAAATATTACGGTAAATGGTTTTTAGTTTCTAATTAATTTATATCATGGAAAAAAAATACATGGAATTAAAGCTTTATTTTTTCGGTACTATTATGTTTTTTTTTTGTGTGTGAATTGTTGACGAACAAAAAGATGCTTGTTGATATCAATGGAAAAAAATTTAGAAAATTAAATACTTGATTCCCTCTAATAAAGCCACCCAGAGAGACTTTTATTTTTCAGCCCCTTCCGCGGGTGGTGTCCCGACCAGGAAGGGGCGTATTTCGATAAATGGTCTTCGTTTCTAGCTTTGGCTTCGATTGCTAAGTCGCGCTTCGCCGGCTCCCTCAAAAACCGTCAGTAATGGACAATCCGTCCGAAACGGACAATAAATGATGATAAATAGCACCAATTATCTATTATGTTTTTATCAATTTAAATTCAATTTCGCGCAATTATAAATAAAAACTTGAGGTTAAAAAACAAATTTTGCTGACGGATTGTCTGACGCATGCCCAGTGAAGTATTGTCCATTACTGGCGGACTGAATGATTTTTTTTTAATTTCTCCGCGCCACCATTAAAATTGACATTCGAAAATTTAAAAAATATATATTTTCTGCCAGTCTAATGGAGCATCAAATATTCACGGTCTTAAAATTGAAAAATTTAATAAGGCAATAAAATAAAATGGGACTGAATTGGACGCGATGCTAAAAATCGTATAGTTTTTTTTCATATGCTTAAACAATAATTCGCATATTAAAATATTATTATCATATGCTAAGTGCAATTCACATTTTTCTCCACACATTGGTGTTGGCCTAAATCTCATTTTTACGCGAATTTCCCCTTATTAGGCTGTCATAAATATATTGGCACTCTGCCAAAAGTGGGCATGCCAAAATACATATAGGCAAACAAAGATATATGCCATGCCAAAATTGGGCGCATAGTTCCATTGCGTGTATAGTGGGCTATAATAGGCAGGGAAGCATATTAATTTGAGAAAAACAAAAATCTATTTCTCTATATGAATATTGGCACTGTATTTTGCCGATCTCTTTCTCTGGTTTCATAACTCTCGCTTTCTCTGATGTATCTCATAATTGCACGAACATTTTATGTATGTATGACTGACTCTCTTTCTCTGATGTAGCCCATATTTGCACAGATATTTTGTGTATGTATGGCTTAACAATGGATTTTAGGCACAGGACCAAATCATTGAGGGGGGAGGGGCAATGATTTCGCAAATTTGGCCCTGCGCAATGTGCCAACACATCGCTAACTGTGTTTGTTTCTCTGCCCACTCTCTTCATTGGCATGTGCTATCTGGCTTTGTTTGACTGTCTTCCATGTGCTATTGCTTCGCATTTGCATGCCGTGCAGTCTTTTCGCTGAGAGTGCCAATATAAAAGCGGTGCCAAACTCAGCCAATGGCACTTCATTTTCAAACAACTCTCTCTCACTAACTGTTGCACATTCCCCAATCTTATTTTTCTTCCTTAGTAAGTAGTTTTTGGTGCACAATGCGCACTTTTCTGTTCATAACCGTAGTCGGGTTGGTGTTGGCCGTAATCATAGAGAGTGGTAATTAAAAAATTAAAAAAAAATTTTGATTTGTCATAAATTTTTTTATATTATTTTAGTAAATGCGGCTCCAAATTCGCCGAAAAAGGGTGATGACGATAAATTATTATTTACTATAATTAATGTAAATTTCAAAGTAAATTATAGACAAAAATTTTTGCAATGCTTAATTCTTAGTGTCGGTGGGAGGATGTAATTTGTTGAAAAATTGAATATCTAAAACAACAATAATTTTTATTATTAGTTAGTAGTCCGAGAAAATCGCCCGACTAAATTATTATCATAAATAAAATTTACAAATTGTTTTGGAAAATCTTAATTCAGGGTAGGGGGGGGGGATAAAATCCCAAATATGTACCAAATATGTAAATAAAATATTTAAAATGGTTATAAACCCGGTAAATTATTATCATAAATATTTATTTTTAAACTAATAATTTATTTATCATTATTTTTATATCCAGGTAGTACTCCGCCGGGATCGCCAAAATCAACGAAACCCGGTAAATTATTATCATAAATATTTATTTTTAAACTAATAATTTATTTATCATTATTTCAATAAATGCAGGTAATCATAGTCCGACGGGATCGCCGAAAAAAGCCGGCAAATTATTTTTTAAATAAAATATTTAGGTTTACATTCTTAGTGGTTTATATGTTTTTGTCAAATTCAAAAGCTGATTTTTGGGATAAATTTGGTTTTTATTGTGTTTTATAAAGAATTTTTTGAAAATCATTAAAAAAATGTAAATTAATGGTTTTTTTCCAAATGTTCCCGGGGCCCAAACGGCGGTGCATAAATGGCCCCGAATCATTAAAATAAAATTTTAACGGTGCTAAATGAATTTTCAAAAAAACAATAAAATATGTGTTATTAATAAGTTATTTTTCACGATTTTAGGACAATCGCCGCCTCATAGTCCGAGAGGTGGGCACGGCAACAACAAAATAAATTAATTTTTCACAATTTTAGGAAAATCACCGCATGGCAGTCCAAAACCTCAAAAAGACCATAAAAATGAGCATGGTAACCAACAGAACCATGCTACCACTAACACATTTATTCAGAAATGACAAAAATTTTTATCTCAAATTAACATAAAAAATGACAAATTTTTATAAATTTTGTTTTAATTAATTTATATAACATACATATTTATCAGAAATGGCAAAACATTTTATCTCAAATAACAGTAAAATTGTTGTTATTTTTTGTTTGTTTCGCCCCAAATGTCTCCGGGTCCCAAACGGCGGTGCATAAATGGCCACACGGATTATTAAAATAAATTTTAAGGATGTTCAATGAATTTTTTAAAAACAATAAAATAAGTTACTAATAAGTTATTTTTCACTATTTTAGGACAAACTCTGCCTCATAGTCCGAGAGGTGGGAACGGCAACAACAAAAATAAATTATTAAAAATAAATTATTTTCACAATTTTAGGAAAATCACCGCATGGCAGTCCAAAACATGAAAAAGACCATAAAAATGAGCATGGTAACCAACAGCAGAGAGGGAGGGGGACCCACGCATTTCGGCGCGCTCGTTTCGGCGCCAGCTCGTTTTTCCACGATAGCTTTTTTCTTTGGCATACAAATCCAACAATCTTGGTATCATTCGAAAGCTCTTAACATGCTGTATTAGCCTTACAAAAAGCCAAAAGATTTTCAAGCGTAGAAAAAATTTTTATTAAGAAAAAACTTCAAAAATTTTTACTTTTCGCAATTTTCATGTATAACTAACTTTTTTGGTAATTGTCGAATGGCGAAGCAATAGCTTAGAAAAAGCTTCTAAACATGTTAAGCTTTCGAATGATATAAAGAAATGTTGGATTTGGATGAGATAGAAAAAAGTTAGAGTGGAAAAACATGCTGGCGCCGAAACGCAGTGTACCCCCAACAGAACCATGCTATCGCTAATACATTTATTCGGAAATGACAAAATTTTTATCTCAAATTAACATACTAATGACGACGTCATTTTTTGAAATTACATAAAACCCCCTAAAAGATTTTATTTTTTCCCCCAATTTTAGTCCATTCAACTGGCAGCCCGAAAAAAGGTTATAAATTGCAAAATTTTTACTCCAATAAAAAAAAATTGCATTTAAATTGATGAACAAATATAATAATTAATTATTAAAATAAAATGCCCATTTTTGAATCATTCAAAAAATAATGAAAATGTGTTATTTTAATCATTTTATTTTTCGCCTTTTAGGAAAATCGCCGCATGCCAGTCCGAAAAAAGGTTATAAAAAAAAAATTCACTTTTGCTGAATGAAATAAAAGTGCCATTTAAAAAATCTTCAGAATTAATTTTTTGTTTTGTTTAAATGGGTAATTTTTGCTTAAAAAAAAGTGCCTTAAAAAACCCATAAAAATATTTATTTATTGCTAATGTAAGATATCGAAAATAGGTAATTTTTGCCCAGAAATAAACGAGCCATTAAAAAAATTCATAATTAATTTTTTGTTTGTTGTTAAAATAGAGAAAATAAATAAAATTCCCATCTTTCTTAGTTCCAAATGTGGTGCAGAAAGTCACAGTCCACAACCAACCTCCGCCAGCTGCTGGTGAATTATGCGTATTTAAAAAAATAATTTTTATTTTTCACATCGGAAATAAAAAGTCAGGCTAATAATTAATCTGAAATTTTTCTACAAAAAAAAAATGTGACATAAATTTTGTTGACAAATAAAGCAAAAATTTGATTAAATTCTCTTTTTTCCGAGTCGCCCAATAAATTACATTTGTTTTTTTTATGACAGACATTTTTTGCGCCAAATTTTGCTAATCATTAGTCATAAAATGCCTTTTTTTTTTCTCGGCATGCCTATTTTTGGAAAATCATTTCGAATGCCGACTTCATCCCCCGCTTCCCTGAATCCATGACTAATCAATCACACACTTCTGAAATCCAATTTATATAATATGTCACCCTAATTAAATGCAATTAAGCTAGATGAAAAAAAAAGTCTTGCAAAAGTTTGTGCAATTTGTTTATATCTTGACATTTTTTGTGTGCCTTTTCCATGCCGAATTCACCCCCGCCTTCCTCAATCCATATCAAATTTATTGCACCCTAATTAAATGTAATTAAGCTGCTTCACACCCTGTGCCACCAACACCAGGGAACAGCCCTACTGCGCATGACAGTCACCCAAGCCCAGCAGTTGCCCCTGTTGCCGCCGCTGCCACTTTGGGCCATGGACAACAAGAAAGTGCCGCCGACGTGTCGCGTGGTGATGTAACCCGTAAGTGTCTTCTTTATGTTCTTGTACAATTAATTTTTTGTTTAAAATAATGTAAAATTTGGATATAATTAAAATTATTTAATTTATTTATTCATTTATTCATGGCGTTCTTCACCTTTTCAAAATTTTTCGTATAAAAATTCATTTTTATTTTAAAATATTTAAAAATTATTTTTTTAAATTTATTATGGGTAGCATTTTTCAATTCATTTTTATGGAAATTAAAGTGTGTCTCTATGAAAATAGAGTTTAAAAAAAAATCGCAAAAAGGTGCACTAAAAAGATTTAAGAAAAATCAAAAATATTTTATTATTCACATTCTTTATTTATTTATTTTTTTTTAAATTTTGACGCGTTATTTCTTAAAAAAATTGGTCATTTTTTGACATTTTTCGTCATAATATTTTGTTAAATAATTTTGGGTTTTTCCATACTAAAAATCCCAGCCCAACTCACGAAAGTGGATATTGAATTACCACCAAATTTGTTCTCCGACCTTCCGCGGGGAGAGAAATGGCGGGGAAGAAAATTTCCCGAGAAAATCTTTTCTTTATTGCTGGATAAATTTAAAAAAAAATTATCGGTAAGCAACTTCTTTGTCGGGGAGGGGGAAGGGGCGAGAAATTTTCATAAAAATCAAAAAAAAAAATTTCTCAGAGACTCATTCAAATTCACTCTCATCCGATTTAAGGGTAAGGAATCACAATTCCCCGCACCGGGTCGGGCATGAACTTTATTTAAATCACGAGGGTTGGCAAAAATATGGATATAAAGAGGGCACGGATTTTTAAGGGCGATAAAGTCCAAAATAAGGCCGTAAATAAGGGCGAAAAAATCGCGAAATAAGGGCGAAAAAGTTCCAAATTTAGGGTGTATAATTTTTTTAAATTGCTGTTTTTTATATGAAAATAATTGAAAATTAAGGCAAATAATTTTATTCATTGATTACAGTTGCAATTAATTAAAATCGAAATTTTGAATGCATTTTTCAAAATTAAGAAAATTTCAAAAACCAAAATTTTTGTCAAGAAAAAAAATAAATTACAAAAATTTTAGTCAACAAAAAAATTTATATGGAAAATTTTTTGAAAATTTGCCAAAAAAATGTGATCACGAAAATTTTTTTTTTAAATTGGATTTTTGTTCAAGAATTTGTGAATTTTATATGAAAAATTTTAAAAATCGCGAAATAAGGGCAAAAATATGGGCGAAACGCCAAAATAAGGACAAAAACTTATTTTAAGGGCGAAACATCTAAAATAAGTGATTTTTAAGGGCGAATAAGGGCGTTAAAACGCAAAATTTTAGAACAAAAAGTGTGTTTTTCGTGCATTTCTCGTCGAGTTAAAGGCGCAGAAAAAATAAGTAAAAACTTATAAATCCGGGCCCCCAAGATATAAAATCGCAAAAATATGGCCATTTATTTCTTGCCCTCTAAGCCTCCCACAGGCCAGGAAAAAAAATATTATGGATTTCCATATAATTGCCAACCATATAAATCACTTTTTTCAAAGTTGACATGGACGACGACGATGATAAAACAGTGGAAAATCTGCGCGAGGTCCGCGAGTTGCCAACAGTTGGCGGTTCTGAATCCAGCGCCATGAAGGATGGTAAAATTTTTAAATCCTACAAATTTTTTTAAAAATTTCAAAATTTTACAAAATTTTTTTAAATTTCTAAAATTAATTTCATACAAACAGGGGATGATGATTCTGCTGCCGTTTCGACTGACAACAACAACAACAACAACAACAACCGCCAGGCAATTTTTACGGAAATTTATGGAAATATTCTGAAAGACATAAAATTGGAATTCAAAAATGGCACTTCCATTTTTTGGCATTTTGTATGATCAAAAAAAAATGCCGTAATTAGGTTGACCGATTAAATTTTTGACCATTTTTTCTTGCAGGCGAGCAACCAGTTCCGAGATTTCTCTGGATCTTTTTAGGTTTTCTATTTTTTTTATTTTTGAAATTTAGGGTTGCAACGGGGAGGAAACCCACCGAA
The DNA here is from genome assembly GCA_023374025.1 of Heterodera schachtii. Taxonomy (NCBI): domain Eukaryota; kingdom Metazoa; phylum Nematoda; class Chromadorea; order Rhabditida; family Heteroderidae; genus Heterodera; species Heterodera schachtii. The sequence continues at coordinate 2,315,115 of SIJG01000006.1, read as the reverse complement.
AATTTTGTCGGGAATGGCCGAGAATTTTTAAAAAATGCCTCGGGGAGCAACACCACCCTCGTCGGCAAGGAAATTTACGAAAAAAGTCGAACAAATTTTTCGAAATTTCTAAAAGACCAACCCAATTATAAATTACAAAATTAATTTTAATTTTCAGGCCGGACCAGCGCCAGTTGATGATGACTGAGATGGGTGCTGGCGAAGAAACTGTGGAGCGATGATGCCAACCAAGAACCCAAAACTGTTGTAGTAGATGTAGAAAAAAAAGAACTGGGCATCATCACGCTATTCTTGTGTAAAACGATCGGTTTTACCTGTTTTCGGGAAAAAAATTCGGGAAAAAATTCACAAAAAAACCTCACATTGTGCACCATTTTCTATCATTTATTGAGTAAAGAATTTTCGGGAAATTTGTTAATGTTTGTCTAAGTGATCAGAGGTATCCTTTTGGCGCCACATAGAATTTTCGGGGAAAATGTTGTTGTTTTTTTTTGAAGTTATTTTAAGTGAAAAGCGCACAACGCATTGGTGCCGCCGCCCTAGGCAAATTGGAAATTTTGCAGATAATTTGGGTAAATTTTGGGTGTCCGATGGGCTGTCAGGTCTTTTCGGGGAAATAAATTTGTTTTTTAATTGTAATTTAGCAACAAAAATGTTGTGATTTTTTGGCTAAATTGTCAGCACCACCGCACCTAAAAATCTTAGCTTTTCGCTGGTCCAGAAAATTAACGCCCTTTAAAATTTGCAAAAATAAAATATATTTTGTTTTAATAATTTTTAATATTTTTTTTAACCAACTTTTCTCCATAAAGCCAGCCAGCATTCTGCAAACCATTGTAGGAAAAGAATGGCACATATTTTAGTAAAATATTAATTAATAAATTTTTATTATTTAGTAACCTATTAATAAATTAATTTTAAAAAAGTCGTATCATCACACTATTATTGTTGTGTAAAACGATCGGTTTTACCTGTTTTCGGGAAAAAAATTCGGGAAAAATTCACAAAAAAACCCTCACATTGTGCACCCTTTCTATCATTTATTGAGTAAAGAATTTTCGGGAAATTTGTACATTTTTTGAAATGTTTGTCTAAGTGAAAAGCGCGCACTAAGCAAAGGCGTGCCCATACATTTGCGCCTGTGCCAAAATAGGGATTTAAATTTAGTTTTTTCAATCTTTGTGTTCATAAACAGCATTAAATTAAAGAAAACTTATTTTTTTTGGCTTATTATTAGGGATACGATTTTTAGGCAAAAGCCTATTTTTTTCCTGAGCTCTCCGTGGCCTGAAACGCACGAAAAACATGTTTTTTTGGGCTGTTGTTAAGCTATTTTCGAGTTATTAGTGCCTATTTTCTAGGCTTTTATTTTTAGTGCTTAAAAAGCCTAAAAAATTTTGAAAGAGCCTATTTTTGCCTATTTTGGCATTTTGCCCAAAATTATTAACAAAAATGCAATAAAAACGAAAAATACACCCCTAAGAATCGACCCAAAATTTAAAAAAAAAATACACCCCTAAGAATCGACTCGAAAATTTCAAAAATATTCCCCCTAAGAAATGAAAATTTTTTCAAAAATTCTTTTCCAAAATTTATTTATTTATTTTATTGACAAGAATTAGTGATTTTAAAAATATTTATTTCAATACTGATTTGGTCTAATTTTTTTTACTTTTTTGGATAAAAATTTGTCATTTTACACCCCTAAATTAGAGGATTTTTAGTGCCTATTTTCCATTTTTTAGTGCCTATTTTGGGGGTTTTTTAGAGCCTAAGACCTACCTATTTTTGCGGTTTTTAGTGCCTAAAAATCGTATCCCTACTTATTATAAACAATAATTTTGATGTTTGAGAAAGTTATTATTTTTCAAAAAATTTGCTGACGACCAAATTATTGAGTACCATCTAAAATTGAAAAAAAAAATGTAAATTTGAACCCGATTTTGGACATAAGCGCAAATGTCCGAGGCGCAAATGTGGGGTAACCAAGCAAAGGTGCCGTGCCGTCTAAGGAAAGAATTTTGTGAATAATTTTAATTTATTTGAAAAAACGACATTAAAATTCTTGTCTCCATGGATGGTTTCGTACAAATTTTCTCCAACACATAAAAATTTGAAAAAATTGTTGAAAATATTTGAGGTCAGAGCTTCAAGAGGTTGACGAAATTTGTACCCCCCCCCCCCTTAAAACCTCTTTTCAAAAAATCTTAGCTTTTTCGCGGGTTCTAAAAATTGCAAGCAATCAAATTTTTATGATTTTAAGGGGGGCGGGGGGTTAGGTGATGGAGGATCAAATAAGATTTTTAAAAAAAAATAGATGCCCTTTGAATAGTTTTAATCAGGGTTTCGATAACTGAGGATTTTTCCTCATTTTGTGGTCTTTTAGAGGGTCAAAGAGGGTTTTTTTTTAGAAAATGAGGATTTGCTGATTTTTGTGGTCTTTTGATAAAAAAGTGACAAAAACGCATGTTTTTTTGAAAAATTAGATATATTTGGCAAAATGTTCGAATTTTTTTTCTTCAAATCTTATATTTTTTCGCTAAAATCCTCATTCTAAATATTTGATTTTATTTAATTTCCTTTTGAATATATACAGAAATATAATTTTTTTCATATTTTCTTTACCATTATTATACTGTACCGTAAATAAAATTGAAATTAATAAAAAATATTTTTTTTAAATGAGGATTTTTCATTCTGAGGATTTTTTATGGTTGAAATGAGGATACCCTGGTATTAATCAATCAAATTTTTAGGAAAGAAATTCTTAAAAAAACCCCTTTTCTCAAGAACCTCTCTACGGCTAATTAAAAAGCATTGTCCAACAAAAAATTAGAGTTTGCATATGTATGAAATTTCTCTTCACTCATAAATTATTCTTCTAACACTTTGCTTTTTCATAAAAATTTTTCTTTTAAAACCATAAAAAAGATTTCGGCTTAATAAGAAATTTTATTTGCCTATTGTTGTGCCTATTTTGCAACATTTTCTACCTTTTTAGGTGTCTATTTCGCGATTTTTTGTGCCGAAAAAACGAAGCCCTATTAATTGTACATAAAATATGTACAAAATGCCAATTCTACATAAAAAGCGGGTAATTTTTTTTTGGTGTCCGATCATTTCGTCACTGATCGTTTCGTCACTGTGGAATAATTTATTAAAAATTATTAGATAAATATTGAAAATCTTTGTTTTATGTACTATCAATAAATTTTTATAAAGGGATGCTTAAAGTTTTCAGCGATGGTAACATTTGGTTGCTGATTATGAAAATGCGCCAGCAAAAGGCATTAGAGGGAAAGGTCTAAGCGCCGGACCAGGTCGAATGGGCCCCGCCGATTGGGCCCCAGGCCGGTTTTTTGGGTATAACTCTTTTCATAATTGACCTAAGTGAATGAATAGAATTCTTTTATTAGCCCTAAATGTGCTCTATTTACTTGCAAAATTTCGAAAAATTTCGTTTAAGTTTCAAAAAAAATTACCGGTCAACAAACTTCTATAACCTGGTTTTTCCGAAGAATTTTGCTTTAACTTTTTTGGAACTTAACGAAATTTTTCGAAATTTGGCAAGTAAATAGAGCACCTTTAGGGCTATTAAATGAATTTTAATTCATTCAGTTGCATTTCCATTTGCTTAATTTTTTCCTTAATTTTGTTAAATTTTTCCACAATTTCTTTTTTCTTTTTATCAGTTGCATAAGAAAAATGATCAGAATTAAGTCCATTATTTGTTGTAAATGATTAAATTGTTTCTCGTGTAATAATTGTTCAATATTTTCATCATAATTTGCCTCATTTAGGCCATTCGTTTGTCCAATTATTCTTCCATTTTCATCAGTTTCATTCTCTCCGTTTTCCTCCGCTTTTTCGTCCCATCTTTGGCCAAATATTTGATCAAAGCTTTTTTCTTCTTTTATTCCGCCAGCGTAATTTTTTTTTAATATTTTTAAAATATGAATAATAATATTTGGATTTTCATTTTTTATAAAATAAATAAGAAATTCTTATTTTCATTGATTTAATAAAATTTAAAGCATTTTGTGTTCATTAAATGCGTGCCATTCTCTTCATGGCAATGTTTTTTGCCTAGTGTTATTTAGTGGAAAATTGCAATGAAAAAAAGAAAAAAATGAGAAAATATTCAAATTATTTACAAAAATTTTTTGTTGAGATTTTGTTTTTTCAGCTTTTAGAATTTACGATAAAATTTTTAATTTTAATATAAAAACATTAAACAATTCTAAAAATATCTTATTCTATTGAGTGGCTGCATAATTATGAGTACTTTTTTTGTTCATGAACAATAAATTCTATAAAAATGCCTATGAAAAACTGCACTTTTGTGAAATATTTCAAAACAAACCTCGGTTATCATGACTAGGGATGATATTTTTAGAGACAAAAGGCTATTTTTTTCCTGAGCTCTCCGTGGCCTGAAACGCACGAAAAACATGTTTTTTTTTGGGCTGTTGTTAAGCTACTTTTCGAGTTATTAGTGCCTATTTTCTAGGCTTTTATTTATAGAGCCTAAAAAGCCTAAAAATTTTTGAAAGGAACCTATTTTTGCCTATTTTGGCATTTTGCCCAAAATTATTAACAAAAATGCAATAAAACGAAAAATACACCCCCTAAGAATCGACCTAAATTTTTTTTTCAAAAATACACCCCCTAAGAATCGACCTAAATTTTTTTTCCAAAAATACACCCCTAAGAAATGAAAAACTTTTCAAATTCATCTCCAAAATTTATTTATTTATTTTCTTGGCAAGAGTTTGTGCTTTAAAAATTATTTATCTCAATACTGATTTGTCCTAATTTTTTTACTTTTTTGAATACATTTTGTCATTTTACACCCCTAAAAATGAGGTTTTTTAGTGCCTTTTTTCCATTTTTTAGAGCCTATTTTTGGGGGTTTTTATAGCCTAAAGCCTACCTATTATGGCGCTTTTTAGAGCCTAAAAATATCATCCCTAATCATGACATTTGCCTCTAATTATTTAAAAAATTTTTAACATTAAATCAAAGTATTTGGGTGTGATTTTTTTTTAATAACTCATAAAAATTAATTGGTTGACGGATTTGGATGAGCTCTTTTGCATTGCTTATGAAAAAGCTGACAAGGAGCAGAGCTATCTGGTGCTCCTATAAAATGGGATTTGCTAGGGAACAAATCGGTTTCAAACCGGGGCAAAAACTATTTTTGGCACTTTGCTTAAACCGATTCAAAAAATTATTTATCACAAAATTTTCTAAATTTGTTTATTGCAATAATATTTAATATGCCAAATTTTTAATTTCAAATTTTTTCATTTGTTTTTTCATTTTTGTATGTACTAGCGGTTGAATGCGCCTTCGGCGCATCGCAACCGCTAGGCTGTACGATTGTGTTGTATTATGAATGATAAAAATGACTATTATGGCTCGGCCGCTTCGCGGCCTCGCACCCGTCCCTCGGCAATTTCTTATGGCACAACATTTCTAACATTCTGCTGATCTTTTATTGCTTATCATTTCTTAAACACCTCGGCATCATTCCAATCACTGGGACTTATCTCACCAATTCTGCATTTCTATCACTTGGACTCAACCCCCCCCCCCCGGCATCCCAATCACTGGGACACTTAATTCATTAGCATTACAATCAATGATACCCAATTCTCTGGCATACAATCATTGGAATTCTATCTCAGCACTTCTGCATCCCAATCGCCGGGACTCAATTCTCTGGCATTCCAATCGCCGGAACTCAATTCTCCGGCATTCCAATTACTTGGACTCAAACTCAGCAATCCTTCGGCATTCCAATCACTGGGACTTGTCTCACCAATTCTTCTTCATTTCTATCACCTGGACTCAACCCTCAGGCATCCTAATCACTGGGTCTCAATTATATGACATTCCAATGACCGGGACTCAAGACTCAACCTTACGGCATTCCAATCTACTCACTCGGCCGCTTCGCGGCCTCGTTCAGGGGCCTTCGGCCCCCTCAAAAATTTTCTGCGCCAAAGGTACTCACTCGGCCACTTCGCGGCCTCGTACGGGGGCCTTCGGCGCCTCTCAATAATTTTCTGCGCCAAAGGTACTCACTCGGCCGCTTCGCGGCCTCGTTCGGGGGCCTTCCGCCCCCTCAATAATTTTCTGCGCCATAGGTACTCACTCGGCCGCTTCGCGGCCTCGTTCGGGGGCCTTCGGCCCCCTCAGTAATTTTCTGCGCCAAAGGTACTCACTCGGCCGCTTCGCGGCCTCGTTCGGGGCCCCCTCAATAATTTTCTGCGCCAACGGTACTCACTCGGCCGCTTCGCGGCCTCGTTCGGGGCCCCCTCAATAATTTTCTGCGCCAACGGTACTCACTCGGCCGCTTCGCGGCCTCGTACGGGGGCCTTCGGCCCCTCTCACCAATTTCCGACTGCGGCTCGACAGTTTCGCGGCCTCGCACTTTTCTTATCTCTAAAGCATGAGAGGCACAATAGTGTGCATCGCAAAACAATACATTTTAAAAAACTGACAAATTTCACTTCTGTGTCTCATGGATAAGAGGCACAATAGTGTCATCTCATAACAATACAATAACAAACAATTCGTTTTGACAAATTCAACACATGTGTTATCTCTAAAGCATGAGAGGCACAATAGTGTGCATCGCAACACAATACATTTTAAAAAACTGACAAATTTCACTTCTGTGTCTCATGGATGAGAGGCACAATAGTGTCATCTCATAACAATACAATAACAAACAAATCGTTTTGACAAATTCAACACATGTGTTATCCCTCAAAAAATTTCCTTCGTCTTTTATTGCCCATTTTATATAATTAAAGATGGGATGAAAATAAGGAAGGGATGCGAGACAAAACTTCCATTGTCTCTCCCTTCCCTTTCATTTCTCTTATTTCTTTTCCTCTTACTCTCTCTTTTCCCACTCCCTCCCTCTCCCACACACACGCACGCGTCCAACAGATTGCTGCTGCACAGCCGTACGCGTCTATCCACTGTCTGCCCCTCCCACCCGCCGCTGCCCCGCGTAGACAGACAGACAGACAGTGAACTATTTCCTACCTTCCCACCCTTTAACCACTACAGCATGGGAAGAGAAATCTTTTCATTTTATAACTATTTCTTTTTCATTTATCTTTTTCTAAACTATTTCATTTTCATCTCTTTTTCTATGCAATCTCTCCCCACAACAAATTTAAATAAAGCGCCAAACAAACACAACGCCATGGAACAGACAGACATTCATCTTTAGTATATAGGATTTTTGTAGTGGAAAAAATTCTAATTGCTAATTGTAGGTTACTTTTATAATTTACATAAAATTATATAAACTCAGAATGATTAAAAATATATTCTAATTTCATTTAATAAAATGTTTTTTAATTTACAAAATAAGAGAATAGCAAAAGTTTGGTTTTCTCAAGATTTTCATTAAAATATTTTTCTATAAATCTCTAACAAATAAGTAGGATTTTGAAAAAATATCATTATAAAAAAACAAGTAGAATTTGCTGAATCAGCATAAATATGGGGAATAAAACAATTTTATAAAAGAATTTGTATTCATTTTAATGGTTTTATTAAGAAATATGAAAATTAAAATAATATTTTCAATATTAATTTTCATAAATGCAATTGATAATATTTATGCTGGAAAGATAAACGATGAAAAAAGTTTTGATCAAATATTTGGCCAAAAATGGGACGAAAAAGAGGAGGAAAATGGAGGGAATGAAACTGATCAAAATGGAAGAATAATTGGACAAACGAATGGCCAAAATGAGGCAAAAAATGGTAAAAATATAGCAAAAAGATTATTTGCAGAACAATTTGATCAAAATTTGCAAGTGAAACAAGAAAGTTCAACGAATTGTGATAAAATTGAGCAATTGGGAATAAATTTTGAACAAATTTCTGATCAATTTACAATTTTGAATAATCAAATTAAAAGAGAAATTGTGGAAAAGTTTGATAAAATTAAAGAGAAAATTAAGCAAATGGGGAAGAAATATTCAAAAAAAGAATGGAATAAAATTGAAACAAAAATTGTACAAAAATTGGGAACAAATAGAGAGAAAATTTACAAATGGAAAAGAGAATTTGGATTGACCAAGAAGAATTATTATTCGTATGAAGAAAAACGTAAAATATTAAAACGATTTTATCAAATATATGGTAAAATAAAAATCAAATTAAGTGAAAAATTGGATAGAAAAAAAGAAAAATGCCAAAAAATAATAGCAAAACATTTGGGCATTGATATTAGCAGTATTTATAGATGGAATAAACAATTAAAAGATGGGTATTTGGTGAAAAACCCAAAAATTGATGAGCAAAAAAGAGAATTTATTGAAAAATATTTTAAAATAAAAAATGAATTTCTGCAAAATGGAAGGCATTCGCAGCAGGAATGGAATGAATTTAAAGCAAAAATTAAACAAATGTTTGGTGTGAGTCATATGACAATTGAAAGATGGGCAAAGAAATTTGATATCAATGGAAATGCACAAAAAGGTAATTTTAAAATTATTTTTTTTTAAATAAAATTTATTTTAGAGCGAAAATTTTATTCAATTGCTGCAAAATTTGAGATGATGGAAAAATACAATCAAATAAAAGAACAAAATACCATGCTCACTGAATATGAAATTTCAAAAATATTGAACATTCCAAGAAGCACTTTAAGCTATTTCAAAAATGCAATGAAAAAAGACAACAAAATTTAAAAGAATTTCATTTAATTCAAAAAAATGTTGTATTCTTTTTATTTTCTGTCATTTATAAATAGGGTTGTAAATTATATGGATTAAACATATTTTTTCTGCGCATATGCTATGAAGAAAGGGGCTCAAAAATAGCAGTTCTGCGTTAAAATTTTTTGATTTGGTGAAGCTTTTTAATCCATCCATATAAATCCATATTTTGGGGGGTTTTCGGGAATAAATCCATATTTCGCGATTTTTGCCTTTTTAGTCCATATTTCGACCATTTTTGGCACATTTTCACAAGAAAAATGCAAAAAAAAAAAGAAGCGAAAAATACACCCCCTAAAGTTCGACTTTTTGGAAATTTTTAAAAATTACACCCCCAAAAATATCAAAAATTTGCGTTTTCGTCGTCATTTTGGCAATTTTAATAAATATTTTTACCATTTTTCTGCGAATTTTTCTTTTTTTTTAAATGAGAAATTTTTTTGAAATTGGAGGTATTTTTTATACAATGACGACAATAAAAAATTTGTTTTTTTTAAGTTTTAAATCCATTTTTTAGTTGTTTCTCTTATTTTTTAAGTTTATTTAAGCAAATATTGAATATAAAAACTTTTTTTGGAATTTTTGAGGGTTTAAAACAGGGCTATCATTTGTCCTTATTTGTAAGATTTGTCCTTATTTTTAGGGTTCAAATCATACAAATTTTAAATGTTCTTATTTGTAAGATTTGTCCTTATTTAAGCCCTTTGTCCTTATTTTAGTCTTATTTTTTGGATTCAGAGAGAAATTTAGATTTTAAATGATAATTTTTGAAAGAAATATTTTTTGAAGCGAATTAATATTCAAAATCTTAACAAGATTCATTAAATATTCAAATTTTTCTCTCGGCGGTTTCTTATTCTCTTTAAAAAAATTGGCTAAAATCGTAATTTTGTCATTTTTTGAACAAATCGTTACGAAATCGCATTAAAAATTCTTAAAATTTTCCCCCAGCGGCGCCTATCGGCACCGCCGACCCCCCAAAACCCCTATTTTTTTCTTAAAAATTAGCCCAAGATTGACAATTTTGGTCATTTTTTGGACAGAACTTTGTTAACAAATTGCATTAAATTTTCAAAAAATTTCCCCGGCGGCGCCTATCGGCACCGCCGGACGCCCTTCCCTCACCCATACCCAAAAAATTTTTCGGAAAAATGCGTCGAAAATAATTGTTAAAAATCTGATTTTTTGATTCTAAATGCACTGAAATTACCAATTGCTTATGTTTTCGACAAAATTGTTAAAATCTTAAAATTGATTTTCGGAAATGTATAAATTTCTCATTTCTAAGCAGGAATTGCTCAGAAAAATAGTTGGCGGCGAGAAATATGCTGCTAATGCTTGATTTTGTTGAATAAAAATGCGATTTAAATTTTGGAAGCGTGTTTTAAAAAATGTCCTTATTTTTGACCCTAAATCTTATTTTTGACCAGCGATGTTCTTATTTCGGGAAATTTTCAATGGTAGCCCTGGTTTAAAACTATATTTTGACAGTTTTTAATGCATATTTTGGTCCATTTTTGGCCATTTTTAAGCTTTTTGGTCCATATTTCGTGCTTTTTTAGTCCATATTTAGCGTTTTTTAGTCCATATAATTTACAACCCTATTTATAAACTATTTTTTCTAATGCTTAAATTGTTGATTTTTTTTTTAATTTTTTTCTCGAAGTTTCTAAATTAAAGCCGTTACTTGACCAAAGAGTTTGTTGCTACCAGCGCTCGCATCGGACCGGATTGGCATTTGCAAAAACAACAGTATCCTAATATTTTCTTTTGAAAAATTTAAAAGAATGGAATTTTGAAAACATTTTTTCGGGGGGAAGGGATGAAGTGCGCCAACGAAAGACACCGCCGGGAAAAAATGTACAAAAACCAAGAATTCTTAACTAATTCGTAATATGGAAAAACCGGATTAACAAATGCTAATTTTACATAAATAAATATTTTATTATGGATTCTACATTTTGGAATAGTATTGAATCATAAATAAATTGTCAAAAAAATTATTTCGGCCCCTAATTAATTAATTCAAAAAATTATTAATTTTCAATGAAAAATTAACCTGACATTAACGGATTTGTAAATAAAAACGATTATTGGTTGGATTGGTGAAAATTGCGAAACTTGGAAAATTTCTCATAAATTTTTTTTGCTTTTTGGAAAAATTATTTAAGTGTTAGAACTCTCAATTTCTTCACAAGTAGCAATTTTTTTTTTAATTTCCAATCTTACGAAACGAATAGGTCTCCAAAATCAGAAAATCTTTAAAAATTTGACTAACATTCATGTCGGCACTGCCGAACCCTAAAATTATGATTATTAATTTTTGGCAAATTCTAATTATTATTTATTTATGTTTATATACTTTTTTTATGCACTCAATTTCATTGGTAATCTCGGGACTTATTAAGGCGAATGGATCTGGTTTTAGCTTTTAAAATATTTGGGAATTTCTTGCATAATTTAAAATCTGATCTCTATCCCTAATCACCGTCAGAAAAATTTCAATTTTAAATTTTTTCATCATTAAAAAATCTCAGGCTCGGCAGGGCTCCGCTCTCAAAATTGGGAACCCGATCCAGGGGATCCAATCCCGGTCTCTAATAATACATATAATTTTCATAGATTTTCAATGTTTGAAATTGGTAGGAAGCAGAAAGAAAAGCAAAAAATCAGTTCGCTTGGATCCAAAATTGATTTTATTTTATATATTCTTATTTTTTATAAAAACTTCTCATTTCTATTTTATTTTTTAATGCTTAAATTATTGATTTTTTTTATATATTTTTATTACAATATTTTTCTTTTGAAGTTTATATATTACCTAACCTCATAGACTCAGAACTTTCCCCTTTCTATCTCTCCAATTAGCACTCTCTCACTTTCTGAACTATTTTTCGTAAATTTTCTTTTCATCTTTCCCATTATTATCAGTTAATCTGAATTATTTCATCCAAAATTGCCCTTTCTGTCCCTCTCTGATCTCCCATTTTCCTGCACTTTTTCACCTCAAAAATTCCTTTCCGTCCCTCACAAAGCTCCCATTTTCCTGCACTATTTCTATCCCAGCTTTTCCTTTCCATCCCTCGCATTCCTCCCATTTTACTGCACTATTTTCCATCCCACATTTTCCTTTTCACCCCTTCTCTCATTACCTCTCATTTTGTTGCACTGTTTTGCGTCCCGTCATGCACTTCACAGCCAACTTTTGTCACTAAAATGGTCTCAGGGAGCAGCACCCGATGACGTCAAATGAGCCCGTAAAACACCGGCGGGGCGGTCCCCCGCCGCCACTTTCATTTATCACACCGATCACTTTTTGGTCGTCTAACGTTCGTCGATCAAACACAAAATGTGACCAAACACATTCTCTAATCACACACACACTTTTTCACTAATTACATGTGTTCTCTACCCTTTCCCAAAATGTTTTTTTCTTTTCTTACGCTGTTCATCGCGAGTTTCGTTTTCTCTGTTTCCTTCGCAAATTTTGTGTCTGTCGTTGTTGTCTACACAGCTCTCTGTTTATTATTAAATATGTTTTAGTATAAATAAAATTAATTAATTAGTTTTTGTTTCCATTCATTGAAAATTTTTTCAGGAATTATTTGTCCCTAAAATTTGCCAATTTAATTTATTTTCCTCTTAAATTACATATTCTTTTGCTTTCAATCCCATTTAAAATTGTTTTTATGTTTTGACAAAAGTTCACAATTTTTCAACTTTTTTTTTCTTTTTGCTTTATGTTTTCTTATTTAAGCTTTGTTATTTGTTTCCATATTTATCTCCTTCCCCAATTTCCTTTTATTTTTTTAAAATATATTTTTAAATAAATTTTATTTTATTTTATTCATTATAATTCAGTAATACAAATTTTATTTATTTTTATTTTTTTAAATTTTTATTAGTTTGAGCCAATTTTAATGGCTGAGTATTTAAGCTAAATATCCATTTACATAAAATATAATTAATCCCAATAGCGCAGTTTTTTTTAAATATAATAAATAGGGATGGGATTTTTAGTTTTTTAATTATTTTTTCTGCGGCTTTAACTCGACGAGAAATGCACGAAAAACACATTCTTTTTCGAAAATTTTTCGTTTTTAGTGCCACTATTCATCACTAGGAATCACTATTTTGGAGCTTTGCCACTAAAAAAAATATTTCGGAAGTTGGCCACTAAAATAATTTTTTGCCACTATTTTGGCGTTTCGTCATTATTTTTGCCACTATTTTGGCATTTTTGGAAAACTAACAAAAATTGCAATAAAAACGAAAAATACACCCCTAAGAATCGACCTAAAAATTTTTCAAAAATACACCCCTATGAATCGACCTAAAAATTTTCAAAAATACACCCCTAAGAATTGGAAAAATTTCACAAAAATTCTTCCCCCAATTTTTTTTTTCTTGTTCAATATTTGCTAAGAAAATATTTTGTAACTGCAATCAGTGAATAAAATCTTTTTCCTTAATTTTAAATTATTTTCAAATTAAAAACAGCTATTTAAAAAATTACACCCCTAAATTTGTAACTTTTTCGCCACTATTTTTGCCACTATTTTGGCATTTTTTGGTCACTATTTAGTTAATTATTTTGGGATTTTTTATCACTAAAAATCCCATCCCTAATAATAAACTAATAAATAGCCTCTGATCGATCATCAACAAATGAAGGAATATTAAAAAATCAAAAAAAGCAACTTCCATTTTTAAATTTTCTATTTATACAATGCTTTTACATTTATTTTATTATAATTTTATAAATGAAAATAATATTCATCCTTTAAAAATTAGTTGAAATAGAATGACAAAAATTTCATATTTTTAGGCACCCTTAAATTTCACATAATTTTCCCGTTATATAATTGAAAATCATCTTCTTTATAGTTTTTTTATGTCTATTATTTTAAGGTAATTAATTGATTTTGATGGCTAAATATTTAATCATTTACATAAAGCATAATCACAAACAGCCCAATTTCTAAACATAATAAACGAATGATGAATAGCTCTGATCGATCATTAATAAAATGAGCGAATATTAAAAAAAATAAAGCAATTGCCATTTTTTATAATTTTTTGATTTATTTGTCCATCTACGACTTTTCACAAACATTAATAAAAAATATTTCCTAAAACTTAATATGTGAAATTCTTTTAAAAGTTATTTTTTTAAATAAATTTTATTTTCGTTTTTGAGCGCATTTTTCTAAATGATCATTTGGTTCAGTAATTCTTCAGCCAGACATTATTTTTTAATAGACTTTAATTGAAAGATCATTAAGTTCAATTCCAAAATTTTAGTTTATTTGCCCAAATGTTTCATTTAAATAATTTATTTTTTCGAACCGCACTTTTTTAAAGCCCAAGTTTGGCAATCTGTCCTTTTTTTCTTTTTTATTGGCTGCGTATTATATTCCTTTTTTCTAAGTATTTTATTGCATTCCAAACCACACCGTCCTTGAAAAATTTCAAGGACTTTTATTTTAAAAAGGGGGCTTCTCTTTTGGAGAATAAATTTTTTGAGGAAACTTAGATGTGAAGGCTGCGTTTTCCTTTTTTCTAACTATTTTTATTGCATCTCAAACCATACCGTCCCGTCCATCCAGGCTACTCGAGGCCTGGATCCAGGGCTTGGGCCTGTGTGTTTTTTAAATTTCTTTTAAAAGGTAAAAAAATATTTAAAAAAAAAATTAATTGCCTAGGAACATCTAAACATAAATTTTGCCAAATTTTTAGAAATTTTGCAGGCCAATAGAAAATATGTAGCGCTTTCGAATATTACCAAGAAAATAAAAAATATAAATAAGTTAAACTAAATTTTTTTTTAATTAGAAATAAAATAATTTTGATCATTAAAAATTCTGCTTAAAACTTTCTTCGAAGCCAACAAAGCTAAGTTTTTTTGCTTTCTTTTAGTAGCACTAACTCTTTTCTATTGGCATGCAAAATTTCAAAAAAGTTATGGCCAAAAAGGTTTTAAAACCTGGTTCCTTGAGTACATTTGGCCATAATTTTTCCTGGAAATCCAGTTTTTCGTTGTTTAACCTGGCCCAAATTTAATTCTAATTTTATTTTTATTCATCCTAATTCATTAAAACATAACATAGATTTATTTTATTATCTTATTTTATTATTTTGAGCCAATTAATTGATTTTGATGGCTAAATATTTTTAAATATTTACATAAAATTTTATCGCCAATCGATCATTAACCAAACTGAAAGAATATTAAAAACCAAGCAATTGTTAATTTAAATAAATTGTCCATTTGAATAATGCTATTAGATTTATTTTATTATAATTTAAAAAAACTAAAAATATTTCTTACCTTCAAAATTTTTTGAGGCATCATTAAATTTTTACAAATTTTATAATTTAGCATCGACTTTTTTTATGAATTTTTTGTTTGAAGGATTTTAGTGAAATTATTTAAATTTTTAGGGTAGTAATTTAATATATTTTTTAGACCTTTTATTAAGAAAAATTACTCGATCTGTGCCACATATAAGATTATTTATTTTTAAACGCATTTTGAAAATCTAGAATTTTTTCGTCAAACATTATTTTTTAATGAACTTTAATTGAAAGACCGATAAGTTCAATTCCAAAAAAAAAAAAATATTTTTTAATTAATTTGCCCAAATGTCTAATTTAAATATTTTTTTATCGAACCGAACTTTTCTAATTAGCAAGTTTGGCGATCTGTCACTCGCTCTTTCCGCTCGCAGAGCCCACGCGCTTCACTCGCTCTTTAAAAATTACCTCGCCGTCATACCGCGCCCTTTATTTGCTCTTTGGCGTGCTGTCCCCGCTTCACTCGCTCCCGTTCCGTTTCACTCGCTCTTTCCGCTCGCAGAGCCCACGCGCTTCACTCGCTCTTTAAAAATTACGCTCGCCGTCATACCGCGCGCTTTATTTGCTCCTTGGCGTGCTGTAGCTCCTCTTCACTCGCTCCCGTTCCGTTTCACTCGCTCTTTCCGCTCGCAGAGCCCACGCGCTTCACTCGCTCTTTAAAAATTAGCTCGCCGTCATACCGCGCGCTTTATTTGCTCCTTGGCGTGCTGTAGCTCCTCTTCACTCGCTCCCGTTCCGTTTCACTCGCTCTTTCCGCTCGCAGAGCCCACGCGCTTCACTCGCTCTTTAAAAATTACGCTCGCCGTCATACCGCGCGCTTTATTTGCTCCTTGGCGTGCTGTAGCTCCTCTTCACTCGCTCCCGTTCCGTTTCACTCGCTCTTTCCGCTCGCAGAGCCCACGCGCTTCACTCGCTCTTTAAAAATTACGCTCGCCATCATACCGCGCGCTTTATTTGCTCCTTGGCGTGCTGTAGCTCCTCTTCACTCGCTCCCGTTCCGTTTCACTCGCTCTTTCCGCTCGCAGATCCCACGCGCTTCACTCGCTCTTTAAAAATTACGCTCGCCGTCATACCGCGCGCTTTATTTGCTCCTTGGCGTGCTGTAGCTCCTCTTCACTTTCACTCGCTCTTTCCGCTCGCAGAGCCCACGCGCTTCACTCGCTCTTTAAAAATTACGCTCGCCATCATACCGCGCGCTTTAATTGCTCCTTTTGCGTGCTGTCGCCGCCAGCTCAACACGCTCCCCTTTTATATTTTATTGCAACTAAAACACACACCATCCTTGGAAATTTTCAAGGACTTTTGTTTTTTAAAGGGCAAGATTTGCGAAAATATAATTTTTTTTTTATTTGATAAATCACAATCCGAAAAGGAACATGACTAACGGTTAGCCGTCGCTCCGCGCTTCACTCGCTCTTTAAATAATTACGATCGCCATAACTCGCGCATTTCATTCGCTCCATTGGCGTGCTGTCGCTCAGCACTTCACTCGCTCTTTAATAATTACGATCGCCCTAATTCGGCGCCCTTCACTCGCTCCCGTGCTGTCGATCCGCGCTTCACTCGCTCCATTGGCGTGCTGTCGCTCTCCGCTTCACTCGCTCTTTAAAATTTTGTACTCCTTCACTCTGCGCGCTTCACTCGCTTCTTCAGCTCGCTGCCCTCGGCGCTTCACTCGCTCTTTTAAATTTTGGACTCCTTCACTCCGCACGCTTCACTCGCTCCTTCAACTCGCTGCCCACGGCGCTTCACTCGCTCTTTTAAATTTTGTACTCCTTCACTCTGCGCGCTTCACTCGCTCCTTCAACTCGCTGCCCACGGCGCTTCACTCGCTCTTTAAAATTTTGGACTCCTTCACTCCGCACGCTTCACTCGCTCCTTCAACTCGCTGCCCTCGGCGCTTCACTCCCTCACTCTTATCACGCCGCTTCGTTCGCTCTAGCTTTGATTGTGTATTATTTTATTTCTAAATTTACTTATTCACTATATAATTATATATTTTTTTCATTTTCTTAAATGAATAAAGATTCTGAATGATCTATTGAATTAATTAATACCAAATAATAAAAATTAATTGCTTTTTTCCTCTACTCACTTTTATCATTTGGCCAAAATGAGTAGATTCCTCTGCTTCTCTGGCATTTTTGCCAATTACGCACAAACATTCACTATTTTTCTTTTCCTTTCAATCTTTTTCATTCAAATTACGTGCTTCCACTATTTCTCAGTTTCTTTTTATCTCTGTCCATTGCCATATGCATGCGCTGTATTTCTTAATGATTTTTCTTTTCCTCATCATTTCCCATACTATTTTCTCAATTTTATTGTTGCTCTCTGACTCAATATCTCTCTTTTTCCTTTATATCTTTATACGACTAAATGTTTTAACTATCTCATTTTCCATTTTTTCTTTTCCCATTTATTGCCCTCTTTATATTCCACGATATTTCAGTGCCAAATTATAATGCCATTCCAATTATGAATGCCCATCTCTGTGAATATGGGTATGGGTATGGGTATAATAATATCACAGAGATCAAAGTCGATTTTTTAACATGTTAATGGATGAAAATATTGTGGAATTATTTCACTATTAGATTTTTATTCATTCATTATTAATTTTAAAGCAAAAAATTGTGTTTTTAAATTATTTTATAATTTAAAATTTATCGCTACAAAAATAATTCGAAAAGTTAAATTTATTACAAAATAAAGCAAATTAATTATTACAATTAATAAACTTTTAAATTTTTTCAAATTTTTCACTACTATTCCCTCTCGTAAAAATTTGAGTTAGAAATTGTTTTTTCGCTTAAGAAATTATGAAAAAAATTTTTTGGGTTACAATTCTTTTTCACATTATTTTTATACAAAAAATATTTATATATAATTTATTCATTTTTATTTTTTCAAATATATTTACATTTTACCTAAAAGTAATTTAAGTTTCACATTTAAGCAAATTATTTTTATTTTTGTAAAAATGTTTATGCCTTCCTCAAATTCACTTCTGTTCAACGGAGCACAAATTTCGCAACCGCTAATGATCCAACCATTAATGCTTGACGGTAATTAAATATACAATTTAATTAGTTCATAATTAAAAATGCTTGCGTCGTTTTGCAAAAAGTGCCATTATTTTGTGTGCCAATTCTAAAAAAATTTCCCACGAAAAATTCCTTCATTAATTTGCTTAAACTCAACCAATTTAAAAAGAATTATTTAGTTTTTGTAAAAAATTAAACCTGCTTGCGTCGTTTCGTAAAAAGTGCCAATTTTAAAGAAATTTCCCACGAAAATTCTTTCATTTAACTTGCGTAAACCTTACCAAATAAAAATGTAAAAGAATTAATTAGTTTTTGTAAAAATCAAAAGATTTGGGTCATTTAGTAAAAAGTGCCACTTTTGAGCGTTTTGTAAATGTGCCAATTTTAAAGAAATATCCCACGAAGCCAATTTAATGGAGTTTCCCACCAAATTTCCTTCATTACTTTGCTGAAACTAAGTCAAATTAAAAAGCGCAATTTAATTAGTTTTGTCAAAATTTTCGTTATTTCGTAAAAAAAAAATGCTATTATTGGCATTTTTAGCAGCTCTCTTTTATTGCTCTACACGGCATGAAAATGTTTTTGAAAAAAATGCCATAACTTTTTTTTTTTTTGAAAAATCGGAATAAAATTTTCTAAAAATTTCCATTAAGTAGAGCAACAACATAAGAGGAGGCTATCCAATGATAACAAACTTTTTTTTTTAATTTGGTTGCAATTAAGCAAATTAATTAAAGAGTTTTTTCTCGGTAAAATTAGCACTTTTACGGAACGGCGAAGCACCCTAATTACATACTCTAATAATTACACTCTAATTATCAGGCCAAGCCAATTTGTCCATAAGCAAATCGTTCATGTCTTCCCAAGATTTGTGTGTTGTGTGTGGGGACAAAGCCATCGGAAAGCACTACGGTAATCCATATACCGTAATTAATACAGTAAGGAGTTTAATTTTTGTAAATTTTCAGGTGCCGTTTCATGCAATGGGTGCAAAGGCTTCTTCCGGCGTTCTGTGTGGCAAAATTTGCAATACACATGGTAAAAAGCAATAAAACTGAAAATGCATTTAAATAAATTTTAAAATACTTTTTTACTAATTATATTTAAAAAATAAATAATTTTAAATTAATAATTAATAAATATTTTAGCCGTTTTACCAATGTGTGCCGTGTGGACAAAGAACGGCGAAACGCGTGCCGTTCATGCCGTTTTCGAAAATGTGTTGCGAACGGAATGCGACCAGATGCGATTCAGAATGAACGTAGGAAAAAAATCCTTTCCTTTTTTATTAATTTATTTAATATTTTAAATAATTTAAAATAAACAAATAATAATAATAATTTGTCACAATTCAAAATATTATATATAATTGATTTCTTTTTTCATTTTTACTTTATGTCAAATAATATATAAAATTTTCTTATTCATATATAAATTTACATTAATTACATTAGAAAAGCAATTTCTTTTTTCATTATTGCATAATTAATATTAATTTTCAATTAAATATATTTGTAAAATAATAATTGTTGGGTAATTACCAATAAATAATTATTTAATTAATTTTTTAAAGGTGATCGCATTGGGTCTACTCGTCGTATAATGAAACGGATTATTGATGATTCACAAACATCTCCACCAACAATTTCAGACGGAATAACCGACGAATTAATTGAGGTAATTAATAAAAATATATAGAAAATTCATTTTTAATTACCTAATTACATGTTTTAGGACTCAATTAGTGAAAATAATCATAATAACAAATCGCCATTGAATGTTGTTCAACATCAAAAACATTATTCATTTGTCGGACAGATGGGAACAAATAGCAAATTAATTTTGGAACAATTGGTAAAAAATTTTTTTTAAATAAATTAATTAAATGTATAAATTTTAATTAATTAATTTAATTAAAATTTAGTTGGAAATTGAGTCGGGTGTCCAATTTGAGCCCGTTTTGCATTCATCAACAGCAATTCGAGACCGAACTTTCCAATATTTGAACAAATGGTCAAACGCATTGCATGGATTTTCTGAGTTGAAATTCAATGATAAAGTAAAATTAATAAAATAATAAAAAAAAAACATTATTTTATTTAAAAAGAGAATTTATTAAAATAATTAATTGTGTCCAATTAAAAATGATTTTAATTATTTGCCCAATTTATTAATAATATAAAAATAACATAATTAATATATAAAAATTTTGTAGGTAACATTTAAATTTATACTTTTTTTAAAATTATTTCTTTATCAAATTAATAAATAAATAAATTGATTATTTTAATTTCAAATAATTTAAAAACTATTATAATAAATATTTATTTAAAAAAAATATATTTTTTACATTTGTAATTCTTATGAAAAACGAAAATCTTTTATCTTTTTCTGAAAAAAATTCTTATTAGGCAAAATATTTTTTCTTATTCGCCATTGTATTTATATTTAAAATCAGTTAAAATAATTTTTTAAATAATTTTTAGCAAATTTTATTTTCGTTTTTATTTTAAATAATTAAATTTTTAGCTCATTTTGTTGCAACATTGTGCCGCCCCATTTGCCCTTCTCCATTCCGTGCAGCGCTCTGTAAATGTGATGGGCATGAAAAGCGAGCAATTTGCAGGGCCATCATTACAACAGCCATTTTTGGTGCTCCCAAATGACACGTTTTTCACACTCCCGCAAAACGGTGATGCTTCTACAACAGTTGATACTGATGATGGTGTTCATGTGCTAATTGCCAAAATTAGGGTACGTTTATTATGCTAATTGCCATAATTAGGGTCCGTTAATTATGTGCTAAATGCCAAATTTGGGTCCGTTTATCATGCTAATTGGCATAATTAGGGTCCGTTTATCATGTGCTAATTGCCTTTATCATGCTAATTGGCATAATTAAGGTTCGTTTATCATGTGCCAATTGCCAAAATTAGCGTCCGTTTATCATGCTAATTGAATGCCAATTAGAGTCCGTTTAAAGGGTGCTAATTGCCAAAATTAGGGTCCGTTTATCATGTGCTAATTGCCAAAATTAGGGTCCGTTTATCATGTGCTATAATTGCCAAAATTAGGGCCCGTTTATTATGTGCTAATTGCCAAAATTAGGGCCCGTTTATTATGTGCTAATTGCCAAAATTAGGGCCCGTTTTTATAATTTTTTAAATAAGATTAGGGTCGGGCGGTGCCGAGAGGGCGCCGCCGGTGGAAATTATTTTGCTATGTTTTTGTTAAATTTAGCGAAATTTTAAAAAGTTTTAAATTAAATTAACTATAATAAACATTTTAAATATTTAAGGACGAATTGATTAATCCGCTTCGACGAATGAATGCACAAAACATTGATTTTGCTTGTCTTAAAGCGATTTTATTGCTGCAACCGGATGTTGCTGAAATGAGTGATCAAGCAAAAAATTGGTAAGACTTAGAAAACAATGAAATTTTAAACAATTTCATTTCTAAATAAATTTCCCTCTTATTTTTATAAGAATTTGAAATTTTTTTTTTATTAAAAATTAAAAAAAAAGAATATATATATATATTATATGTTTCAACCGAAATTTTTTTGCGAAAGGGTCTGGGAATTTTGCGATTTCAAGCCATTTAAAGATAAATAAGATTTTTCGGCGCCCGCGATGCCGATATGTGCCGCCGGGAAAATTTTTTTTTGGCATTTTAATGATTTTTTTATTAAAAAAGTTTCTTCAAATTTAAATTTTATTAAATTCCCCACTTTGATGACGCACATTTAATTTATTTAAATGAAAAACTATTTATTTTAAAAAAAAAATGATTTTTTATACAATTTTAGGATTCTTCAAAACCGTGACGGCCTTTTGCATGCCATTTTGGTCGCTGGTAATTCCACCACTGATGCATCAGTGTGTTTGGCCCGAATGCTTCTGTTACTGCCTGCACTGTTCACAATTGGACAGGTCCTAAAAAATTTTTAAAATTTTTTTTAGAAAAATTCGAAAATTTTTAGGCAATCGCACAAAATAAATGGATGTCTGAAATGCTTGGCATTGAGCTAAAAGGCGCAAATTTGGATGTTTCAAATTCAAACTCATCACCGGAAGCAAGGCCAGCGAGCATGGAAATGCCAAAAAATTCGGTAAAAACGGAAAAAAAATTAAAATTTTGAAAAAAAAAATATTTTTTTTAGGCGCCAAATGTTGTGAAAGAAAATAAAATTGATGAAACTGCTCAAAATGGTACAGGAGTTATTGTAGTGGAAGCAAATATGACGCCAACAAATAATGTAAAAATTTGCTTTAAAATTTATAAAAAAAATTATTTTAAAATAAATTTTTTATTTTATTTTTTTAAATAAATTCGTTAATATATTTAAAAAAATAAGTAATATTAAATTAAATTAATTTGAATTCAATTTGTTGTATTTCGCAATTCTATAAAATTTCAATAACTATTTATTAAATTATTAATTTGGCATTTTTTAATTGTAGGCATCGCCGCCAATTAGCGCGACTACTGCTTCAAGTTCATCGAGTGCAATTACAACCCAGTTTCTGAATCAGCTGCTTGCAGTACAGCAACAACAACACCAGCATGCAACAATTTCGGCCGCTAGTGCAACTTCTGCAAGCTGCGCGCAATCAGTGATGACAACACCATCGTCGTTGTGCAACAACATACTGCCCAATGCATGCAATGTGCAGGCCATCGCTGCACCGCATGCAGCGCAGCTGCAACACCAGCAGCCTGTTGCGGCACATGTGCTTGCGTCTTGCAGCAGCACTTTGACACCACTGATGGCCACCGCTTGCAGTGGTGGCAACAACAACATGCAGTCGGTGTTTAGCAGCAGCAACAACAACAATAACAATTTGTCCGCTTTTCAAGGCATTAGGTAATTTTGAGTGAATATTTTTATATAAATTTATTTTTAATTCGTGGTTTTTAATTTAACGATTTTTTAAAATTTATATTTTAATTTATTATTTTATTTTTAAAAGATTTTTAAACATTTTTTAAATTTTATTATTTATTGTATAAAATTCTTTTTGAAATTCTGAAATTTAAAATTTTTTTATTTTTAAAGATTTTTAATGATTTTATTTATGAAAAACATTTATTTGCCATTAAGAATTTAATAAATTTATTTATTTATCTTTAATTTTTATATAAAAAATTCTTTTTGGTTTTAGAAATTCCAAATTTCTAATTTTTTAAATGATTTTTAAGCATTTTTTTCAATATTGAATTTTTTCATTTTTTGAAAAATTTCCCATTTTACAAATTTATTTTTCGACGTACACAAAAAAAATATCTCAACTTTTCTAATAAAAATTATTTTTTCTTTAAGCATTCCTCAACAACAAAAGCTAAGCGCTTTGTATAGTCAACTGTTGGCCGGATTCCAACAGAATGGTAACCCAATTTTGTTCGGAAATTTGCTTAATAATAATGCATAAGATGGAATTGAAAGAAAATTTTTGTTTATTTTATTTAAACTTTTAATAAAAATGTATTCATTTATATTGTATATTGTTATATTTTTTGTTTTGGTAAAAAATGTTTAGTTGAATAATACGAATTTATTTATTTTTTAATTCTAAGAAAAAAAAACATTAAACTTTCATAGCCTTAAATCGGAATGGCAAAAAAAAAAATTAAAATTTTTATATACCTGTCAATTTAAAAAATAATTAATTGATACACACACAAATAATTAAAATTGCTAAAAGTTCAAAAGAAAAATTCGATTAACAGAAAATGGGCATCGTTTTCCCGCGCAATGAATTAATTATGTTCACAAACAAAATATTGTTTATTGTTATTTTGACAAAAAATTTTATTTGAATATGTACCATGTGTTTGTGTCCATATTATAATTTTTTGATTCAACAATTCAAAAAAAATTTAATATTTTGCCTTAAATGTGACCTTGATTGCCCAAAAAAAAAAAAACTATGAAAAATTTAGCAATTTTTTTTGCATCAAATTATGAATAATTTTTTTTTTTTACTGCAAAAATCATAAAAAAATTAGTTTCCATTCCATTCCATTAAAATTAATTAACTCAAATAATCTTTTTAATAATCACACAAAATTAAAAATTCGATTAACAAAAAAGGGGGCATCATTTTCGCCCAATGAATTATTTCAAAAACAAAAAAAAATTTCATTTAATCAATGCGCCATGAATGAGTCTGCAATTAGGTCAATAAAAAGTGCCGTAATAAATCATCAATCTCATCATTAATGCAAATGGCGGCGGCGCCATGAACATGATTATCCATATTTTAATTTTTTGTCAAAAATTCTAAGAAAAATGAAGAAAAAAAACCACAAAATTTTAGCCTTAAATGTGACCCTGATTGCCTACAAAATTTGAACTAAATTAAGCAATTTTTCTTGTTTCAAATTATGAATAATTTTTTTTACTGCAAAAATAATAAAAAAAAAAATTAAATTAAATTCCATTCCATTCAAATTAAATATCAATATAATTTAACCTTTTAACAAAATAATAAAATAAATTTTAATAATAATTTAAAAAATCTTTAAATTCCCCGTGATCATACAATAATTAATTCATACTCCAAAGACTGAAAGCGCAAAAGCACAAAATTAAAAATGCAATAAAAAAAGGGCATCGTTTGGCGCTATTTTAAATTTTTTGTTAAAAATTCCAAGAAAAATGAAAAAAAAAAACTAAATATTTGCTTTAAATGTGTGACCTTGATTGCCTATAAAATTTGAACAAAATTTAACAATTTTCTTGCATCAAATTATGAATAATTTTTTTTTACTGCAAAAATCATAAAGAAAAATTAAATTAAATTAAATTCCATGTAAATGCATTAACCATATAATTTTTTAACAAAATAATCAAAAAGGTAATTTACACGATAAATAATTGGATACACGAAAGATTGAAAGTGCAGAATTACAAAATTAAAATGCAATTAACAAAAAAGGGCATCGTTTTCACCAATCCATTAATTATGTTCACAAAACAAAACAAAAATTCATTTGATCAATGCTTTTTGATGCCTTTGTATTGTGCGGCTGGCAGTCGTCTGTCAATTAGGTCAATAAAAAGTGCCGTAATAAATCATCAATCTCATCATTAATGCAAATGGCGGCGCGCCATGAACACGAATGTCAATATTTTTAAATTTTTTGTCAAAAATTCTAAGAAAAATGAAAAAAAAACTACTAATTTAGCCTTAAATATATGACCTTGCCTACAAAAGTTGAATAAAATTTAGCAATTTTCTTGCTTCAAATTATGAACCTTTCAATTCCATTCAAATTAATTATCTATATAATCTAATCTTTTGTCAAAATAATAATATTAATAATAATTAAAAATTTTAAATTCCACAATTTACACGATAATTAATTCAGACACCAAAGACTGAAAGTGCAAAAGCACAATTAAAAATTCGATTAACAAAAAAGGGAGGGAATCGCATTGCCTTTAAATTTTTGTAAAAAAAAAGTCCAAGAAAAATAAAATAAAATAAAAACTTCTAAATTTAGCCTTAAATGTGTGAGCTTGATTGCCTACAAAATTTGAACAAAATTTAGCAACCTTTCTTGCTTCAATTTAGGATTTTATCGGCAAAAATTTTAATAAAATAAAAATACATCCAAAGAATTAACCAATTAACCATATAATCGTTTAACAAAATAATAAATAAAATTAAAAAAAAATGCAATTTAAACCATAATTAATTAGCGACTCCAAATATTGAAAGTGCAGAATTACAAAAATAAAAATGCAATTAACAAAAAAGGGCATCGTTTTCACCAATCCATTAATTATGTTCACAAAACAAAACAAAAATTCATTTGATCAATGCTCTTTTGATGCCTTTGTATTGTGCGGCTGGCAGTCGTCTGTCAATTAGGTCAATAAAAAGTGCCGTAATAAATCATCAATCTCATCATTAATGCAAATGGCGGCGCGCCATGAACACGATTGTCAATATTTTTAATTTTTTTGTCAAAAATTCTAAGAAAAATGAAAAAAAAACTACTAAATTTAGCCTTAAATATATGACCTTGCCTACAAAAGTTGAATAAAATTTAGCAATTTTCTTGCTTCAAATTATGAACCTTTCAATTCCATTCAAATTAATTATCTATATAATCTAATCTTTTGTCAAAATAATAATATTAATAATAATTAAAAATTTTAAATTCCACAATTTACACGATAATTAATTCAGACACCAAAGACTGAAAGTGCAAAAGCACAATTAAAAATTCGATTAACAAAAAAGGGAGGGAATCGCATTGCCTTTAAATTTTTGTAAAAAAAAAGTCCAAGAAAAATAAAATAAAATAAAAACTACTAAATTTAGCCTTAAATGTGTGAGCTTGATTGGCTACAAAATTTGAACAAAATTTAGCAACCTTTCTTGCTTCAATTTAGGATTTTATCGGCAAAAATTTTAATAAAATAAAAATACATCCAAAGAATTAACCAATTAACGATATAATCGTTTAACAAAATAATAAATAAAATTTAAAAAAAATGCAATTTAAACCATAATTAATTAGCGACTCCAAATATTGAAAGTGCAGAATCACAAAATTAAAAATGCAATTAACAAAAAAGGGCATCGTTTTCACCCCTCCATTAATTATGTTCACAAAACAAAAAAAAATTCATTTGATCAATGCTCCATGTGATGCTTTTGTGTGTTGTGCTGCTTGCTGGCAGTCGTCTGTCAATTAGGTCAATAAAAAGTGCCGTAATAAATCATCAATCTCATCATTAATGCAAATGGTGGCGGCGCCATAAAAAAAATTAATTAATTATCAATCGTTTTGCTTTTTTTTTCTCACATTTTTTTTTTCTTTTTGATCATTTCCGACCCATCCGGGTTAGCATTAACAACTAATTTGTAGCACACAACAGCGAAAGAAGCAACAATTCAATTCCCCATTATTTTATTGTTCGCCAATTTTTTTTGTCCCGATTTTTTTTTTTTGGCGTATTCGACGCGGAAGGAACAAATTCATGTGGAAAATTAGGTGACACATGTTCGCTTTAATTTGTGGGTGATTAGCGACATGTTCGCTTTAATTTGTGGGTGATTAGCGGCGGCTGCCTTTTAATCTCGAGAGAGGCATAAAAAGGTCTTTAATTTAAAATTTTATTTCATTAATTTCAAAGAGTTTTGTTTATATTTAAATAATTCATTTAAGACTAAATTTCGAACCGTTCCCATTGAGTTGAACTCAATTTTGACTAGGGTAGGTCGGGACCGGGAATTTTGGGCAAAACCGGGACCGGGACTTTTCTGGTTGAAAAACCGGGACTTTTTGGCTGGGAAAACCGGGAATTTCCCGGTCCCGGTCAAAACCGGGACTTCGGTACTCAGTTGTACTCAGTTGTCCGTGTTTTGGTCCCGGTCCCGACCTACCCTAATTTTGACAATAAAAAGTGCAAAAAATGAAGAATTTTGACCAAAAAATCGGACCTAAACTGAACTAATGCCAAATGAATAAATAAAATTTTCAATTTCTATATGCTTTTATGTCAAAAATTATGAAATTTTAAAGTTGATCATTCTTAGATTTTTCTTTAATTTAATTTTTACAAAATTGTTTATTTAATAATATTTTTCGATGAAAGTCGTCCATTTAATATTGTTACTATTTATTTGGCTTTTTAATGCCATCGCAGCGCATATTTTTCATACAACTGATCAAAATGATAAAAAACAATTTGCAATCCAACACATTGTCACGCAAAAGGGATTTGCTCAAATGTTAATGGTAAATTAAAAAAATATTTAATTTAATTACTAATTAATTTTAAAATGTTAAATTTATAAAAAATATTTAAAATTTTTTCCAAATTAACAATTTCAATTAATAAAATTTAGGCAAAAGCATCATCAGCATTAAAAATGTTGCCTGAAACAGAACAAAAATTATTTTTACAATGTGCACGAAACGGAAACACATCACAAAGTGTGGCAAAATGTCTTGTCCAATTATTTGAAGCGCGTGACAGAGCAATTAGGGTGAGCGGGGGATAATTAGGGTAATTAGTAAAGATTAATTAAAATTAATTAATAGAAACATTAGATGAAACATACAAAAATTTAAAATTTATCATAATGAAAATAAAAAAGACAAGTGAAGGGGGGGGGGGTAATTAGGATTTTATATAAATTAATTACAATAATTTAAAAAAATAAGTATTTTCCGAACTTTTTGAGCGCTTTTGATTTGGGGACAAAAATTAATATTTTCCTAAAAAATTATATTAAATAAATAAAAAGATATATAAAATTACTTAAATAATCCAATCCATATTATTATAATTAATAAATTTAAAAAAATATCTACAATTATCAAAAAAACTTAAAAAAATATTTAATAAATTTACGAATAGATGCGAGTTCAATCGAAATATTAAAAAATATATAATATATTTAAAAATAAAATAAATAAAAATATTTTTGTTATTTATAATTTTGCCTTTTTTAGAGAAAAAATGACCCAAATTACGTGCAGCATAAGGACGACACATCTCAAAATACTGAGCAAGGAATTGTTCCAACAACCATTCAATTTCTGAAGCAAATGTTCATAGATCCGTTGTCAAGCATGAAAAAAGCAATTTCAACAAATTTTGAAGCACCGAAAGAGGCAAAAACGGTAAAATCAAATTATTAAAAAAAAAATTATAAGAAAAATTGAAAAATAATTAAAAATAATTCTTTCAATAATTTAAAATTATTTAAGTCACTTATTTAAAATAGGCATTCTCATTAAGATAATTAATTTTATTTCTAAAAATTGCAAAAATAATAAATTTTTAAAAAATAATTAAAAGATCTCTCCAATTTGATAAAAAAATTCTCATTTTTTTTTTATACAAAATTTGCTTCAAGTAAATATTCTCAACTAATTTTTTGAATTTATTTTAGGAAAAACATAGAAAGCGCAATTTGAAGAAATTGGAGCTGTCCTTCAGGCAGTTTCAACGCAAAATGGTACGACGAAAACGGCGCGAAATTGTCAAACGGAAAACATATTACGCAAAATTGGTGAGGAAATTACTGGAAATTAAAAAGATAAGGACAGTTCGGGAAATTTTCAGACCATAAAATAATGTCCTTAAATTGGATTAATAAATGCGAAAAATATATTTTGTATACAATAAAGTAAAATTACTTTGAAATTCTTGAAAAATTCAAAAATTATACCCGGGCAGAATCGGGATACCATCAGGTTTTACTGGGATTTTGATCGCATTCTAACATATTTTTTTTTTGAAAAAATCTCAGGATCAGTCAGAAAAAAAGCAAAATCGGGATTTGAATCCCGAATCCCGGTTATAAGTTTTTCAAATTTCCGTGTTATGAATATATGTTCAAATGGTTGGAAATAAATTAGGCATAAAAATCTACTATTGTAGAAATTAATTAAGTCGATTCTTAAATTACAAAAAAAAATAATTTTATGTATCCGTAATTTTTCTTTTTGTTATTTTACCGAAATGATAAAAAAATTATCGAGATTTTAAATTAATCAAAAGTTTTGGATTTTCCTTTTTTTTTTTTTTTGGTTAGGATACAAAATTTAAAAATATTTATTCCCATTTTAGGCAAAGCATCAAAAGAAAACATTATCAAATTTGGAGAAAATTGATCGAATTCGGAATTTCCAAGAAAAATATGTTCGTTACACAGAAAATATTTCCAAATACAACGAAATGCGTAAAAGGTGGGAAAATTAAAGAAAATTTATTTTTATTATTAATAATATTATTTAAATCAAAATTTTTTTTTTTGATTAAAATATAAGAAAATTAAACAAAATTCATTAAAATCCCTAAAAAATTGCCGGCTGCGCATATCGGCGCTGATTGTCTCCAAAAATCCTATTTTTCATAAAAAAATTGTCCCAAAATCGTGAAAATTAAAATAAATAAATTATAAATATTTTTTGAAATTTAAGCATAACGGAGACATATCAGTTGAAGACTGCCAAAATTGGAAGGCAAAATCGGACGAAAAAGCACATAAATGATGGAAGAAAATTGCCAGATACAAAACTGACAAAAACAAAGCAGCCGAAAAATGTTTCAAGGGTAGGTATGGGGGAATTTAACTTCGTAAAAAATGAAATATTATTTTTAAAATTTATTAGTTAAAAAAGAAAATCAAAAAGTAATTTAGCGTATATTTAAATTTTTAGAATAATAAATTATATGCAAATTAAACTTTTAAAAACATCGAATTTTTTTGATCTATTTTGGCGTTTTGTCTAAATTTATTAACAAAAATGCAATAAAAATGAAAATACCACCCTAAGAATCGACCTAAGTTTGAATGTTTGATTATCTCAATTCAGATTTGGCTTAATTTGTTAACTTTTTTGAATAGCTTTTGTCATTTTACAACCCCCCTAAATTTTAGGTTTTAGTGCCTATTTTGGTTTTTTTAGAGCCTAAAAATCGTATCCCTATGATAATACTCAAATTTTGAAAATAAATTAAAAAAGTATTATATTATATATATTAATTAAAGAACAAATTATAAATCAGTGCTTAATAAAATTTTTATTTAACTTTTAAATAATTTTAAGAATTAAGCAAAATTTTTGTTGAGATTTTTTTTTTTAATATTTCATAAATCATTTTTGCATATTTATATTAATTCAAATTTAGTTTTTTTTCGCCACGAATCTTTTCGTTTGTCTCAACGCCAAAAAAGATTCTGAATTCACAAAATGCCAATGACACTATCTCATTTATGTCACCTGAACTGCTCCGACTCTACGAAGATGAAGATGATGACAAAAAATTTGTGGACAAAATCAACGGCACATTCAACAGCATAAATTTAAACAATCAAACGGTGCAAGAACTGTTGTCATCGGTGCCAAATTTGTTGCGCGTGGGTTAACAATTAAAAAATTATTTTAAATAATTTTAAAAATTTAAATAATACTTTATAAATATATTTTAAATTTTCAATTCGGCAATTGAAGAAACATTTTTTTTTAATTTAAATTCAATTGAAATTTTTAAATTAAAGAATTTAACACAATTAATGTATATTAATATTATAATATATATAATAAGGTTATTAATTTCAAATGAAAAATTTCTATTTCGGAAGATTTCACTTTAAAATCAATTTAATAAAAAAAATTACTTTCTATTAATTATTATTTACTAAAAAAGTCTAAAGTCATTATACATTAACTTCCTTATTAAACTTTCTTATTCCTATTTTAAATTTTATTATTAAATTTATTTACATCATTTTAATTTTAATTTTAATTCATTTTTTAAGAATATTTATAATTTTGAATTTACTTAATTGATTATTTTAAAAAATTCTAAGATTTTTTCAGCTTCTAACACCGGACAAAACAAAAAGGCGCAAATTCCTTGAAAATATTTTGATCTCATTGAATGTTGGCCAAGTATTGGACCAAATATTGGAACCAATCACATTAATAACAGACACATTGGACAAAGTTGGCAATTTAATTATTATTTTAAATTTATTTTAAAATTTAATTTTAATTAGGGGCTGTTTAACACTTCAAAAATATTGCGCGAATCGATGGAAGTGTTGGTACAATTGAAGGACAGTATGACACGGGATCAGCACAAATATTATTTGGACAATGGCTACACATTTCTCTCTGAAAAACAGATGGAAATTTTAAGGACAGGCAAAGGTGCGTACTTGAATTTAACATTCATATTTATAATAATAATTTATTTCTTATTTTAATAATTGTTTTTTATTTCATTTATCGATGCAAATTTAAAACAATGTTAAATCAGAATTATAAATGATCCAAATAATTTAAAAAATTGCTTATTTTCATGCGTTCAACCAGAGTTTATGAGTAGAGCTGGGAATTTAAGTCACGAAAAATCTCCAAAAAGTCGACTAAAAAAGTCATAAAAAAAATCCATAAAAGCACGAAAAAATGCAAAGAATTCCTGAAAAGTTAGGCGAAAGTTAAAAAAAATCCAATTTTTAATAATTTATAGAATAAACATTTTGATTATATTTTTAGACAATAAATTTTATAAATAGGTACATAAAATAAGTAATTCAAATATATGTATACATTCTTCATTGATAAGGCCGGAATGTTCTCGTTTTCTGTCCCAAAATATCATTTTTTTGAAAAAAAATGTTCTAGTTTAAAAAATTTTGAATAAAAACAAAAATTGCAAAAAAAAAAAAAAAAAAAAATTTAATTTTCTTATAAAATCAATTAACAATTTCATTACACTTAAATGTTTTAAATATCAATTACAAAAACATTATATTTAATCACTTATGGCATTTCATACAATCGTTTTTCGTGGTGCAATTTTCGAAAATTTTTTGCTTTTTTACCGGAAATTAAAAAGTCTTTAGCCTAAACGGCCATTTCAGTCCCGTATAACTTGTCTTTATTTTAAATATCAATTACAAAAATATTTTAATTTCAATTTAGTTCCACGTGGCATCAGAAGAGACGTTTTGAGCACATTGGGCGGCACAAAATTCAAAGTTACATGCGGAACAAATGGAAGATGAAATTGAACGATACATTTATAAGCGAGCAGCTTCATCAATGGGAGATGAAAAGTAAAATTAAATTTAAATTTAAATAAAATTTCTTTTTTTTTTTAAAGTGTGCCATTCAAAACCGAGACAACAATTGATGGATCGGATAATGTGCCAAAATTTCGACAAAAACGTAATAATTTGCCAATTGAAGGCCCAGTTGTCGGCATTCTGTCACCGTTTGCATTTGTGCCACAAGTTGGCTCATGGCAACTGTTTACGGTAAGAAAATGTTATAGTGCGGTAAAATAAAGAATGAGAATTTTTAAATAGATTTATGCTTATGAAATAACTGAATTTAAATAAAAATAATTTAATTAATATTTTAATTTGAAAACCTGAGAAAACATCATTTCAAATAATGCAAATAATATTTTTTAATATTGAAAATTTGTTGATTTGATTTAAAAAAACTTTTCAAATAATGCATTTTAAAATATGTGCCCAAGATTTACTGAATAAGAATATTTACCAAGAAAAATGGTTGTATTCCATTTTAGAAATATTGACATTAATAAAAAAAATGTCAATGAAAAAAAACAAACAATAAATTTAGCTTTTTGAGTATATTCAAAAACAATTTTTTGTTAGCCCAAGATTTGATATTCAAAAATTGATGGATGCGAAAACTTTAAAACGATCCAGTAAAATGCCATTATTGAAAGTTTCAAGGCTTCCATCAATTATGAAACATTTTTCTATCTTTAATGGATTTCTTAAGAAAAAAAATTTCCAAAACCGTGTATTTAAAAAAAAATATATTTAAATCTATAATTTAATTACATAATTTTTAATAATTCCATTTTAGCTTTATGTGCTCAGTCCCCAAGCATTCATCCCATCGTACTTAAATCCGGCAGCTTTTTACATGCAATTGTTGACACCATGGGCATTTCTTGCCAGTTTGTTCTCACCCCAATTTATCACATGCATGTGCATTTCTCCGACAGCATTTGAAGCAAATTTACTTTCTGCACAGGTAAGCAATAAAATTGATTAATTAGAATTGTTTAATTAAATTCAAAAAAAAATAAATTAATTGAGAATAAATTAACCTAAATATTTAATTCCAAGAATTTAAAATATGATTAACAAATTAATGCTTAATAAATAAATTTAATAATAAATATTAAAAATTTATTTGTTTTAATTTTTTTAATTTACAAAAAGAATTCAATTAAAAAATATTTAAAAAATATGCTCGACAATTTACAATATTTAATTAATCCCCTCCCTGAATAAATAATTTAAAATTTTTCAACAAAAAAGGGCAAATTTTTTGAAAATTTTGCCAATTTCTTTATTTATTTTATGTATAATAATTAAATATTACTGATTATTTGTTTAAATTTTTAATAATATTTTTACGAATAGTGTAAGAACTTAATAAATATCTAAAAATTATAATATATATAATAAATTTAAATTAAAAAAATGATATTTTTTATATTTTAGGCAATCTTTTTGGAGATATTATCCCCAGCTACATTTCAAGCAAATTTGCTGACTCCGTACATGCTCGATTTGCTTATTTTGTCGCCACAAGCACTTGTTGCTGATCTGCTATCACCACAATTGATCCAACCAAAGATTTTAAGTCCTCAATCATTCTCAGCCGGCGTACTTAGTCCTCGTAATTATTAAATTAGAATTTTAATTAATAAAAAATATTTATAAAAAGAAAAACAAAATAAAAAAAATTCAATTCCAAAATGATAGCAAAAATTTTAATAAATTAATTATTCAAAAATAATTACTTTTATTTTTAAATGGCCACTTATAAAAATAGTTTATTTTTATAAAAAAAAAGAATCGGGATATTATAGGTTGAGAAAAAAAAATTAAAAAATTCAAATGACGAATAAAAATACCCAAAATAATTATTTTAATCTTAAGTTTAGTTTTTTTAGCCCGTTAATTTTAATTAGTCCAATTTACCAACAAATTGTAAGCATTCTAAGGAAGCTTAAGCCTGGTCCCAAGAATAAATTGAGTAAAAAATAATAAAAAATCACGATATTATAAAAACTAATAAAAAAAATTAAATTATAATTAAAAAAATGAAATTTAATTGATTGTTTTTAATACAGCAATTGGTTCGCCAAGCTACTTCTCGGACGAATCATACTCATTTATGGTTTTATCACCTGAGGTTTATTCACCAAATGTTGCATCAAAGTTATCAAACAGTATTTTTGTGAGTTTGCGAGAAAAAATTTGATTTTAAAATTATTTTCATATTTTCTTTTTTAAAAAAATTTTTATTTCAGATTTTGTCGCCCGAAATTGGCGGTGGCCACGACGAAAGTGAATTTGAGACAGAGGGTGAAAATGTGTTTATTTGGCCGAAAACTGACGAGCCTGAAGAGGAGGCATATCTTGGCGAAAATTCGGCACATCCGGACACCAGTGCGCACATTCACCCGAACATTCTTCATCCCGATGGGTCATGAAAAGTGCCGAGAATGATTTGAAATTTTTAATTTGGGTGCCATTGTGATAAATGAGCTTTTTCCAAGTGTTGTAAGCTATTAATTTACATATTTTCTGATTGTTAAAATGATAAAAATCGTGCTGAGACGAAGTACGAAAAGTGCAAGGTTGGGCGAAGCACGAAAAAGTGCAAAGTGTGCTAAGACGAAAAGTGTAAGGTGTGCGAAGTACGAAAAAGTGCAATATTTGTATAATATATTTAAATTTCGCTACATAATTAAATATATTTTTATATTAATGGTGAGCCGAAGCTACATTAAAACTTTAATGGATAATTTTTTTTTAAATCATATACAACAAATATTTATTCACGTTTTACGTGCTGGAATTTAAATTAATAATAATTTAATGACTATTTTAAATTTAAAACCGAAAAAACACCATTTTAAAAATGAAAAACTATTTTATACTAAAAAATATAATTAATATTTTTTTATTTATTAATAAAAATACCAATTTAAATTTAAAAATATAGCCTGATAAGGATTTATGCCGAAGATTTTTCGATCTTAATTTTAGTTTGTTAAAACATTCCCTAAAATGTCGTGAATAAAAAATAATTTGATCTTCTTAATTATTGGTTTTTAGCTTTATGTTCTCAGATTCATCCCATCGTACTCAAATCCGGCAGCTTTTTACATGCAATTGTTGACACCATGGGCATTTCTTGCCAGTTTGTTCTCACCCCAATTTATCACATGCATGTGCATTTCTCCGACAGCATTTGAAGCAAATTTACTTTCCGTACAGGTCATTATTATTTAATGAAATTAAACACATAAATTCTAAAATTTAATCTGGTTAATTGATGATTAATAAATAAAATATTTTAAATTTATTTATTTAACATTATTTACTTAAAATTTTCAAATAATAGACTCAATTAAAATTACTTATAATTTACATAATTTTAATTATATTTATAAAATTCCCATGAATTATAAATTTTCAACTAAAATTTTAGAATTTATCACTATTTTCTTAATCGATTTCATTAATAAGAAAGAACTACTACAAATTTATTTGTTTAAAAATTTAAACATTACAAATAGATTGTATTCAACTAAAATTATTTTATACAATTTTGAGTATATTTAATGCAAATAAAAAAATAATTTTTTTAATTTTAGGCAATCATTTGGAGATATTATCCCCAGCTACATTTCAAGCAAATTTGCTGACTCCGTACATGCTCGATTTGCTTATTTTGTCGCCACAACACTTGTTGCTGATCTGCTATCACCTCAATTGATCCAACCAAAGATTTTAAGTCCTCAATCATTCTCAGCCGGCGTGCTTAGTCCTCGTAATTATTAAATTCGAATTTTAATTAATAAAAACAATTATTTATAAAAATGAAAACAAATATGTATCACCAAAAAGATACTAGAAATTTCAATTTAAATAAAGTTTTCAAAAATAATTAATTTTATTTTTAAATGGCCAAACTTACAAAAATTGTTTATTTTTTTATAAAAAATAATTGTTAGAGCATGCTAATCTGTACATTATATGTTGAGAAAAAAAATAATTTAAATTTATAAAAATTTCAAAAATAAATAAGTGCCCAAAAATAATATTTTAATCTTGAGTTTTTAGTTTTTTAGCCCGATTAATTTTAATTAGGCAAATTTACGAAAAATTATTTGAGCATTCTAAGGGGGCTTAAGTCCAGGCCCATGAATAAATTGAGTAAAAAATACAAAAAAAAATACAATTTTATCAAATCTAATAAAACTTAAAATTAAAAATAATAAAAATGAAATTGAATTGTTTAATTTTTATAAACAAAATAATTAAAATTTTTAGAGCATGGATAATCGGGACATTATATGTTGAGAAATAAAACCAAAATTTCAAAAATGATAATAAACATTAAAAATAAATAAGTGCCCAAAAATAATATTTTAATCTTGAGTTTTAGTTTTTTAGCCCAATTAATTTTAATTAGGCAAATTTACGAAAAATTATTTGAGCATTCTAAGGGGGCTTAAGTCCAGGCCCATGAATAAATTGAGTAAAAAAATATAATAAAAAATACAATTTTATCAAATCTAATAAAACTTAAAATTAAAAAATAATAAAAATGAAATTTAAGTGTTTATTTTTAATACAAGCAATTGGTTCGCCAAGCTACTTCTCGGACGAATCATACTCATTTATGGTGT
This sequence comes from Heterodera schachtii, assembly GCA_023374025.1. Lineage (NCBI taxonomy): Eukaryota > Metazoa > Nematoda > Chromadorea > Rhabditida > Heteroderidae > Heterodera > Heterodera schachtii. The sequence continues at coordinate 2,277,712 of SIJG01000006.1, read as the reverse complement.
TATCACCAGAAGTTTATTCACCAAATGTTGCATCAAAGTTATCAAACATTATTTTTGTGAGTTTCTCTATTTGAAATATTTTATTTAATAAATTATTTATTTATAAAAATAAATTTCATTAATTTTATTTTTAGGAAGATGGTGTATTTAATTTAATTTAATGACGCCAACTCAATGTTCCAGGAAGTAAATGTTTGGGTTCTAAGACTAATTCCTGAAAAACCGATACCATTGCGAGAGAAAATTTAATCTCATATTTTATTTTCTTATGGGAGTGTGTTCGGTGTATTTATAGCGAATAAAAGTTTATTCAAACTAAGTAGTGAAAAATGAATAAATATTCATAAAATATTAAAATAACGGTAAAATACATATGATTATGTATATTTTCATAAAAAGCAGTAATGCTAAGACGAATAAAAATAAATTTTTGTGAATACATAGAAAATAATAAATGCGATTGAAGTTGAAGACATGAAAAATTGGTAGACAAAAGCGGACAAAAAAGCATATAAATGTTGATGAAATTGCTAGACTAATCAAAGGAAATGTTTCAAGGGTAAGGAAATTAATTTTGTTGAAAAAACGAAATAAATTATTTTTTAGATTAATATAATTGTAAAATGTGAAAAATTTTTTTGAATTATACTTGAAAATTTATAAATTAAAAATTGAAAAATGCCAACGACAAAAGATTCGGCACATCCGTGCATCGATTCGCATACATCCGAAGATTCTTCAGCCGATGGTTATGAAACGTGACGAAAATTATTTGTATTTATAAATTAATTAATTAAAAAATGCATTTTAAATTTATTTAATTTATTCTGACTTTTTGAATATTATACTCGACAGGTTTAAACGGCCAACCTTATCAAAAATTGCTCATCCTTGCTAGTCTTCTTCCACTGGTGGCCCCAAATGCCTGAAAAATAATATTTCGTCATATTCACTAAATTTAGAATAATTGGAAAACTTACACGTAAATTGCATTGAATGATAGAAACCTCGTCTGTGCGAGATCAGCGGCACCCTAAAAAAGTTGACTTGAATAATTAATTTAAAAATTAAATGATAAAATTTGAAAGTTATTTAAAAAATCAAACAAAAAATTATTTGCCTCAAAATTATTCATATATAAAAAATTTATTTTATAAAATTTTTGAAAAGTTTATATAATATAAGCATTAAAAATAATTTCATAAAAAACCAAACCGCTAATATTTGTTGACTGTGCTCGTCCAATATTTGACTAGCGACCCGTTCGGCATCGGCGATCAATGCGTTCATTTGTCGTTTCACATTGCGGTCCATCGGTAGTTTTTGCTTCGTGATGTAAGGGATTTCTTTTGTTGCGTTGTCGTATTTCGTTACCTAAAAGAATACATTTAGGTTTAAAATTTTGGCATTACCGCCTAAAGAAGGTAACTTACGATAAGTTGTGCGATATATTTGGCTTGGCTGTAATCAACCGACGAGGAGCACTTTCCTTTCTTGGCAAGCCTTTCGCCGATACGCCCTGCTAAATCGCACATATTTCGGGTTTTGGCACATAGTTTGCTATTTTTGAGAAATTTTGTAAGAAAAATATATTTTGCACATATTTTGGCTTTTTTTTCGTTTTTAACACATATTTAACATTTTTTAGCATATGTTTTATTACAAATTTCACGATTTTATCACATAAAAATCCCATCACTATTCATTGCTTACCAACTTTCGTTACAAGTTTGGCAAACATTTGCCGTCTATTGTACAATCTGCGTGTTTTCGTGTAAGTGACCCCATTTCGTTTGTTGATAGCTGGCACAGTTACAGACACCTGAAAGTTTATGAAATGATAAAACACGAGGATTTCAATTCTTGAACTTACATTGATTACTTCCTCTCCGTTTGGATGGTACCAAGCGACACCCACATGGGACATTTCGTGGTTGGCAGCGCAGATCACTTTGTCTTCTTATTCATTTTGCATTCCTAAAATTTTTTAGAATTTATGTTGAAAATAGGCGCCCAAAATACGAATCGGCAGAAGGCAACATACTATCAATTGCGCGATATATCGGGCTTGGGTGTAATCAACAGCCGATGAGCACTTTCCTTTTTTGCCCAGAATTTTTTTTCTCCGACACGGCCGGCTAAACATTTGATTGGCTCTGGCACATAAAAAATTTTTTTTGGCATTTTTGAGAAAATTTCGTAAGAAAAATACAAGAAAAGTGAGAAATACACCCATAAAAAATCTATTTTTCTTGTCATTTCTTACAGCACTTTCAAAAATTATTTATTTGTTCCAACTGTTCACCGAACCTAAAATATTTGATTTGCAATTGTGCGGACGAAAATGATAAAAAAGATTTTTCGGGATTTTTATGCTTAAACAGCCTATATTTTTCAATTTATAGCTCATATTTGGCACATATTTTGGCCTTTTTTTCGCTTTTAGCACATATTTAAACATTTTTTGCATATCTTTTATAATAAATTTCAGGATTTTTAGCACATAAAAATCCCATCCCTATTCATTACTTAACAACTTTCGTTGCAAGCTTGGCCAACATTTGCTGTCGGTTGTACAATCTGCGTACCTTTGTCTAGGTGACCCCATATCGTTTGTTGATAGCTGGCACAGTTACCAACCTCATGCTGAGAAGCGCAGATCACCTTCTCCTTTTCGCTCATTTTGTTGCATTCCTAAATATTCTTTGATTTAATTCTTTAATCTGAGTTTAAATATTAGACAATCGAATCGATATTTTCAATTTAAAATGAAACTCGTGTGTTTCTTTTAATTATAATTATGGATGGGAATTTTAGGCATAAACAATCGCGAAAAGGTATTTAAAAAGCAGAAAAATCGTATAGGCCTTAAACACAAAAATACACAAACAATAAAATTCTTATTAACGCTTTTTTGGTAGCAAGACACTTAAAAACATAATAAAAACAGTTAATTTGTTTTTTGCATAAAGGTTGGGACGAAAAACGCATTAAAAATTTTCAGCTAGCAAAAGAGAGCGAGCTAAATAAGAGCTAGAGAAAATAAATATATGTAAATGATGATGTAAAAAAATATTTTGTCAAATGGACACTGGCGGTAAGCTCAGGACGGGGGGAGGGGGAGTGGGGCGAGGACGGGCGAGAAGTGGGCTAATTGTAGAGAGGAGTGGGGGGGGGGCGAGCGATGGGGTGGGGGCGGCGGATGGCGGAATGTGGGGGGGGGGCAATTATGTGATAACGATTAGTGAAAATGTGCTTTAATGTGATTTTTATGTTTTTGGGAAATATTTTTATTTTTTCGAAAGAGCGTGTTTGTTAATTGCAGGTTATAAAGCTATATTTTTGGGGTATATTTAAAATTCTTTTTTAAATTTCATTAATAAATAAGAGTAAAACTTCATTTTTTTTATTTAAAAACTTAATTATTTATTAGCGCTTTTTAGGTAGAAAAACATATAAAAACTTAATTAAAACAATTAATTTTGGTTATAGTTCTTAATAAATATCATAGTGTTTTCGAATAACAACAAATTTAACCAAATTTACCAAGAAAAAATATAATTGTGGGGGTCAATTTTGTGAAACCTTTCTAATTCTAAGTGGTGTATGATTTGATTTTTCGTCAATTCTTAGAGGTGTATTTTCCGTTTTATTGCTTTTTTGTTAAAAATTTTTTGAAAAATGTTGAAAATAGGCGCCAAAAAGGGGTAAATTGGCACAAAAATAGGCGCCTAGGCATTTAGCACAAAAACTCCTGAATAGTCAAAATTAGGCATTATAAAAAAATTTGTGAAAAATTCCAAAAATCTTATGCAAAAATAAAACAAACTTTTGGTGTGAATTATTCAACAATTGAAAAGTGGGCTGTGAAATTAAAGACCAATCAAACATTTCAAAAGGTGCATTTAATAATTTTTTTATATAATTTTCAATTTACAGAGCGAAAAACGTGATCAAGTAAATTTTGGCGCAAAGAAAAACATCGTAAAATATAATAACTGATAAAAAATTTTCTAAATTTTTAAAAGAAAATTGAAATCGAGAAAACAAATTGGAATTGTTGTCACAAGAAAAATAATATTTCGATGCTTTTTTTTTGTTAAGGCAAAATGAAAAGATAATAATTTTGTAATTATTCATTTTTTCAAATGGCTAAATTATTCGATCAATTATTAACTACATACATTTAGTCATTTATCATAATATGATGCATCAATTATATTAATATAATTAAATTATATTAAATCTAATAAGCTATCAAATAAGCCAAATGTCAAAATAAATGTTATTAAAAAAGAAAATTTCATTGATCAACTAATATGGGTGTACTGTATTTCCCGATTTATCTAATTGATCTACTTTCTTTTCCTCTTTGTTTTTTGACTGACGCTGTTGAGATTTTGAAAAATTTGGCAATTTTCCGATCGCTGAAATTTTTATTTTCCCTTTTCAGCTGATAATATTGCTTCATCATTTTCATTTTTTCGACACTTGTGTGATACTTTTGCTCTGAAATTTAAATATTTAAATTATATTAGAAATATTAATTAACCTTTTGAAATGTTTTGATTGATCTTTAATTTCTTTGCCCATCTTTCAATTGTTTATAATTCAGACCAATTAGTTGTTTAATTTTTGCATTAAACTCTTCCCATTCTTTTCGTGAATGTTTTCCCGATTGCAGAAATTCATTTTTTATTTTTAAATATTTTTCAACAATTTCTCTTTTTTGTTCATCATTTTTTTGGTTTACAAAAAATTTCCCATTTTTAAATTGGTTCTTCCATTTATAAATCGTTTTGATATTTATTCCCAAATGTTTTGCTATTGTTTTTTTACATTTTTCTCCATTTCCCTCCAATTTTTCATTTAATTTCATTTTTAATTTGCCATATATTTGATCAAATTGATTCAATATTTTTCTTTTTTCCTCATCCGAAAATTTATTTAAATTATTTAATCCAAATTCTCTTTTCCATTTATAAATTTTCTTTTGATTTGTGCCCAATTTTTGTGCAATTTTTCTTTCAATTTTCTCCCAAATTTTTGATGAAAATTTATTTCCCATTTGCTTAATTTTCTCTTTTATTAAATGAAATTTTTCCACCATTTCTCTTTTCTTTTTATCATTCCATTTGAAAAATGATCAAAAATTTGTATTCGTTCACTATTTGTTGGTTCTTGTTCCAATTCATCACAATCATTTATGGACATTTCTTCACTCTCCTCTTTTTTCACTTCAAAACTTTTATCAAAAAATTGATAAATTTGTTGATGATCATTTTGGTTATGATCAGCAATTTCTCTATGCATTATTTGATCAATTTGACAGATGTTTTCTTCAGCTCCTTCATCCCATCGTTGGCCAAATATTTCATCGAAACTTTTTTCATGATTTATTTTGCCTGCTTCAATTGATTAATGCATTCGCGTAATTTGGTAAAATCAAATCATTTTATGGTAATTTTGAAATGAATTTGCAATTAGCATTGTTCATTTAAATTGGAAAGTGTTATTTTTTGTGCTACAAATGATTAAAATGTAAAATTTGTTTTACATAATTTTTTTGGGGACAAATATCAATTACATTTTTTCTTAGTAAAAACAAAAAAAAAAATTTTTTTTTTTCTTTGGTGCTGCAAATATCATTTTTGTAAACCGAAAAATTGACATTTTTCCTCCTAAAAATTGAATTTTCATAACAAAAATTTCATCCATTAAAATAGAATTTTTTATTTTTCGTTTTTCTCGATAAAATTTTGTTTTTTTTATAACTCTTTAAAAAATATCTGTTTTAACCTTTTATTTCTATTTTACCTTTTTTGCATTTATTAAAATAGTTGTTTTTTGAATGAAATTGTTGAATGGAATTAAAATAATAAACACCAGAAAATATTTGTTATCAATTTTAAATTCGATTTTTATGTAATATTTACTTATTTTTAAATTTTTTATTAACGATTTTTAGGGAGCAAAACACGTAAAACTTAATCAAAAACTTAATTTTGTTCATTTAAATTTAAATGATTATAAATATTTTAGTGTTTTTCAATAAGGAAAATTTTTAAACCTTAATATGAAGAAGAAAAAAAAAAATGAAATTTTGGCAATCAATTTTTGAAAATTTTTTTCTATTCTTAGGGGTATATTTTGCGGTTTTATTACATTTTTAATGGAATTTTTCGGAAAAACGCAAAAAATCACCAAAACGGCAAAATGCCAAAAAAGGCATTCCACTGGGAGCCCCAGGAAAAAATAAATAAAAACCTAAAATCGTATCCCTAATTATATACATATGCTTCGAATCACATTTTAGTACTTTAAAAATTAATTTTTGGTATTTTTTGGTGGGTTACATTAAAAAAAAAATTTTTTTTATATTTTTTTCATATGAAATTCTACACTGCAATAATTGTATATGAACTTTTAATAAAAATTATTTTCCATTTTCAAATTCCCATTTGTATTTCTTTAATGAGCTTGTTGGCATTTCCAATTTTGCGGCAATTTCGGCATCTTTTAGGCTGGGATTTTCAATTTTTATTTTATAAAATTGCTTCATCATTTCCATTTTTTCAGCAATTGTTAACTGTTTTCGCTCTGGTAAAATTAAAAAAAAAATTCTATAAAACAAAATGTTTAATTTACTTTTTGAATTATTCTGTTCAATGCCTAAATTTTTGGCCCATCTTTTAATTGTCGAATAACCCACGCCAAACATTTGTTTAATTTTTGCTTTAAATTCTTCCCATTCATTCCGTGAATGTTTTCTATTTTGCATAAATTCATTTTTTATTTTCAAATATTTTTCAACAATTTCTCTTTTTTCATCATCATTTTTTTGATTTTTTATTGGCTTTCCTTTTTGAAATTGTTTCTTCCATTGGTAAATGCTTTTTATACTTATGCCCAAATGTTTTGCTAATATTTTTTTACATTTTTCTCCATTTCCCTCCAATTTTTCTTTTAATTTCTTTTTTAATTTGCCATATATTTGATCAAATTGATTCAATATTTTAAGTTTTTCCTCATCCGAAAATTTATTTAAATTATTTAATCCAAATTCTCTTTTCCATTCGTAAATTTTCTTTTGATTTGTTCCCAATTTTTTTGCAATTTTTCTTTCAATTTTAATCCATTCTTTTGTTGAATATTTCTTTCCCATTTGCTTAATTTTTTCTTTTATTTTATGGAATTTTTCCACAATTTCTCTTTTCTGTTTATCATTTAAAATTCGAATTTGATCACAAATTTGTCCACCATTTTCTGGCAATTGTTCCATTTGATCACAATTTGTGGACATTTCTTCCCTTTCATCTTCTTTTACTTCCAAATCTTCATCAAAAAATTGATCAGATTGTTGATGGTCATTTTGATTCTGTTCGGCAGTTTCTCCATGATTTATTTGATCAATTGGGCAGATATTTTCTTCTGTTCTTTCGTCCCATCTTTGGCCAAATATTTGATCAAAACTTTTTGCTTCCTTTATTTTGCCAGCCTCAATTTTGTTAATTGAATTTTCGAATAATAAAAATATTAATAATATTTTCATATTTTTTTTGAAAAATATAATGATTATAAAAAAAAATTTTCGCAATTAATTTTGTAATTATTAATTTTATAGCCTGGCTAAATTATTCAATCAATTCTTAACAATTTTAATCATTCTATGATCAATAAGATACAAAATTTTAATAATAATTCAATTTATTATATTATCCTTTTCTCAGCAAATAGTGGAGTAATTAATAAATGATCGCGATTATACAAAAATATTTAAAAATGGGATCTTTTGCCCGTTTGGTATGACTAGGGCTGACAATTTTATGTAAATACATATTTCTTTCCTGGATTCTCCATGCTCTAATTAGTAGGAAAAACACTTTCTTTTTTGTGTTTGCGAGCAAAAGTTGGGACTTTTATTTACATATTTTTACATATTTTGGAGTTTTATACATATTTGGTACATATTTTGGACTTTTTCGGATTTTTTCATACCATACCTTTTCGGAAATTCTCAAAAAAAAAAATCCAAAATTTCGGCAAATTTTTCGTACATATTTTCATATTTTTATTACATATTTTGAGAATTTTTGAAAATTTATAAAACTTCTTGTGAAAAATAAAAATTATCAAACTAATTTTTAAAATACTAAAATGTGATTCTAGGCATATTTAGGTCATTTTCATGGTACATATTTTGGGTTTTTCTTACATATTTCGGGATTTTTTTACATATTTATGTACATATTATGACCACTTTTTGTACATATTTTTGACAGCCCTAGGTATGACAAATTAATTTAAATCAATCATCTAAAATAAAATGTGAATTTTTAATATTTATATTTTCCTGTTGAATTTATCTCGACAAAATTTTGGTTTTTTATTGGCCATCTTTCGTCTTCAAAGCAAATCCATTTTTTCGATGGATTCAGCCGAAGTTTCAACAATTTAAGTGGTCTTGTTAATGTTTTTTTTTTGTTCTTCCCAACGAATTCTCAAATATAAAGGTTAAAATTAATGGTGTCCGACTTATCTCAACGGAGAGTAATTGTTCGAGATAATTACGGATTTAAGGGAATCATTGAAATAGGGGCGAAAAAGTTTCAAATTAAAATAACTTTTTTTTTGTACGTAAATAAGTTAAATTAAGGCAAACAATTTTATTCATTGATTACAATTACAAATAATTATTTTTATTCGAAATTTTTGAAAACCTTTTTCCAAAATAAATAAAATTTCAAAAAAATCAAAATTTTGACAAGAAAGAAAATAAATTACAAAAATTTTGGTCAAGAAAAAAAAAATTGGTGGAAAATTTTGAAATTTTTTAAACAAGTCGCCAAAAAATATGATCGCGTCAAAACAAAAAAATTTTTTTTCATTGCATTTTTGTTAAAGAATTTGTGAATTTTATATAAACAATTTTTTTAAAATCGCAATAGGGGCGAAAATAAGGGCGAAACGCCAAAACAGGGGAAAAACTTATTTTAGGGGCGAACACTCAAAATGGGGGATTTTTAGGGGCGAACATCCAAAATAGAGATTTCTAGGGTCGCATAGGGGCGTTAAAACGAAGAATTTCCGAACAAAAATGTGTTTTTCGTGTATTTCTCGTCAAAAATATGATGCATCAATATAATTAAATTATATAAATCTAATATAGCTATCAAATATGTCAAATGTCAAAATAAATGTTATTATAGTAATCAGCGACCTTGAAAATCCTAATTAAAAAATTAGAAAATATTTTAATTTCAAAAAACGGTTTTTATTTTTTAAATTATTTATTTTTTCCTAAATTTATGTTATTAATTTTTCATTTAATCTTCATTGATCTGATCGGGGTTATTTATTCCTTAAAAACTTTGGCATGCTTCTCTCTTTCGTAAGTATACTCATTAACATTTAAAATTTTCAATTGAGATTTATAATTCGAGTAAATAAATTTAAAATATAAATTCATAAAAATAAACATTGATTTTTGATAATATATTTCTCATTGCAATTATTCGACAATGAAATATTTATTCTTAATATATTTAAATGGAATATTTTCTTTTATAAATTAAAATTTATTCACCTTTTGAAACATTTTGATTAATGCCAATTGTAAATTGCTATGAATTATTTAATTATTCATTTTTCATCATGGCTAAAATTCTTCAATCAATTTTTAACCACATTCGACATTATATCAAAAAATAAATAAATAAAACGTGTCGGAAAAGTGCCGACGGATTAATTGATTAAACAAAAGAAATGATTTTTTGGGCTATTTTGCAAATTATGATTGATATTTAAATTTTCTTGCCAGTTTTTTAAATTGGGTTCTCTATCTCCTGTCAACTCCGTCTGTCATCTTTTTCTCATTATTAATCTTCTACTTTTAATTATGTATTATTCGCTATCATTTAATTTGTTTAAAAATGGTCTGACGTCATCTAATCATAAAATTCAACAAAATTTTGTAGATGAATTTGATCAGATTTTATGCAATTCATTGCCTTTATTCCCACATTCCACCTGCTGCTGACTGATTAATTTCAACATTTTTAAAAATTTTTAGGGTCTGCCTGCTGAACTATCCGACAGGCGCCGCCGGGTTAAAAATTTGGAATTTACATATTTACCTGAATTTTTATACATCTTTTGAGTTACATATTTGGTACATATTTTTGGACTTTTTCGGATTTTTTCATACATTTTCGGAAATTCTCAAAAAAAAAAAAATCCAAAATTTCGGCAAATTTTTCGTATATATTTTCATATTTTTATTACATATTTTGAGAATTTTTGAAAATTTATAAAACTTCTTGTGAAAAATAAAAATTATCAAACTAATTTTTAAAATACTAAAATGTGATTCTAGGCATATTTAGGTCATTTTCATGGTACATATTTTGGGTTTTTCTTACATATTTCGGGATTTTTTTTTACATATTTATGTACATATTATGATCACTTTTTGTACATATTTTTGGCAGCCCTAGGTATGACAAATTAATTTAAATCAATCATCTAAAATAAAATGTGAATTTTTAATATTTATATTTTCCTGTTGAATTTATCTCGACAAAATTTTGGTTTTTTATTGGCCATCTTTCGTCTTCAAAGCAAATCCATTTTTTCGATGGGTTCAGCCGAAGTTTCAACAATTTAAGTGGTCTTGTTAATGTTTTTTTTTTGTTCTTCCCAACGAATTCTCAAATATAAAGGTTAAAATTAATGGTGTCCGACTTATCTCAACGGAGAGTAATTGTTCGAGATAATTACGGATTTAAGGGAATCATTGAAATAGGGGCGAAAAAGTTTCAAATTAAAATTACTTTTTTTTTTGTACGTAAATAAGTTAAATTAAGGCAAACAATTTTATTCATTGATTACAATTACAAATAATTATTTTTATTCGAAATTTTTGAAAACCTTTTTCCAAAATAAATAAAATTTCAAAAAATCAAAATTTTGACAAGAAAGAAAATAAATTACAAAAATTTTGGTCAAGAAAAAAAAATTGGTGGAAAATTTTGAAATTTTTTAAACAAGTCGCCAAAAAATATGATCGCGTCAAACAAAAAATTTTTTTTCATTGCATTTTTGTTAAAGAATTTGTGAATTTTATATGAACAATTTTTTTTAAATCGCAATAGGGGCGAAAATAAGGGCGAAACGCCAAAACAGGGGAAAAACTTATTTTTGGGGCGAACACTCAAAATGGGGATTTTTAGGGGCGAACATCCAAAATAGAGATTTCTAGGGTCGCATAGGGGCGTTAAAACGAAGAATTTCCGAACAAAAAATGTGTTTTTCGTGCATTTCTCGTCAAAAAATAAGTTTTTTAATTTATCAATTTATTTCAAAAATAATTCTTCTTTTGCCTCTTTCATAATTTTTTTTAAATTCTATGAAATTATCTTTTGCTTTTTCGATTTTTTTCCAATTTTATTAATGGATGACTAATGCAAAAAATGCTAATTTATTAATTTTTTTTCCTTTTTCCCAACAGTTGATCGAGATGAATTTAAAACTAATGATGAGTAAGCAGTAGAGAAGCAAGCAGTGAACAATTAAAGTTAACCACTTCACTGATTACCACAGACAACAAACAGCTCAACTGCTGCTGATGCTGCTAATTATATTGATGATGAGATAATTAACATTAAATTGCACACAAAAACTGGCCAATAGTAAGCAAAAGTGTAATAGTAATTTTGGCCCTGAAAATCCTACTAATTCATTCCTTCATCGGTCCTACTAAAATTTTTTTTTAATTTGTTTTTTTTTTAATTAAAGGACTTTCGCCAAACAGACAAGACCAACAATTGACTGACAATGTGCAACATAACGGCACTCGTGTATGTTAATTCGTTTTACATAAAGATAAAGTATAAAGAATTTTGATTATTTAACTGTAAACCAAAAAGTATATTTTTGTTTATCTGAAATTGATTTTTTTCAAAATTCTCTTTTTTGAATATTTCTGATAATACAAAACATTATTTTATACAATATTATAATAAATACGTTTTTTTTGGGTTTATGAATATTATTTTGAGAATTTTACTAAAAAAATATTTTTTTTAATTATTAAAAAACTAAATGCGCGTTTCATTAGCTGTTTGACTGTTGCACTCATTGTGATTGCCGGCACCGCTCCTGTGCAAAAAGCAACGATGGAGCAGTTGATGGCTGGTATAGTAATTAAAATATATATTTAAAATAAATTTGGAATATTGATTATATATAATACCAAAAAAAAAAAAATAATTATTTATTTTTTATTTAAAAATGAATTTTCTATTTGGTTAAAGCGTTGTATAATTTTGTTATTTTTTCCTATTAAGATTTAATTAAATCAACATTGCCTTTGCAGAGATTGCTTCATCAATTCCTGGCCTCAATCAGACGGAATTTGGACGAGCAGCTGAACTTGGACAGCACAGCGCGGAAAAACGCGAAGTGGAAGAGCGCGCACCAAAAGAGTACCATCAAAAGCAGAAGCGTGACACGGAACCGGTCGAGATGGGCACGAACACTGGCGGAGAGGGCAAGCCAAGTGAGTACCTCTTCAAGTTGAGCTCTAACTGCTGAATGAGCCCGATTAAGGGAAGCATTATGAATATGATGTTCAAGCAGAAGTTGAATCATTTTACCCAGAACTTTGTGAAGAAGAAGATTACGATGATAAAGAATAAGGCTTAAATGCTTGATTGATTGTCTGCTCTGCTCTATATGCAGGGCTCCCAGATCTGAGGCTTTAGCCTCATTTTGTTGTTTTTTGTTAGGTCAATGAGGCTAAATTTTCAAAATGAGGCTTTTTGTGGGTTTTTGAGAAATTTTGAGGCTTTTTGTGGTTTGAGGTTTTTTTGAGACTTTTGGGGAAAAAAATAGTAAGAGTCTGTTAAATTTTATGATTAATTTTGATAAATTGGCATAATGTTTGACAATCATCTAATTTGAATTGGTTTTTAATAGAGTATCAAACGTAAATCTCACGCAAATTTAGCCAGAAAATTACAATTTTTTTTCGAAAATCCACAAAATTATGAATTTTTTTAAATGAAAATCTGCTAAAAATATGGTCAAAATTCTCAATTTTTCCCCCGACGGCGGCGCCTATCGGCACAGCCAGCCCCTAAAGGATCCTTTATTTTCTTAAAAATTTGCTCAAAATCACAAAACTTGGCCATTTTTGTGGACAAATCTGTTAACAAATCGCATTAAAAATTACAAAATTTTTCCCGGCGGCGCCTGTCGGCACCCCGGCCCCCCAATTCCCCAAGTTTTTTGGAAAAAGCGCCGCAAAAAATCAACCGTTTTTTCATGCTCAGAATCATTTAACAAAAAATTGCTCAAATTGATCATGGAAAATCAAAAATATAACATTTGAACATTTTAAACGTGTTTTGAATAAATTTTGAAAAAATGAGGCTTTTTGACCCAAAATGAGGCTTTTTTGCTTGCGAAATGAGGCTTTTGAAAATTTTGATCTGGGAGCCCTGCTCTAAAACAGTTTTTGCACAAAAATTGGCAATCTTATAATTTATTTAGTAAAACTCAAATTTTGATAATGTTCCTTATTTAATTTTTTGGGTCAATTTCTTATGATTTTTCTATCAAACTAATTAATGAATTTACTTCATTTTCTTTTAATTTAATTTGTCCCTTCTTTATCTTCGTTTCTGTATTTATTTCATAATTTTTGTTAAAATGGCAAAAATATAAAAATGAAAAACAATTTTTAAATTGGAAATTTGTAAAATTAATTTTAATCGTAAAAATTCAATTCTGTACATTCTCTGTTGCTACGCGAATTGCCCATTGTTGTTGTTGTGTTCCGATGATTGTTGTGTTGTAATTGGTTGGTTGAAGAAATTTGAAAACTTTTTGAAATGCATTACGATATTCCATGCTGAAAAAAGAGTTAATTTATTTTGTAATACTGTAATACTTAATAAGGCACTTAAGAGTTCATTGCAATTTATCGAAATTACAATTTTTTTTAATTTGAATATTAAAATTTATCTTGGTTAATAAAAAAAAATGAGTTTATTATTATTTTTAGTCATCGATAAAAGTAGATTAAAAAAACAATTATAATTATAAAAATGTTATGAAAAAATCTTATCATTGCACTAGGGTTATATTTCTCACGCCTATTTTTTAAGAGAAAAAAATTCTAATTATTTTATTTTAAATAATTTTCTAAATTTTCCAGCGAAGATTGTTTCTTGTTCTAAAGATTATTCAGGGTTTTTGTCTGAATATACGGTTCCAGGTAAAATATGAAACCCAGATACGAAAGTTTTTTTCCAAATCTCGAACTATAAATGTAACATTAATGTAAAATAAAATAAAAAATTATTTTTCCACTCAAATTTACTTCATTTTGTAAAGCACTGGCCCATTCACAGCCATCACAATGTTTGTCAAGCAGCTGAGTAAAAATGTTGTGACAGCTTTACTGGTCACAGACAATTGGAGTTGCGGAATGGTCAGCCGGGCAATGCTGGACAATGTGTGCCCGGCAAGCTGAAGTGCCACCAAAAATGCCAATGCCTTCAGAATTCGACGAGTCCAAGCATCCGATGAATTGTCTGGCAAATTTTTCAAATTTAATTATTTATATATGATAAAAATGGTGCTAGTGCGTTTTATAAATTCCGCCACCCATGCGCGTTTTATAAATCCGCCAGCGCGTTTTATAAATCCGCCACCATGCACATTTTTTAATTTTATTGCCATGCGCGTTTTATAAATCCGCCAGCGCATTTTATAAATCCGCCAGCCTATGCTTTTAAAAATCCACTATAAGTTAAAATATAATTTTGCGTCTAAAGCTAATTATTATTCGACAAAATGATAATTAGGGCACTCCAAATATGTATATCTATATATTTGCCAAAAATTCCACCAAATATTTGCTAAAAACCCTCCAAAAATACCAAAAAAATTTGCCAAAAATTGAAACAAAACTGCATAATAAACACGTGAATTTCTCAAAAATTCTTTCTTTATCCGTTTCGCGAGCAAAATTATAGATCAAAAACATTTCAATGCTTTTTGGCGTTAATCTATTTCTCTAATCTTCCAAAAGCTATAAAATATGCCGAAATTTCATCAAGGCCATTTTTCTATTGTCTCATTGCCTTATATTTAGTAATTTTGTTACGGGCTATATATTAAAAATATTTTTTAATTAATAATAAATTGCCTAAATAGGTATGGAAATACTCAAATACAAAATTTCAGAACACTAAATATTTTTTATTTTACTACTATGATAGTTTAATAATAATAAAATAATAAATTTTATATGTATAATGTATGCTGATTTATGTTGGCGGATTTATAAAACGCGCTGGCGAATTTATAAAACGCGCATGGTAGGGGTGCGCATGGTGGCGGATTTATAAAACGCGCATGGTAGGGGTGCGCATGGTGGCGGATTTATAAAACGCGTCAGCACGATAAAAAATAATGGAGGGTGAAATTTGCAAAAGTTCTGTTTTTCTCAAGAAATATGAACAAAAAGTGCTGGGGATTTTAAGGAATATGCCTTTATTTTTATATATTTTAAGCACCATAATTTATTTGTTAATTAAAAAGGTTCTAAAATATTTTTGATTCTGTTCATTTGCTACTCTTTGAAAATTTTTAAGAGAGTTTCCAAAAGAATATGCAAAAATTAATTTATTTTTTACACAAATTATATTTTTTGTTTATATAATTATTTAATTAATTTTTTTTTTGTATAATTATTACTCGTATTTTGGGCATTCTGATTCCGTTGTAAAAGTATAATCCATATGCCAATGTATATGGCAACGGTGGTGCCCGTGATGAGTGTATTAAATGCATAATTCTGGTTGCTTGCCCAATCCCAAATGCACTCATGCGGAGCGCACATAACAGACCTTAAAATGAAAAAATAATTTATAATTAATTAATTTTAAATTCATATAATTACAGTTTGTTTTTTTTTCAAATTCAGGAGAAACACCATAAAAATTTATCCCAAAAACAAATGTAAAAAAAATGCTTTTGTAAAATGAAGTTAAATCTTATCCAGCCCTCAATATGGGAATTACACTATTTGGACTTTTCACCACTAATTATGCGACTCTTTGGCATTTCATTAGTATTTTTTGCCACTATTTGGACTTTTTAGAAATTTCTTAACAAAAATGCAATAAAAACGAACAGACCAAATTAAAAAAAAAATGCTTTTATAAATAGAAATTCTTCCCAATTGCATTTTTTGCAGCGCTCTTTTTCAAAAAATTTCTGGGGAAAATGCGGAAGAGGTTAGACGGTGCTGATAGGCGCCGCCAGGAAAAATTTTTAATGCGATTTATTATAAAGAAATTTTGTCCAAAAAATGACGAAGTTTGTGATTTTTAAGAAAATTAATAGTTTTAGGGTCTACGAATATACTTTTGTTCTGGTATGTTCAGCACTAAACGAAGAATTGCCTGAACAATGAAACCGGGAAACAACAACGAACTCAGCAAAATGAGGAAAAACGAGTAGAGACGCGATGGTTTACGCATGGCATACCTTTCAAATTATACATCAATTAATCAAAAAATACATTGCACTTCAAATTTGTTTTTAAATTCATATAATTTTAATTAAATGGTTTAAAAATTTCAAAATTAAAATATTTTTCTTTATCATAATTAAACAATAATTAAAATATTGTACGTTTATATAAATATTTAAAATACAAAATTTGGCTCTATTCCAGTTTACGCGTCTAATTAATTACCATCCTCAGTTTCTTTGGTCATGATTTTTTTTTCTTACTAGGTCACTACTCCTTACATTCTTGGTATTAATCGAATGCCGAATAAGTTTTAGTGTAGCAAAATCCTGGGATAAATGCAATAACCCAAAAAATTGTTCTTGAATATACGAGAAAAATGATGAATTTCGGATTTCTCTTGCAATTTTTTCTTAATGCAAGTATTTGTTCTTTTCTTGTAATTTTAAGTTTAAGCTTTCAATTGATACCAAGAGTTTATTGAAGTAATTAATCCAAAATTTTAAATAAATAAATTTAAATATAGAATAATATAAAAATCAATTGGAAATACCAAAAATAAATGTATTTAATTTCATTAAATGGATTTGTTCAAAAAAATAAAAAATTTCAAATCAATGTACTTGTATTATTGAACATTAATTAAATAAATAATTAAATTTGTAAATTTTATAATAATTCAAGTTTTATTATGAATTAAAAATATAAATATAAGTTTGAATTAATACAAATTTAATATTTTCATATGCCACCAAATTGGGAAGCAAATGCTGAGAAGCCGATCAAAAGCGATCAACAAAGTGGCGGACATTGAAGCATAAATGCCAGTAATGAATGGTAGCAAAAGGTAAACACAGCACAGATCAATTGGCACAAATTGTTGGCCCACCAAAATTTGGTACATGCCAATCCATGAGCCAATTTCAAACCAGGCACAAGCAGCTGCATCAAAAGCGATCATAATGTTGCAGGGGCTATTCAATGATCTAAATGAATGATATGGTAATGTTTTTTGACATTTTATTAAAAAATTGAGAAATATTCGAGAATTCATATTTAAAACGTCAAATTTTTTATATTTTTAAATTGAATAATTTTTTATTATTTAGAAAATGTTAATATAATTTAATTTAATTATTATTACTTGGTTTTGATGGTGACGTATACTAATGCTAAGTTACATATTATCCCAATTGTGGAGATAAATGTTCGTACCGCTGTTAAAGCGATAAGTACGCATGGTAAGCCGTCTTCCGCATAAAGCTCAAAAAGCTAAAAACCAATTAATTTTTATTATTTTTATATTATATTATTTATTCGAAATACCGTTTTATTTTGGTCCATTTAAATTGAGAAATAAAGCAGTAAATAAATAATTCTAAAACTTAAAGAATGTGAATTTAATTTTTTTTTTAATTTTGATTAAATAATTGAGAAGCACCAAAAAAGTTTTAATTATATATATTTTGTATGATTTTAATAAATAAATTGACTTTGCCAAATCTCACATTAATATGAATTATTATTAGTGATATTAGAAATCGCAAAATTTGAGACATTTGCGTCACCCATTTTCACACACATTTAAAAAAATTTTATTATAAAATGAGTGAGGTAGAGGAAGTTCTTGAATTTGTTTTACATAATTGAGAACTTCAAAATTTAAAATTAAATATCCATTAATTTTGTGTGATTTTAATAAATTAATTGACTTTGCCAAATCTCACCTTAAAATAAAATTATTATTTGTGATATAAGAAACCGCAAAATTTGAGACATTTGCGTCACAAATTTTCACACAATTTGAGAAAATTTTGGTGAGAAAATGAATGAAAGGAAAATTTTGAATTTGTCCTCAAATTTCCACGCCAGAAAATTATAATTAAAAAACCTTAACAATTGGAAAGACATTAATATGTGTGAAACAGCAGTAGGTGATTTTGCCCGATTTTTATGGTTCAAAAAATTAATTAATTTTTTTCAATTGGCCAACGTCAGATTTATGACGCTGATGGAAAATTGTTTCAATTTTTTCAATTAATTGGAAAATATTAAAGCTGATAATTAAGTGGGAAAATAAATGAATTTTTAACACCAAGGATGAATCAAGAAATTTTGAATGCTTTTATGAAAAATTACCAAGAAATTATTGGCAATCTCTGAGATAATACTGAATTTTTGTTATTAGCTAATTGTTATTATATTGATAAGACAAAAAGTTTTAGAATTTTCAAATAACAAATATGTAATTTATGTCAAAATTATTTCCGAGAATTATTTACAAAATACATAATAATAAAACAATAATACAAATTAATAGAAAATGATAAATAATAATTTTCTTTTATTGTGTGGTCCATTAGACGAAATAAATAATTTTTCTTAATTATATGAAAAAACAATTAATATTTATAAAACATTATTTTTTTAATTATTCATTTAAATTTTTAAAGGCATGCAAATATTATTATTAATATTATTGTTATTACAAATGAAATAACCAACAATTTTATCAAATTGTTGATGAAATTATGGAAGTGAAAGAAGAGGAGAGTGAAGAAAAGTCCAGTAATTGTTATGAATTGGAACAATTACATGAAAATAATGAACAAAATTAGGATCATTTTTCAAATTAATCAATAGAAAAATAATAGATCTTATTGAGTTATTAACATGAATGATGCGAACAAATTATATTGCATTTGTTAGGTGCTCAATTTCAGAAAAAGTCGTAGGGAAAGACCAATAAAAATTAAATTTTAATTATTCAATAGAAAAATAATAGATCTTATTGAGTTATTAACATGAATGATGCGAACAAATTATATTGCATTTGTTAGGTGCTCAATTTCAGAAAAAGTCGTAGGGAAAGACCAATAAAAATTAAATTTTAATTATTCAATAGAAAAATAATAGATCTTATTGAGCTATTAGTATACATGATGAGAACAAATTATATTGCATTTGTTAGGTGCTCAATTTCAGAAAAAGTCGTAGGGAAAGACCAATAAAAATTAAATTTTAATTAGTCAATAGAAAAATAATAGATCTTATTGAGCTATTAGTATACATGATGAGAACAAATTATATTGCATTTGTTAGGTGCTCAATTTCAGAAAAAGTCGTAGGGAAAGACCAATAAAAATTAAATTTTAATTAGTCAATAGAAAAATAATAGATCTTATTGAGCTATTAGCATACATGATGAGCACAAATTATATTGCATTTGTTATGTGCTCAATTTCAGAAAAAGTCGTAGGGAAAGACCAATAAAAATTAAATTTTAATTAGTCAATAGAAAAATAATAGATCTTATTGAGTTATTAACATGAATGATGCGAACAAATTATATTGCATTTGTAAGGTGCTCAATTTCAGAAAAAGTCGTAGGGAAAGACCAATAAAAATTAAATTTTAATTAGTCAATAGAAAAATAATAGATCTTATTGAGCTATTAGCATACATGATGAGAACAAATTATATTGCATTTGTTAGGTGCTCAATTTCAGAAAAAGTCGTACGGTAAGCCAATAAAAATTAAATTTTAATTAGTCAATAGAAAAATAATAGATCTTATTGAGCTATTAGCATACATGATGAGCACAAATTATATTGCATTTGTTATGTGCTCAATTTCAGAAAAAGTCGTAGGGAAAGACCAATAAAAATTAAATTTTAATTAGTCAATAGAAAAATAATAGATCTTATTGAGTTATTAACATGAATGATGCGAACAAATTATATTGCATTTGTTAAGGTGCTCAATTTCAGAAAAAGTCGTAGGGAAAGACCAATAAAAATTAAATTTTAATTAGTCAATAGAAAAATAATAGATCTTATTGAGCTATTAGCATACATGATGAGAACAAATTATATTGCATTTGTTAGGTGCTCAATTTCAGAAAAAGTCGTACGGTAAGCCAATAAAAATTAAACTTTAATTAATCAATAGAAAAATAATAGATCTTATTGAGCTATTAGCATACATGATGAGCACAAATTATATTGCATTTGTTAGGTGCTCAATTTCAGAAAAAGTCGTAGGGTAAGACCAATAAAAATTAAATTTTAATTAATCAATAGAAAAATAATAGATCTTATTGAGTTATTAACATGAATGATGCGAACAAATTATATTGCATTTGTTAGGTGCTCAATTTCAGAAAAAGTCGTAGTGAAAGACCAATAAAAATTAAATTTTAATTAGTCAATAGAAAAATAATAGATCTTATTGAGCTATTAGCATACATGATGAGAACAAATTATATTGCATTTGTTAGGTGCTCAATTTCAGAAAAAGTCGTAGGGTAAGACCAATAAAAATTAAATTTTAATTAATCAATAGAAAAATAATAGATCTTATTGAGTTATTAACATGAATGATGCGAACAAATTATATTGCATTTGTTAGGTGCTCAATTTCAGAAAAAGTCGTTGTGAAAAACCAATAAAAATTAAATTTTAATTAGTCAATAGAAAAATAATAGATCTTATTGAGCTATTAGCATACATGATGAGAACAAATTATATTGCATTTGTTAGGTGCTCAATTTCAGAAAAAGTCGTAGGGTAAGCCAATAAAAATTAAACTTTAATTAATCAATAGAAAAATAATAGATCTTATTGAGTTATTAACATGAATGATGCGAACAAATTATATTGCATTTGTTAGGT
Organism: Heterodera schachtii; assembly: GCA_023374025.1. Classification (NCBI taxonomy): domain Eukaryota; kingdom Metazoa; phylum Nematoda; class Chromadorea; order Rhabditida; family Heteroderidae; genus Heterodera; species Heterodera schachtii. Next base: position 2,256,489 of record SIJG01000006.1, on the reverse strand, counting down.
GCTCAATTTCAGAAAAAGTCGTTGTGAAAGACCAATAAAAATTAAATTTTAATTAGTCAATAGAAAAATAATAGATCTTATTGAGCTATTAGCATACATGATGAGAACAAATTATATTGCATTTGTTAGGTGCTCAATTTCAGAAAAAGTCGTCGGGTAAGCCAATAAAAATTATACTTTAATTAATCAATAGAAAAATAATAGATCTTATTGAGCTATTAGCATACATGATGAGCACCAATTATATTGCATTTGTTAGGTGCTCAATTTCAGAAAAAGTCGTTGTGAAAGACCAATAAAAATTAAATTTTAATTAGTCAATAGAAAAATAATAGATCTTATTGAGCTATTAGCATACATGATGAGAACAAATTATATTGCATTTGTTAGGTGCTCAATTTCAGAAAAGTCGTAGTGAAAGACCACTAAAAATTAAATTTTAATTAGTCAATAGAAAAATAATAGATCTTATTGAGTTATTAACATGAATGATGCGAACAAATTATATTGCATTTGTAAGGTGCTCAATTTCAGAAAAAGTCGTAGGGAAAGACCAATAAAAATTAAATTTTAATTAATAATAGAAAAATAATAGATCTTATTGAGCTATTAGCATACATGATGAGCACCAATTATATTGCATTTGTTAGGTGCTCAATTTCAGAAAAAGTCGTAGGGAAAGACCAATAAAAATTAAATTTTAATTAATAATAGAAAAATAATAGATCTTATTGAGCTATTAGCATACATGATGAGCACCAATTATATTGCATTTGTTAGGTGCTCAATTTCAGAAAAAGTCGTAGGGAAAGACCAATAAAAATTAAATTTTAATTAATAATAGAAAAATAATAGATCTTATTGAGCTATTAGCATACATGATGAGAACAAATTATATTTCATTTGTTAGGTGCTCAATTTCAGAAAAGTCGTAGGGAAAGACCAATAAAAATTAAATTTTAATTAATCAATAGAAAAATAATAGATCTTATTGAGCTATTAGCATACATGATGAGAACAAATTATATTTCATTTGTTAGGTGCTCAATTTCAGAAAAAGTCGTAGGGAAAGACCAATAAAAATTAAATTTTAATTAGTCAATAGAAAAATAATAGATCTTATTGAGCTATTAGCATACATGATGAGAACAAATTATATTGCATTTGTTAGGTGCTCAATTTCAGAAAAAGTCGTAGGGTAAGCCAATAAAAATTAAACTTTAATTAATCAATAGAAAAATAATAGATCTTATTGAGCTATTAGCATACATGATGAGCACAAATTATATTGCATTTGTTAGGTGCTCAATTTCAGAAAAAGTCGTAGGGTAAGACCAATAAAAATTAAATTTTAATTAATCAATAGAAAAATAATAGATCTTATTGAGTTATTAACATGAATGATGCGAACAAATTATATTGCATTTGTTAGGTGCTCAATTTCAGAAAAAGTCGTTGTGAAAGACCAATAAAAATTAAATTTTAATTAGTCAATAGAAAAATAATAGATCTTATTGAGCTATTAGCATACATGATGAGAACAAATTATATTGCATTTGTTAGGTGCTCAATTTCAGAAAAAGTCGTACGGTAAGCCAATAAAAATTAAACTTTAATTAATCAATAGAAAAATAATAGATCTTATTGAGTTATTAACATGAATGATGCGAACAAATTATATTGCATTTGTTAGGTGCTCAATTTCAGAAAAAGTCGTAGGGAAAGACCAATAAAAATTAAATTTTAATTAATCAATAGAAAAATAATAGATCTTATTGAGCTATTAGCATACATGATGAGAACAAATTATATTTCATTTGTTAGGTGCTCAATTTCAGAAAAGTCGTAGTGAAAGACCACTAAAAATTAAATTTTAATTAGTCAATAGAAAAATAATAGATCTTATTGAGTTATTAACATGAATGATGCGAACAAATTATATTGCATTTGTAAGGTGCTCAATTTCAGAAAAAGTCGTAGGGAAAGACCAATAAAAATTAAATTTTAATTAATAATAGAAAAATAATAGATCTTATTGAGCTATTAGCATACATGATGAGCACCAATTATATTGCATTTGTTAGGTGCTCAATTTCAGAAAAAGTCGTAGGGTAAGACCAATAAAATTAAATTTTAATTAATCAATAGAAAAATAATAGATCTTATTGAGTTATTAACATGAATGATGCGAACAAATTATATTGCATTTGTTAGATGCTCAATTTCAGAAAAAGTCGTTGTGAAAGACCAATAAAAATTAAATTTTAATTAGTCAATAGAAAAATAATAGATCTTATTGAGCTATTAGCATACATGATGAGAACAAATTATATTGCATTTGTTAGGTGCTCAATTTCAGAAAAGTCGTAGTGAAAGACCACTAAAAATTAAATTTTAATTAGTCAATAGAAAAATAATAGATCTTATTGAGTTATTAACATGAATGATGCGAACAAATTATATTGCATTTGTAAGGTGCTCAATTTCAGAAAAAGTCGTAGGGAAAGACCAATAAAAATTAAATTTTAATTAATAATAGAAAAATAATAGATCTTATTGAGCTATTAGCATACATGATGAGCACCAATTATATTGCATTTGTTAGGTGCTCAATTTCAGAAAAAGTCGTAGGGAAAGACCAATAAAAATTAAATTTTAATTAATAATAGAAAAATAATAGATCTTATTGAGCTATTAGCATACATGATGAGCACCAATTATATTGCATTTGTTAGGTGCTCAATTTCAGAAAAAGTCGTAGGGAAAGACCAATAAAAATTAAATTTTAATTAATAATAGAAAAATAATAGATCTTATTGAGCTATTAGCATACATGATGAGAACAAATTATATTTCATTTGTTAGGTGCTCAATTTCAGAAAAGTCGTAGGGAAAGACCAATAAAAATTAAATTTTAATTAATCAATAGAAAAATAATAGATCTTATTGAGCTATTAGCATACATGATGAGAACAAATTATATTTCATTTGTTAGGTGCTCAATTTCAGAAAAAGTCGTAGGGAAAGACCAATAAAAATTAAATTTTAATTAATCAATAGAAAAATAATAGATCTTATTGAGCTATTAGCATACATGATGAGAACAAATTATATTTCATTTGTTAGGTGCTCAATTTCAGAAAAGTCGTAGTGAAAGACCACTAAAAATTAAATTTTAATTAGTCAATAGAAAAATAATAGATCTTATTGAGTTATTAACATGAATGATGCGAACAAATTATATTGCATTTTTTAAGGTGCTCAATTTCAGAAAAAGTCGTAGGGAAAGACCAATAAAAATTAAATTTTAATTAATAATAGAAAAATAATAGATCTTATTGAGCTATTAGCATACATGATGAGCACCAATTATATTGCATTTGTTAGGTGCTCAATTTCAGAAAAAGTCGTAGGGAAAGACCAATAAAAATTAAATTTTAATTAATAATAGAAAAATAATAGATCTTATTGAGCTATTAGCATACATGATGAGAACAAATTATATTGCATTTGTTAGGTGCTCAATTTCAGAAAAAGTCGTACGGTAAGCCAATAAAAATTAAACTTTAATTAATCAATAGAAAAATAATAGATCTTATTGAGCTATTAGCATACATGATGAGCACAAATTATATTGCATTTGTTAGGTGCTCAATTTCAGAAAAAGTCGTAGGGTAAGACCAATAAAAATTAAATTTTAATTAATCAATAGAAAAATAATAGATCTTATTGAGTTATTAACATGAATGATGCGAACAAATTATATTGCATTTGTTAGGTGCTCAATTTCAGAAAAAGTCGTAGTGAAAGACCAATAAAAATTAAATTTTAATTAGTCAATAGAAAAATAATAGATCTTATTGAGCTATTAGCATACATGATGAGAACAAATTATATTGCATTTGTTAGGTGCTCAATTTCAGAAAAAGTCGTAGGGAAAGACCAATAAAAATTAAATTTTAATTAATCAATAGAAAAATAATAGATCTTATTGAGCTATTAGCATACATGATGAGAACAAATTATATTGCATTTGTTAGGTGCTCAATTTCAGAAAAAGTCGTAGGGAAAGACCAATAAAAATTAAATTTTAATTAGTCAATAGAAAAATAATAGATCTTATTGAGCTATTAGCATACATGATGAGCACAAATTATATTGCATTTGTTAGGTGCTCAATTTCAGAAAAAGTCGTAGTGAAAGACCAATAAAAATTAAATTTTAATTAGTCAATAGAAAAATAATAGATCTTATTGAGTTATTAACATGAATGATGCGAACAAATTATATTGCATTTGTTAGGTGCTCAATTTCAGAAAAAGTCGTAGTGAAAGACCAATAAAAATTAAATTTTAATTAGTCAATAGAAAAATAATAGATCTTATTGAGCTATTAGCATACATGATGAGAACAAATTATATTGCATTTGTTAGGTGCTCAATTTCAGAAAAAGTCGTAGGGAAAGACCAATAAAAATTAAATTTTAATTAATCAATAGAAAAATAATAGATCTTATTGAGCTATTAGCATACATGATGAGAACAAATTATATTGCATTTGTTAGGTGCTCAATTTCAGAAAAAGTCGTAGGGAAAGACCAATAAAAATTAAATTTTAATTAATCAATAGAAAAATAATAGATCTTATTGAGCTATTAGCATACATGATGAGCACAAATTATATTGCATTTGTTAGGTGCTCAATTTCAGAAAAAGTCGTTGTGAAAGACCAATAAAAATTAAATTTTAATTAGTCAATAGAAAAATAATAGATCTTATTGAGTTATTAACATGAATGATGCGAACAAATTATATTGCATTTGTTAGGTGCTCAATTTCAGAAAAAGTCGTTGTGAAAGACCAATAAAAATTAAATTTTAATTAGTCAATAGAAAAATAATAGATCTTATTGAGCTATTAGCATACATGATGAGAACAAATTATATTGCATTTGTTAGGTGCTCAATTTCAGAAAAAGTCGTAGGGAAAGACCAATAAAAATTAAATTTTAATTAATCAATAGAAAAATAATAGATCTTATTGAGCTATTAGCATACATGATGAGAACAAATTATATTGCATTTGTTAGGTGCTCAATTTCAGAAAAAGTCGTAGGGAAAGACCAATAAAAATTAAATTTTAATTAATCAATAGAAAAATAATAGATCTTATTGAGCTATTAGCATACATGATGAGCACAAATTATATTGCATTTGTTAGGTGCTCAATTTCAGAAAAAGTCGTTGTGAAAGACCAATAAAAATTAAATTTTAATTAGTCAATAGAAAAATAATAGATCTTATTGAGTTATTAACATGAATGATGCGAACAAATTATATTGCATTTGTTAGGTGCTCAATTTCAGAAAAAGTTTTTTCAAAGTGTGTGAAAATGTGTAACACAAATGCTCTCAAATTTATTAGATGGAATTTGGCAAAGTCAACTATTTTATTAAAATCACAAAAATTTTAAGGTTATTTATTTGAAAATTTTGAAAATTCTCAATTATATATTAATAAAAATTACAGAAATTCAAATTATTAAATTTTAGAATCTTTTACTTACTTACTTTGCATAATTATATCAATTTAAAATGGACCAAAATAAAACGGTAAATAAAAAATGATTATATAAATAATAAATTATTGGTTTTTAGCTTTTTGAGCTTTATGCGGATGACGGCTTGCCATGGGTACTTGTCGTTTTAACAGCGGTACGAACGTTTATCTCCACAATTGGGATAATATGTAACTTAGCATTAGTATACGTCACCATCAAAACCAAGTAATAATAATTAAATTAAATTATATTAACATTTTCTAAATAATAAAAAATTATTCAATTTATGAATTTGTATACTTAATTTTAATTTATCATATTTTAGAACTTTTCTAATTCGAAAATTTTTAAAAATCCGCTATTTTAATTTTGATTTACTGAAAAATATAAAAAATTTGACGCTTTAAATATGAAATCTCGAATATTTCTCAATTTTTTAATAAAATGTCAAAAAACATTACCATATCATTCAGTGTGTGAAAATGGGTGACGCAAATGTCTCAAATTTTGCGATTTCTAATATCACTAATAATAATTCATATTAATGTGAGATTTGGCAAAGTCAATTTATTTATTAAAATCATACAAAATATATATAATTAAAACTTTTTTGGTGCTTCTCAATTATTTAATCAAAATTAAAAAAAAAAATTAAATTCACATTCTTTAAGTTTTAGAATTATTTATTTACTGCTTTATTTCTCAATTTAAATGGACCAAAATAAAACGGTATTTCGAATAAATAATATAATATAAAAATAATAAAAATTAATTGGTTTTTAGCTTTTTGAGCTTTATGCGGAAGACGGCTTACCACGCGTACTTATCGCTTTAACAGCGGTACGAACATTTATCTCCACAATTGGGATAATATGTAACTTAGCATTAGTATACGTCACCATCAAAACCAAGTAATAATAATTAAATTAAATTATATTAACATTTTCTAAATAATAAAAAATTATTCAATTTAAAAATATAAAAAATTTGACGTTTTAAATATGAATTCTCGAATATTTCTCAATTTTTTAATAAAATGTCAAAAAACATTACCATATCATTCATTTAGATCATTGAATAGCCCCTGCAACATTATGATCGCTTTTGATGCAGCTGCTTGTGCCTGGTTTGAAATTGGCTCATGGATTGGCATGTACCAAATTTTGGTGGGCCAACAATTTGTGCCAATTGATCTGTGCTGTGTTTACCTTTTGCTACCATTCATTACTGGCATTTATGCTTCAATGTCCGCCACTTTGTTGATCGCTTTTGATCGGCTTCTCAGCATTTGCTTCCCAATTTGGTGGCATATGAAAATATTAAATTTGTATTAATTCAAACTTATATTTATATTTTTAATTCATAATAAAACTTGAATTATTATAAAATTTACAAATTTAATTATTTATTTAATTAATGTTCAATAATACAAGTACATTGATTTGAAATTTTTTATTTTTTTGAACAAATCCATTTAATGAAATTAAATACATTTATTTTTGGTATTTCCAATTGATTTTTATATTATTCTATATTTAAATTTATTTATTTAAAATTTTGGATTAATTACTTCAATAAACTCTTGGTATCAATTGAAAGCTTAAACTTAAAATTACAAGAAAAGAACAAATACTTGCATTAAGAAAAAATTGCAAGAGAAATCCGAAATTCATCATTTTTCTCGTATATTCAAGAACAATTTTTTGGGTTATTGCATTTATCCCAGGATTTTGCTACACTAAAACTTATTCGGCATTCGATTAATACCATGAATGTAAGGAGTAGTGACCTAGTAAGAAAAAAAAATCATGACCAAAGAAACTGAGGATGGTAATTAATTAGACGCGTAAACTGGAATAGAGCCAAAGTAGTATAAGGTGTAATTTACAGACGTCTGGACCCCTCCCCCCGCCCAAAAAATCACCCATTTTTACACCCAGAGTTTTAAGTGTCGAGACCACCCAGAGTGATCCCAGGGGCGGGGTCCATACCTATGAGAGGATTTAATTCAATTAATTTACCCGTAAGCAAGAGGACCCGAACCCAAGAGCCAAATCCAGAGCACAACCAACGGGCCAAGGATAGTGTTGTCAGAAAAAGGATAAATGTCTTATATGTGTGATTTAAAATCACTCAGTCCCAGGGGCCGGGGTCCAAACCCATGAGAGGATTTAATTCAATTAATTTACCCGTAAGCAAGAGGACCCGAACCCAAGAGCCAAATCCAGAGCACAACCAACGGGCCAAGGATAGTGTTGTCAGAAAAAGGATAAATGTCTTATATGTGTGATTTAAAATCACTCAGTCCCAGGGGCCGGGGTCCAAACCCATGAGAGGATTTAATTCAATTAATCACTCACAGGCAGGTGGATTCGAACCCAAGAGGTCGAATCCAAAGCACTACCATTCGGGCAGCGGTACAGTTATCCGAAAAAGGATAAATGTCATCTATATTGATTAAATTAAAATTAATTCACCAACAAGCAACAGGACCCGAACCCGAGAGTCAAATCAAAACACTACCATTCGGTCAGCGGTACAGTTATCCGAAAAAGATTATCTATCAGCTATATGATGAAAAACGGTGACTACATTCTTTTTGTCCTCAAGAATCGCCACAACAATCCAATCCATTGTGGTGAACTCGCCGCCGCCCTTTGCCTTAAATTATGATTTTAACCGGCTCAGAGCCAACAAAAAAAAAAATCAAAATGTTTAACCTTGAGATTGAGTTTGACGGTCACAGTCTGTCCCAACTTAGACTGAAGCAAAGCTTCCAATTTTCAGGGCACTTTTCGACCATGTTGGCAAACTGCTCGATCTCATGGCCAGGTATTCCTCTGCAGCGTTGGAAAAGACGGTCGCTTTTTGGCAGACTTCGGGATCTTCGCAATCCATAACGTCCAGTCTCAAGAAGAGACATTGAAGAGGATTGTTGGCACGATGATCACATCCGCGGCAGTACATCTCATCGTCGAGCTTTTTCTTACATGGCACACCTCCGGAGGATTTAAGCGGGCAGGCCTGCATAAACAAAAAAATTATTAAAAATTTTCAAATTAATAACTTTATACAACGAAAACTGCAGATCTGCCACATTGCACTCACAAAAAATATTCCCGGCGCGTTGAACTTCGCCACTTCGCCCAACTGTTTTGGATGGGACGGAAATTCGTCTGCGGGTCGTTTGTTGGATGAAGATGTGAGTTGGAAGCGTTTCAGTCCGCTCATGCTTTTTGAATTTTGCTGCAAAAGAAATGTCTAAAATATGGATTAAAAAAAAAAAGACAATCAAGCTTTAGGGGGTTTAAAATAACAAATATTAACAAAAAAGTTCGAAATGGTGACGAATATTGGTATAATTTCAACGTTTAGGGGATGTAAAAAGACATAGAAAAAAAAAGTTCGAAATGGTGACGAATATTGGCATAATTTCAGCCTTTTGGGGTTTAAATGACAAAACAGTGTCAAATATTGGCATAATTTCAGCCTTAGGGAGTGTAAAATAAAAAATGAAGCAAAAAATCGTTGGCCTGGCGCTCAGATGGCCTGCACCCTTGCAATAGGTTTAGGATCAAACCAATACCTTATGACATGGGTGACATCAGTACCGTACCCGGACAAATTGTATGCTCTTACTCGAAATAATGGTGAATTTAGCCTTTTGGGGATGTAAAACGACAAAATATTGACGAATATTGGCATAATTTCAACCTTTAGGGGATGTAAAAGGACAAATAGTGGAAAAAATCCGAAACGATGGTGAAATATTGGCATAATTTCAGCCTTTAGGGGGTGTAAAATGACCAATAGTATCAAATATTGGCATAATTTCAGCCATTTGGGTGTCAAAGTGACAAATATTAGAAAAATTTCGAAATTATGGGGAACTATTGGCAATTTCAACCCTTTGGGGATCTAAAACAACAAAATATTGACGAATATTGGCATAATTTCAGCCTTTGGGTGTCAAAGTGACAAATATTAGAAAAAATTCGAAATTATGGGTAAAATATTGGCAATTTCGCCTTTTGGGGATGTAAAACGACAAATATTGACGAATATTGGCATAATTTCAGCTTTTGGGTGTCAAGTGACAAATATTAGAAAAAATTCGAAATTTGGGGAACTATTGGCATAATTTCAACTTTTGGGATCTAAACAACAAATATTGACGAATTGGCAATTTCAGCCTTTTGGGTGTCAAAGTGACAAATATTAGAAAAATTTCGAAATTATGGGGAAATAATTGGCATAATTTCAGCCTTTTGGGAATTAAAAATGACCAAAAGTGAAAAAAATCCGAAAAAGAACTTAAATTAATTTAAAAATTCAAATATTTAAATGAAATTTAAAAGAAATTTTAAAAATTAAAAAACATTTTAGATGTAGGGTTTTTATGTACAGTAAAATCTACCTCACCGCTGTCTGTTGTGTGGTTGGCGTTTATATGGCACGCTTGTCCACAGCAGATGAACGATTGTATTTAGTAGTCAATGTTGTCTGGAGTCCTCGGGCTAAAATGTTAAAATATTTTTAAATTTTGTCCAAGACTTAAATGTTTAAATTAATAATTTTTCCTACTCACCGATTTTTGTCCTCCAAGAATTGTCGTTTGTTGTCCTGATGTTCTGCTCTTGATTGTTGTCAATGTGTTGGAGTGCTTTGTCAGTTGTCGATCTTGGGCAATTGGCTGCAGATTCGTTGTCAAGTGTGAATTTTGGCGTTCAAATCGCGCATTAAATACCCCCACATTTCACGCCTCCGGGCATATTGTCTAGACAGAGCTTAGAACTTGCTTTCATTAATCAAAAACCCCCTCCCCTTAAGCTTTTCTATCGAACGCTGGCCCTTCCTTTGTCTGGTGTCACTTGGACCAGAATATTTGTATATCCCTTCGCTCTTCCTTCACACAAATCCTTATCTCCGATTTTAATCTCCGATTTTTGCGCGAGCAGATGCCCCCAGGCATTCAGAGTTTTTTCCCGCTGTTCTCGCCTCCTTCTGCTTATCCCCCCCCCCCCCGCCTAACCTTTAATTCAATTTAAACGGTCACACTTTGGCTTTAAAACAGTGCAGTTACTGCACCAAACGTTGCGCCGTATATGGGCATTCAAAAACAACAAACACCGTCAAATGTGAATGCACCACACCGCAATTCGACTTCAATTCAATCATTTGGTGGCGTAAGTAAGAGCAACACTGATGTAGAAGAGGACACGGATTTTTCAACTGCTTCTGATCAGGTTGAGCCTGCTGCTGCTTCTTCTGCTGCTTCGTCGGGGAAAACGCCGCACCAAAAGACGCCAACCGTTTCATTAAGGACCAGCCCGAAAAATTTCCCAAAAATGATGGGCATTATCGGGAAGGACCTCAAAAAATTCGGTGTCAATGCAAGCAGCGGAGAAATTTTGACTAATTTCAATAAACCCGTTTCAGGTTCTCATTTCACCGAGTCGTTAAAACATTTGACAGGTCAGCGCGATGATGTGCCCAGAGGCCATCGTTTCTTCATTCAACGCATCTCCAAAGACCCAGAAATGATGAAACTGCTTCAAAAAATGCCACAAACGGGGGAAGGTCCGGCGGCGCAGCACAGTGAAAAAGAAAAAAAATTGTGCTTGTCAATGTGAATTCATCGTCTATAAAAACCCGAGGTTTACATAGAATGGAACCAAAACGCAAGTTTAGACCAGAATTATGGGCAAGACTATAATTGCACAGCAGCCGACTGTGGATAAATTATTGGAGCAAATTTATTATGATTTACGTTCACCGGCCAGCTATGCTGGTATGCTAAAAGTTTGGGAGGAGGCCAAGAGAAGAAATGCACAAATTTCCTTACACAATGTCTATGATTTTCTTCATCGCCAACGCACTTACACATTGTTTAAGCCACGGAGAAACAAGTTTCCTAGGCTCAAAACGGTGCCGAGTGGTCTGCATACAGACTGGCAATGTGACCTGTGTATTATGGATACGATAAAGGCCCATAACGATGGATACCGCTACATTTTGGTTTGTATCGATGTGCTTAGTAGAAAAATTTTTACCGCAGAGTCGGAGTCGAAGAAAAGCGAACACATGATTGAAGCATTTGAAAAGGTGTTCAAAAAAGCCGGTGTGCTGCCTAACAAACTGTACAGTGATGCAGGTTTGGAGTTCCAAGCAAAACGGATGATTGAATACTGGAAGCATAAGGACATAATCAAACACATAATGTACAGTCCTAGCCTACATGCGGGTGTGGTTGAAAGGGCGAATCGAACACTCAAGGAGCGCTTATACAAATATTTTAGCGAAAATAACACTCTAAGGTGGTTAGGGGTGATAGATAAAATTGCAGATAATTTGAATAGGACAACAAACCGTACCATTGGTACAAGTCCAGCTTCTGTAACCTTTAAGAATGCTGCGGAGTTAAGAAAACGTCTATATAAAGAACACACCGGTGACAAGGAAATCAAAGTAAACGCAAAATTCAAATTTGGCGATATTGTAAGAATTAGCAAAGAGAAAGGTCATTTTTCAAAAGGTTACTATCCCAATTTTACTGACGAACTTTTTAGGGTCCAACGTGTAAACAACACAGACCCGCACTCGTATAGAATACGTGATTTGAACGGAGAAGACATAAAGGGAATCTTCTACGACCAAGAACTTGTAAAGACAACGAAAAAGGGTACCTACCGCGCAGAAGTGCTAAAATCGCGTACACGAAACGGAGTCAAAGAACATTTCGTCCGTTGGGTTGGCTTGTCTGACAAATACAACAGCTGGGTCCGTGACTCAGACCTAGTGAAACGGAGATCATTTGAATAAATAATGGAAGATTTTTACATTGTGCTTCCTTCAAACACACCTGGTCCAGGAAATACGGCTTCAAATTTTACGGTTAGACTTCCGCACACTTTAGAGCTTGACTCCAAATGGTCCGTCGCATTATCAGCAATAATCTATCCGTATTCTTTCCCGTCGATCAGTGTGGACGAGGATGACTCTATCTCTGTCAAACTGGTTAATCCTAACTACAGAGAAGATGCCGGGAACTCTGATGAGGAATCGCAAAAGTTTATCAATTTGTCAGTGAAGATTCCAAATGTACAATTCCTAAGTGTACAAAGTTTACAAAAAACACTGAATCAAATAACCCAGAATGCTTACGATACAAAGTTTGGCGGCTCATCATTAAATGATGGTACACCCAACAAAAGAGCCAAACGACAAACCGAATTGTCAGAAACAGGCGCTGGAGTTATCGAAGTAGAGAATTTCTTCACTCGAAATCCATTTGACTATTGGCAACAGATTGGAGAATTGAGAAAAAAACATTATCAACTCAGAGAAAGGGTTGAAAAAATGACAAAGGAGTACAATTCAACAAAGGATGAAGAAAGAAAAACATTTCTTTCGACGGAGCTCGGGGTCTTTCAGGGGCGAGAAACTTTTCTGAAAGAACATTTGCATTTGATTGAAGAAGAGGCGAAGAGAAGGGACGGTGAGCAGCAAGAAGCCAATGAACAAAGACTCATTGACCGTTTCTTTGCCCGATACCCCGACAATTATAGAGAGCAGTTGGACGAGTGGAGGTCAAGTTATCTCCGAGATGTGTTAGATCTACAAACAAAGATGGGAGAGTATGAAGGAGTTAAAGATTTGAAAAGGCTTGAAGAGCTCAATTCACAAACAGAACGAATGAGAAATTCCCTACACGTTTTTGGAAGAAAGATGGAAATCTTAAACAACGCAGCATTACAACGTGACCAGAAAAGGTCTCAAGAGGAGTTTGAACGGTTAAGCCATGAACAAAACCTGTCCTTCGTCCAAGAATTCTTCCAAGCCAATCCAATGAATTATTGGCAAGCAATCCAGAAAAATTATGAAGCGCTTCAACTTGAGTACACTAAGAAGAGGGAATTGAGGGAAAAGTTTGAATTTGAAACTGACGCAACGGAAAGGGAGTCGCTACAGCGACAAATAGAGAGCATTCAACGGCTGATTGACTACAGGCGTAAACGGTTTGCCGCTTTAGAGTACGAGGCTAAAAAAAGAGATGCGCAGACAGGGAAAGATAACTCAGGCCTCAATGCTGTCGCTGAGGGCTCCAGTAGGACTAATACCACCCCAACAGACTCCTTTTCACCAGATGAGCCCGCAAATCCAGACGACCAACAAAACACCACCACTACTGCCACCGCTACATCCGAGAAGCCAGCTGAACAAAATTTAGCAGTTAAAGATAATAGTATTGCTGATAAAGGTGACGCAGGTACGCCGGCATCAAGTGGATTAGAACAGTCCGATGATGCTGCTACATCAGCGACTCGAGTTGAAGACGGTGGAAATTTACCTGAAGCAGCCGCGTTGACCTCCAATAACCCAAAAATTGTTGCTAAGCAATCAACGGTAGCGACAGAGAGAAGGAAGGAGAAAATAATTGAAAAGCTGATCGACGAACAAGTGGACAGAATGGTTGATGGAACACATGCACAGCAGAAGATGCTACAGGAAGAAGGTAAAGACAGCGAGAATCAACACCGCATTTCAACATATAAACTCATCGAAGAAGTGCTTCATGGAGAGCATGGACAATTAATGGCACAACAACGTGAATCCAAAATGGCCGCTGAATTTGCTTACAATGAAATAACTCAGCGATTCGGCATTCGAATGGGCCCAGGAGTAATGCACGTTGATTTGAGCAAACAGCTGTCCTATGTGTTGGGTTTTGATCACAAAACACGCATTTACAAAAATCAGTCGGCAAAATATCCACCTGATCTGTCTGGTGGTGTCCGTCAGCTGTACGTTTACGCGCCTAAACTGGTGGAGGACTCCATCATAGGTGACCGCATGGCACCGCTGCTGCGAGTTGTCAACGTGTCAGGAACACCGGGGTTGGACATGCCAGAGGTTATATATACCAATGAAATTTTTCATTCTCTCCAAAATAAACGCATTTCTGAAATTAACATTGAAATTCAGACAGCATTTGGACGTTACGTAAAATTTGGTTGGGGAACTACCGTAATCACATTACATTTTAGACAAAAACTATTTTAGTAAAAAAGCAAAAAACAGTTATGACGCACGTTGTTTTTAACCCGGACAATGTCAATTGGTCCGCGTTTCTTGCGTTACAGCAGCAGCAGGAGGGAAGTGGTGAGCTGCAGTATTTTGTAGGCAATAAATTTCAGCGTGGTGGCGGTCTATTACAAAATATTTCACGGTTTCTGATGCCCGTAGCCACAAACCTGCTAAAGTCTGCCTCAAAGGAGGGCATTTCCGCAGGGACACGAATGCTTGACGATCTCGCACAGGGAAAGGCGTTTAAAGAGTCTCTCAAAACTCAGGCTATGCAAGGTTTTGAGAATCTGGCCGAAAAACTCAACCAGTGCGGGAAGGGTGGGCGGCAACGGCACAAGGCAATCACTCATAGAAAAAATAACAAAACTGGCACATTGAGAGGGAAACGACAGATCATCGATCAGCTTACTTTTGCACATTAACATGTTAGCACCGCCTCCGAAGTCTATAAATAGGTAAGATAATTTGTGTTTTTCACTATTAACTACATTCTCACCACCATAAATTCAATTTTTTTAAAGAGAAACATAACAAAAAACTCATTAGAAAATGAGCGTAATTAAGAAGATTGACAAAGACAGTGTTGAGGGTCTGGAAGGAAGTCTGTCATTGTTTTCTCTGCCGCCAACAAATGTGGCCATAAACAAGACAAACGTTCGTGAATTGCTGCCCCTGTCTGCTCTTAATCAGACAGGTCCATATTTGTTTCGCCTGTTCTCGGACAGTCAATATTGTGACTTGAGCAAAACCTACATGTATCTGCTCAGCTCAATTGAACGGAAGAATGATGCGGGAGAATGGGTAGCACTCAGTGACACGGACCCAAACGATAAACATGTTGGGGTCATCCAAAACTTTGGTAGCAGCTTTGTCCGTTCGCTGAAGGTCAATATTTCAGGCATTGAGGTGTTTGACAGTTCAATTTATTATCACTACCGTGACTACATAATGAAGGAGTTGGGCTATTCACAGGAAATTCGTAAGGCTTTCCACGAGGCATCGTGCTACTATCCCGACGATGATGACCAGAACAGCGCAACAAACCCAGGTTTTACTGCACGTGCGGCACGGTTTTCAGGCAGTAAACAGTGTGAGACGATGGTAAAACTTAATTTTGATTTGGCACGTCAAAATGCATTGATGTTGAACAATCAGGATGTAATATTCACCATCCACCGCAACAATGATTCATTCCTCCTGCTTACGCCCCCATACAAAAAACCAGATGGTACACTACAGGAAAATAAGAAAGAGTACCGTATCCGTGTGCATGACATGCGTCTCTATGTGCGCACTGTGGACGTCACACCGAGCCTTAACCTTGCCATTAGCCGACAATTGGAGTCCACTTCAGCAAAATATCCCTTGCGTAAAATTGAGATGCGGTCCATTTTTCTTGGCACAGGCCGGACCGAGCTGGCACACAACGTGTTCACCTCAACGTTGCCTCGTCGCCTAATTTGCACTTTCGTTTCAACCGACGCATATTCCGGTAACCGAAAAATGTCACCCTACAAATTTGAGCACGCCAATGTACGTTCTATTAGTGTCGAGGCAAACGGACAGACCTTTCCCAGCACCCCGTATTTGCTGTCCTTCGATGGTGCACAGCCCCGTTTTGTTCGTGCATTTGTAGATATGTACGCAGGCCTGGGTTTGGATGACTCAGACACCAAAACGGTCTCGATTGGGATGCAGCGTTTTCTTAACGGTTGGGCCTTTTTCGTAATTCCGCTGACCTCCACTCTGGAGGACACACCTGGTTTTGAGTTGATCAGACAAGGCACGTGCACGATAAAGGTGCAATTTGAGCAGCCTATAAAAGCGGATGGATATGAGATGCTTGTCCTTGGTGAATTCGATTCTGTGTTGTCCATTAACGCAGACCGTGTTCTGAGTACAGACGGAAGTGTGTAATTCCAATTGACTGACACTGAAAAGCATTAATGAATTCAGCTCAGTTGGAAATAATTCTGAAAAAGCTGCGCCCCACCAAAAATAAATTCATTGGCGTTTTCCCATCTGATCGAATTCCGAAGCGTGTTTCAAAATTTCCTCATTGTATGGTCGTGAATACGGGCAAAGAAGGGACACGAGGTGAGCACTGGGTGGCTTGCTATGCTTCAAGCCATCGAAGGGTGGAATATTTTGACAGTCTTGGTGAGCACCCAAACCCCGATTTAGCATCCTACCTCAACACTTTTAAAGAGGTACTGGTCACTAAAGATCAAATTCAACTTCCCACATCCGATACGTGTGGTCATTTTTGTATATATTTTTTGACAAGCCGATGTTCTGGCGTGCCTTACTGTCATGTGATTGACACATTGCGCAAGACTCGAAGCATGGCAGATTACCTGGTGAAATGGTTTGTCAGAAATTTGGTCAACGGTCTATAAAAGCTCACGTTTTTTGAACAGTGAGAAAAATGACGGTTCATTTTATGAATGCTTTTTACGTGGGTCTGGTTTTCCTCAGCTGTGTGCCGTTACTGTTGCACTCGGAGCTGATAAATGTGGATTTGACGGTTGACAATCAAAACTATTTCGACAGCGGCAAATATCGTACCTTTTCAAAGGATGCGACAGCACAACACTTTGGTTATAGTTGGAATACAGCATGCCGAATAGAGAAGTGTGAGCGTGACAACGAATGGGCCGTTTCACTTCAAAATGTGTACACTTTGCACAGCTATCAGAGTGTGTTTTTAAAAATGAAATCATTGGTGAAAATGTCACCATTGGCCTGTTTTGAATACAATGGGTATAGTTTTACCTTTTTTGAAGACAGAGAATCTGGTGAGACGGCTATCTTCCGTGGTCACCAGCAGAAGATTGTGCAACGACTGTCCAAACATGGACGGGTTGTGTTTGATCACCTATCGGGTCGATTGTTTCTGATCGATAAACATCAGAGGCGAATCAGTGAAATAGAGCTTGAATACCTGGAGCATTGGTGGCTTCGAAAAAACCAATCTTCCGCCCATACGATTTTGAAGAGCAACTTTGTCGCTTTTCTTCCACCAGATAAAAGCGACTTTACTTTGGTGGACAACCATGTGTTTGTGATCAGAGACCAGCGCATCTATAAATTTCACATTTCCGACTATGCAAAAGGGAATCGTGCGCTAACTTTTGTAACCAATTCAAGTGACGTCCGATTTAATTATCTAATTTATAAACCCAAAGACGAAAACATTAACCGCGGCGTTTTTGCTCATCTACGCATGTCGGACGCTTGGATGCCGATCTCGTATCTGTTCAATCTGTTTCTAATTGTACTTTGCACATACATACTTAAACAGCTACGGCGAGTGAACCGAAAGAATCCACTTAATGGGTCTGGTAGCACCGGTTATTACAGCAACCCGTTCATTGACGACGCCTATTCGTCCCAACATCAACAATTGCTGAATATACCGTATGAAACTGCAACAGCGAGTGATCAAAGGGGTGGAGCCTATAGTCGGAGTATTTAAAGAATGCTTTTTTGTTGTTTGCATTCAGTTGGTCCATTTCTTTCCTAAATTTAAGAAAGGCTACTGTCATTTGCCAAAACTGCCGCACCATATTGACCTGCTTATTGCATGCAAAGGGCAATCCGCTATCTGATCGACAGTTACGGGTTGAGCAGTGTAGACGACCTGTACACCTGTTTGAAAGACGAAATTAAAAGTGGGCCTGAAGGTGGGAATTGTCTCTATCCCAACCCACTTTGTGCTGTCGACTGTGTACACATTTCAAACGCTGACCATCCGAACCAACCTGTGCATATCGACGGGTCGCTCGAATTGATTGCTGACGTTGAACTGTACTCAACATGTTATCCGAAGAAGAAGTACGAGGGAATAGTGTGGTAAGTTATTCTGAATAAACATTAATTTTTTTTCATTTTGTTTTTTTTAAGGAGCGAACCTCTGTATGTGGAACTGAAGGACTTGAAGATTTGCCCGGGAGACTCGCCGCTGTGTCTGTCACGCCATTGCGAACAACCGAACAGCAGCAGCATGAACCTGATCGTGGACGAACTGGATCTGATCAACTATTGGAGCGACGACGAACGCGAAAACGAGACTACAACCTGGTGAGAGTGCTGTGCCGGTTCAACAACTGTGGCCCATACCGACTGACGAAGCAACTACAGAAACGACGGACTGAGAACCTTGCCTATCTGAGCCAATTGGACATTGAGACTGTCCATCTTAGAAAAAATATTAAGATTATTCCCGATGCTTTGTGCCCCATCGGTGCAAATCAGGTGTTTGCATACCGGGGATTCCTAGGAATCACGGTTCAGCAACACCTTTACACTCGCCATCGTGTCATGTTAAAGTACCCAACCCTTCCATGTGTTGTTCAGTTTGGTGGTGGTCACCACCGCGATATTTTTCCCATTGAATTGTTACGTGTCTCCAAAACAGAAACCCTTTAAACGGAAGCATTTTCATTTTTCACTGAAACAATTGTTGTATTGCTACATTCTCATGACGATAAATATGTGTTAATAAGACTTGTTTTTGATTAATAATACAATATGATTTTAAAATTCATTATTCATATCCAAATGGGTAGACTTCGTATTGCTCGTTGATTATTCCTTTTTGACATATTGGCATGTATTTTTTGCGTAGCTCACGTGTGATGACTCGGCTGTCTCGTGTTGGCATTATTTTGTCGTAGGAAAACACGGCAGGAGCATCATCGTTGTCGTCACCAGTGTTCCGTCCGTAATTTTTCACCTTTTGCAGGAAGTGTTCAAACTGCAGCGCCTTACTGTTGTTCACGTCGAATGTAATGCCACGGATCTTTTGTACGTATTCCACTTCTCCTGTCCTTTTGTTCAGCATTCGAAAGCCGTATTGTTTTGCGCCTGAAATTTTAGAATAAAAATTAAAAAATTGAAAATTTTTTTTACCTCCGCAGACAAAAGTTTTGATCTCGTAGTCGAGATACTCCTCGCTCATCTGCCCCAAGTATTCTCCTGTCTGGATGGGCACGATGTCACGTTTATGGAGCACAGCAACGCTGTCGGTGTCCTAAAGGTTGGGGCAAATGTATTTGACAATATTAGAGCATTTTACCGTATATAACAGTTTGGCTCCCTCTGTTCGATCGATTTGTGTCATAAAATCGAGCAGCTTGAGGCGAGCACGGCTGGTCGTCCATAGACTTATCACAATGTTGCTGGATGTGTGTTCGCTGACGAAATTCTTTTTGCTCTTGTACATGACACGGACAGCGGTGTCTGACAAAGGGATGACAGCCGACACTTCCTAAACAATGTACAAAATTGAAAATTCATTTACACATTTGGCTTACAATTTTATGATCCATGATGAGGCTGAAAAATTCCTGTGGCCTTGTTAGCACTTTGTTCGCGCCTAATTCATTTCGCATGCCGAATTTTCCCCTAAATGTGTTATTTATTTTGACTAAAATTCTTGGTACCAACCAAAGACTGTTGAGCATCAGCTTAGAGATGAAGCGCAATCCAGGATTTCTCCGCACATTTTCCAGGTCCAAATTTACACTGTAGATTCTTCTGTACTCGTCCGCGAACTGTTGCTGTTGTTCCACAGTGTTGGCACCATCAGGAAAACCGCTGGCCTCCACCTGCAATTTGGACATTATTTAACTTTTAAAAAAAAATTATTCAGACCTTTAATTTGATCAACAGACGTACATAGTCCTTGAATATTCCATCACTCCTAAATTTAAAAAATATTAAGATTCCTTAACAAACTCATACCATTCATCGTAGTGCCAAGCTCTCCAGAATCTGTCCACTCGGTAGCCAGTTTCCAAGGCTCTTGCCAGCTCAATATGCGTGAAGTTTCCTGTAAAAGCCCGCTGCTCATCCGTGTGTGTGCACTTGTGCACTCGTCGTGTGTTCAACTTCCGAAATTTGGCAGCACAACGATGGCAGCAGCAGAACAGGAGGCGTTCGTCGATTTTTAGTGGAAGAACCGGAATTCTGAGCCCTTTTGGAGGAATAACCCGCACACGATAAATTCCTTGGTATTGTAAATGCTCCGGTCGAGTCCAGTCGACGATCATCTCCTCAACGGTGGGGTGGATGACAGCGGGTATTCCGGTCGGGTAGTCGGTGGCATAGTTGACCCACGGGTAGAGGCTGACGATATCGAAGACAGAAATCTTCTCATCCT
Source organism: Heterodera schachtii (assembly GCA_023374025.1). Classification (NCBI taxonomy): domain Eukaryota; kingdom Metazoa; phylum Nematoda; class Chromadorea; order Rhabditida; family Heteroderidae; genus Heterodera; species Heterodera schachtii. The sequence goes on along the minus strand of SIJG01000006.1, from coordinate 2,235,678 downwards.
CCTTTGGCTCTGCAATCAGCTGAAGCGGCCCAGTTCTGCCTCCGTAGAATGTTTGACGTGGGTCGATGGGCCCCCGGTCGGTCCCCAAGTCGTCGAAAAAATCTCGCATTTCATCATCTCTTTTGAGCTGTTCTCGGATCTGACACTCCCAAATCTCTTCCACGTCAAGGCCTTGTTCATCTTCTCCACCGTAAGCATCCTCAGCTGGAACAGGCTCCTGTAGTTTTAGCAAACGCAGTTTGGTAGCATCGTTGAGTTCTCGGCATGTTTTTCCGTCAACCAGTTCGTCGTCAGGTTTGAAGCAGCTCTCACATCCGTGCCAGTAGCAGCCGAGAACTTCTATGCACTTGTTCTGCTCCGCAATCCACCCATCAAGTTTGAACTGCCGCCATCTCTTTTCGAGACCATTTCCAGCGTGCTGTATGCGAACACCGTCTCGCTTGGAGCGCCAGTCCAAATATTTGATGGCGAAGACGCTAGCCCTGTCGTTCCGCTCGTAACCGCCTTCAGGCACGATGGCAAGCTCTTTTTCGTTAAGGAATTTCCCTTTGAAGATGGTCATGCAAACGCTGAATAGAGAAATTAAATTAGAAAACCTATTGGCATAATAGACCTTGCAATAGTAGCACTGAGCGGAAGCACATCAAAGCCATCAGTGATCTCCCGCATCAGAATCTGGCGAAATTGGACGACAGCAGCGAGAAGAATCTCCGTATCGTTCCGACAATACGTCTTTAGTTCGTCCGGCAAATAAAACGGTGTATTTTTGTTCTCGTCATACCTAAAAAAACTATAACAATAAAAATACCAAATCGTATGAACACCATTTTATGAATTTTTCATATTTGTCCCGCTTCATTGACCCAGGGCAGTAATCCTCCTTGTCCGGTAAATGTTGAAGATGCACGTTGTAATTTTCTCTGAGAAATATAATCATTTAAATTACACTCATTTGGACATACAAACCTTCGGTTGAAAGCGTAGGGGAAGAATGGTTTATCGGCACAGTTGAGACTGAAGGTTTTCGGCATTTCTTCCAGACGAATTGGCATCAGTAGGCATGAGTCTCGCCATGTGAGCTTTGAGTGGCGTCGAGAATGTTGTAGACGAAACTCAAAAATTTTGAGCCCATTCATGATGACTTCAGGTCGTCGTTTGGTCTCGCCGAGGTATTTTAGCACAAAATGTCCGTCAAATCTCGAAGCATTGTGTGCCTATAATATTTTTGCATCACAATGATGTTGAAATGATCACTAACTCACCCAAATAAATGTTTGGTACTTTTTGTCCCATGCCTTCAAAATCCACTCGACAAATGCCGCAATTGGTTCATGCCCTTCCGCTTCGCTCCAATCCTTCATTCTTTCAATCGCCCCGTATGTTGTCATACAAATTTGACAGTTGCATCTCAGACCATTTTCAGAATCACAGCACTCTGTGCAGGTAACACGTGCTGACAGGTAGTTGACTTTGTGTCGTTGTTGTCCCGCCTGTTGCAACTTTTCCAACCGCGTCTCTGTGTCCCAGCAGACCATTCGGTATTTTGGTTTTTCGTCGGGCACCAGAATAGGTTTGATGAAGCACGCGCCTTCCTTCTCATGGTATACCTGGTTTTTTTTTGGGATGTTAAATACGTATAGGATAAATTTCAAATAAAAACCTTGCATCGTGTACAATAGTTGCTATAGCATTTGTGTGGATTTTTTCTATCCATTTGGAAAGTTCGGTTGCATTCATCGCAGCGTTTAATCAAATTGCACATCTGTGCGCGGTGACCGCTAAAGCAGCTTTGGGAGAAGAAGAACCTGTTGCATTGCTGACAGCGTATGCAGACACCTTGCTCTCTTACGCAAGGGTATTGAGGTCCAACTAAAAACAACTAAATTATAATAATATAAGGACATAATCAATAACCTTTTCCACATTGGTGACAACGACTTTTGCAGGACATTGTGTGTTTAGCGTCGTGAGCATAGAAGCATTCGCAATCAACACAATATTTCCTCCCAAGTTTGAAGAAGCAGTGTATTTTTTTGATCCCGTGGTAGTGTCCATCCGATAGAAACAGTGACACACAGAAGCGGCGGCCCATCGGTCCTTTCCATATTGGCCGTGGCAGCTCCTCAGGCTGGTCCGTGAACAGTACAATCCGGTACATTCCGGTATAGATACGGTCCTTTTATTTGAATTTAAATTTAAAAACAATTATTATCACTCATACCCAATGTTGTTGTATTTTGACGAGGTGCTCCATTCCATATGCCTCATGGTCTGTTGCAATTTCTGCTGCGCGCATCAGATCCTTTACCATTGTTTTCATCCGTTCCCGATTGGCCTACGAGCCGGTTAAACGCCTTGTAGTCAGAGCAGAAATCTGTTCGTCTCATCACACGTTGTACAATATCTGACGGTATAATGTTGCTGTTTGAACTTTGTTCCAATTCTGTTGCTTGTCGACGCATAGTGAAGTTCGACAACTCAGCATCGGTATAGGCACGTGTCGCAACCAACGCATAGAATAGGCAAAAATTGTCGCCCGTGTTGGAAATTCGAATCATGTTCCGCTCGTCGTAACCCCAATGTTGGTATGGGTGGAAGCGCTGGTGCTGCGCCAACAGGAGGCGCAATGCATGTGACAACAATTTCTATTGGCTCACTGAGCAAGAGCGAGCGTTTGCTCATCCCACCGCCATGCACATCCTCGTCACCGTCTGATTGTCCCAACTTGTCAAGTTCGGCCATCAGCACCTCAGCAGTGTTTTGCTCAGGTGGACGAACCGGCAAAACAATTGGGTCGCTCAGTCCTATACATACGGACTAAATCAGTTTACAAATCCATTTAGAAAATACCTTTTCCATTTAGCATAACGCCTAGTTTAAGTACGCGTCGCCGAGGACCAGCTGTGCTACCTCGATCCTGCTCTGAACCCGCCTCTGCGTTACGTATCGCTTGTCCTATTATATGCTCGAATGCACTGAGAAGTGCCTCCTCCGGCTCGTCATGTTGTCCGTTGAGTACAAATTCGGTCACATGTCGATGAAGCGCAAAGCGCTCCACCCGGTGCACATAGTACTGTAGCTGTTCAAACAAAGGGTTCTCGTCAGCTCCTTGTGATCTTCGGCATTGTCAGCTTCTTCATCGCTTTCCACGCCATCCTCCACCTGCTGATGAGCGCGTCCTTGTCCAACCATTGGAATGGCCTGAGACTCCTGCTTCTGCTGCTGTTGACGCAGATGATGGTCCTCAAAATGGGCCATGCTTTTAAAATCCCAACTTTGGCGGCGTTGTCGTTTCGCAACTCCATCAGAAATGGGGATTGTAGGCGAGGAAGAGGCCGCCGCCGCCGCTGTGGTGTAGTCCTCAAGGGTAGCTGATGATGAGGTTGATGGTTCGTCTCCCGTTCGTTTCATTGTTGAGGCTGTTGGGGTGTTCTTTTTCAATGAAAAGAGTGATTAAATGCAAAAATAATTGTTTGGCGAAACAGTTTGATCAAATTAAAAAAAATTTTTCTTCAAATTTTATTCCTATGCAACAGTTAATCAACATTGGCTTCGGCCCAATAACGGCCGAAATCAGTTCTTTTTGGCACGCTTCTTCCCAATGTCAAGTTCGATGATTTCTCCATCTTCGTTGTCCGCTTCATTCTTTTTGTCCACAAGTATCGCCGCAGCAATCCAATCCATTGTGGTGAACTCGCCGCCGCCCTTTGCCTTAAATTAATGATTTTAACTGGCTCAGAGTCAACAAAAAAAACAAACAAATTTCCTAACCTTCAGATTGAGTTTGAAGGTCAAAGTCTGTCCCAACTTTGACTGAAGCAAAGCTTCCAATTTTTCGGAGCACTTTTCGACCATGTCGGCAAACTGATTGACCCTCATGGCCAGGTAGTCCTCTGCAACGTTGGAGAAGACGGTCACTTTTTGGCTGATTTCAAGGTCTTCGCAGTCTTGAAGGTCGAGTCTCAAGAAGAGACATTGGAGTGGGCTGTTGGCACGATGGTCACATCCGCGGCAGAACATCTCATCGTCGAGCTTTTTCTTACATGGCACACTGCCGGAGGATTTAAGCGGGCAGGCCTGCAAATAAAGAAAAATTATTAAAAATTTTCAAAATTAATAACCTTATACAACGAAAACTGCAGGTCTGCCACCTTTGCACGTACAAAAAATATTCCCGGCGCATTGAACTTCGCCACTTCGCTCAGCTGTTTTGGATGGGATGGAAATTCGTCTGCGGGTCGTTTGTTGGATGAAGATGTGAGTTGGAAGCGTTTCAGTCCGCTCATGCTTTTAGATTTGATGCAAAAGAAATGTCTAAAATATGGATTAAAAATAAAAAGACAATCAGGCTTTAGGGGGTTCAAAAGAACAAATATTAACAAAAAGTTCAAAATGATGACGAATATTGGCATAATTTCAACGTTTAGGGCGTGTTAAAAGACATATAGAAAAAAAATTTTCGTAATGGTACGAATATTGGTATAATTTCAACCTTTTGGGGTTTAAAATGACAAAAATAATGTCAAATATTGGCATAATTTCAGCCTTAGGTAGTGTAAAATAAAAAATGAAGCAAAAAAAATCGTTGGTCAGGCGCTCAGATGGTCTGCACCCTTGCAATAGGTTTAGGGCTAAACCAATATATTTTGGCTTGGGTGACATCACTACCGTACCCGGGCAAAATGTATGCTTTTACTCGGAATAATGGTGAATTTAGCCTTTTGGGGATGTAAAACGACAAAATATTGACGAATATTGGCATAATTTCAACCTTTTGGGGATGTAAAGTGACAAATATTAGAAAAAATTTCGAAATTATGGGGAAATATTGGCATAATTTCAGCCTTTTGGGGATGTAAAACGACAAAATATTGACGAATATTGGCATAATTTCAGCCTTTTGGGTGTCAAAGTGACAAATATTAGAAAAAATTTCGAAATTATGGGGAACTATTGGCATAATTTCAACCTTTTGGGGATCTAAAACAACAAAATATTGACGAATATTGGCATAATTTCAGCCTTTTGGGTGTCAAAGTGACAAATATTAGAAAAAATTTCGAAATTATGGGTAAATATTGGCATAATTTCAGCCTTTTGGGGATGTAAAACGACAAAATATTGACGAATATTGGCATAATTTCAGCCTTTTGGGTGTCAAAGTGACAAATATTAGAAAAAATTTCGAAATTATGGGGAACTATTGGCATAATTTCAACCTTTTGGGGATCTAAAACAACAAAATATTGACGAATATTGGCATTTCAGCCTTTTGGGTGTCAAAGTGACAAATATTAGAAAAAATTTCGAAATTATGGGGAAATATTGGCATAATTTCAGCCTTTTGGGGAATTAAAAATGACCAAAAGTGAAAAAAAAATCCGAAAAAGAACTTAAATTAATTTAAAAATTCAAATATTTAAATGAAATTTAAAAGAAATTTTAAAAATTAAAAAACATTTTAGATGTAGGGTTTTTATGTACAGTAAAATTTGTTTAAAAATTAAAATTTTCCCTTATTCTTTCTACCTCACCGCTGTCTGTTGTGTGGTTGGCGTTTATATGGCACGCTTGTCCACAGCAGATGAACGATTTGTATTTAGTAGTCAATGTTGTACTGACCAAAGTCTTGGAGCTAAAAAAGTCAAAATATATTTAATTTTTTGTCCAAGAAATAAATGTTTAAAATTAAATAATTTTTCTTTTCTCACTGATTTTTGTGCCCCAAGGTTGTCGTTTGTTTGCTGACGATCTGCTGTTGATGTTGTCAATGTGTTGGAGTGTTTTGTCAGTTGTTGATGTTGGGCAATTGGCCGGCAGAGTCGTTGTCAGATGTGATTTTTTGGCGTTCAAATCGCGCATTAAATACCCCGCATTTTCCGCCTCCGGGCATATTGTCTAGACATATCCTAGTAGCCTGTTGTAGAATGTTTGCCCATATTATGCGATAATTTGATGGCTCATTAATCAAAACCCCCTCCCTCTCTCAGCTTTTCCTACTGAACGCCAACCGTCCTTTGTCAGGTGTCACTTGGACCCGACTGCTTGTTCTCTCGCTCTTCACTTAACCCTAATCTCCGATTACAATCTCCAAAATTTGCGCGAGAGACTGCCCCGTCATCCAGGCCGTCACGGATTACCCGTTGTTTCCTTCCACCCCTTCCAATGCATTTAATTAATTAACCGGTCATACTTCATGGCTTTGATAAACGTTCCCCCTTTCTCCCCCCCCCCCACGAGCTTAGTCCCTTTATCCACCATTCCCCACGCAATTCCCTTCATTTCATGTCAATTTCCCCTCCCTCCTTTGCTCCGCATAATTCTAATCTCCGATTTCAATCTTCGACTTTTGCGCGAGCAGTTGCCCTCAGGCATTCAGAGGATTTCCCAGCTGCTTCTCGCCTCCCTTCTGCTTATCCTCTTCCCTCCCCCCCTCCGCGCTTCGCAGATTTTTCCCACTGTCCCCTCTTCCACGCGCCCCCAGCTAAAAATTCATCTTTATCTCCGAAATGAATCTCCGGATTTTTTACGCGGACAAATATGGGAGCTTCTCCCCCCCCCCAAAACATTGCGCAGATTTCCCTCATTGCTTCTCGCCTGCCTTCCCCCCCCCTCCTCCTCTTATCTCCGAAATCAATCTCCGAGTGTTGAGCGAACGAACACTTGCGATTTTGTCCGCTAATCCTTTGCTTCTCCTCCCTTCACTTCTCGCGCCACTACCTTTAATTCAATAGCCAATCACCCCTTTGTTTTTATTTTAATTTATGCTCGACTCAAAAATATTTCATCTCTTTTTGGCGACAATTTGGCGCGCTTCATGAGGTAAAATCATGGGTCGGGAGTGCAAACATTGGGGTTTTTTTCTCCCCACCTCCACCCATTTTTTCCTTTTCTCTCCTTTTTTTTACCTATTTTTCTACACTTTTCTCTTTTCTCTACCTTTTCCCCTCTCTTTTTTTCTCTCGCTTTTCCTCTATTTCTTTTTTCTCTATTTTTTCAACTTTTTTTTCTCTTTTTCCTCCTTTTCTCCCTTTTTTCTCCCTTTTTCCTCTTTTCCTTTTTTTCTCCCTTTCTCCTCCTTTTTTTCCTTTTTTTCCTCTCCTTTTTTCCTCCCTTTTCCCCTTTTTCTTTCTCTTTTCTCTTTTCCACTTTTTTTCTCTGATTTTTTTCCTCGTTTTTCCCTTTTTTCTTTCCCTATTTCCTCTTTTCCACTTTTTTCTCTGATTTTTTTTCCTCCCTTTTCCCTATTTTTCCTCCTTTTCCCCTTTTCTCCTTTCTTTCCCTCGTGCCGTGAGTGCATTCCCCTCCCCTTTTTCTCTCCCTGTGGGTGCATTCCCCTTTTTTTCTCCTCCCTCCACCGTGAGTGCAATTCTCCCCCCGCGCCATGTGAGTGCATTTTACACATCAACCCCCGTCCCTTCACCAAATTTCAATTGATTAAATTTAAATTAAAAGAATTGGTTTTTGATGAATTAATTAATTGAATCCTCTCGTGGGTTTAGACCCCGGTCTCTGGGACAAAAGCCCTGGGCTTCTGTTGTTTTGGCGAATTATTTTTAATTAATCATACATAGCTGACATTTGTCCTTTTTCGGATAACTGTACCGCTTCCCGAGTGGTAGTGTTTTGGATTCGACTCTCTGGTTCGGGCCCTTTTGTTTGTGGTCGAATTAATCGAATTAAATTGTCTCATGGGTATATGGACCCCGGTACCCGGGACAAAAAACCATGGTGTGCTTTTAAATCCCACATATAAGATATTTATTCTTTTTCTGTCAACACTATCCTTGGCCCGTTGGTTGTGCTCTGGATTTGGCTCTTGGGTTCGGGTCCTCTTGCTTACGGGTAAATTAATTGAATTAAATCCTCTCATGGGTTTGGACCCCGGCCCCTGGGACTGAGTGATTTTAAATCACACATATAAGACATTTATCCTTTTTCTGACAACACTATCCTTGGCCCGTTGGTTGTGCTCTGGATTAGGCTCTTGGGTTCGGGTCCTCTTGCTTACGGGTAAATTAATTGAATTAAGTCCTCTCATAGGTATGGACCCCGGCCCCTGGGATCACTCTGGGTGGTCTCGACACTTAAAACTCTGGGTGTAAAAATGGGTGATTTTTTGGGCGGGGGGAGGGGTCCAGACGTCTGTAAATTACACCTTATACTACTAGCCAAATTTTGTATTTTAAATATTTATATAAACGTACAATATTTTAATTATTGTTTAATTATGATAAAGAAAAATATTTTAATTTTGAAATTTTTAAACCATTTAATTAAAATTATATGAATTTAAAAACAAATTTGAAGTGCAATGTATTTTTTGATTAATTGATGTATAATTTTAAAGGTATGCCATGCGTAAACCATCGCGTCTCTACTCGTTTTTCCTCATTTTGTTGAGTTCGTTGTTATTTCCCGGTTTCATTGTTCAGGCAATTCTTCGTTTAGTGCTGAACATACCAGAACAAAAGTATAAAAATATTATTGAATTAATTAAATAATGAAGCAAATTTTGAAAAACAAATAAGGCACTTAGTGAAGTAAAAGAGGAAATTTCTTTTTTTTTCAGAAAATTTGATTAAAGTATAAATTTTTAATAAAACAAAAAAAACCCAAAATTTTCCGGGTCGGTATCGTTTCGGCGCCGCCGTTTCTGCGTCACCCCTTATTTTTGGGTTGTAACTTTTTTCATTGTCGAAAATCTAACAACATCGTATCATTAAAAGTTAATATTAGAAAATTTTCTATGCTAATTACTTCGCGATTATAAAATTACAAAAAAGTTATACATGAAAATTGCAAAAACTATAAAATTTTTGAATTTTTTTTTAATAAATATTTTACAGGCACGAAAATCTTTTCACTTTTTGTAAGGCTAAGAGCATATGAAGGGCTTTTGAATGATACCAAGATTGTTAGTATGGTTGACAAAGAAAAATTTATAGTGGAAAAACAAGAGCTGGGGCCGAAACGGCGGCGCCGAAATGCACTAGTCTCAAATTTCCCAACGTGGGATTAGAATCTTCAAAAATTATTTTGTACTAGATCAGTTGCTAATGTCGAAAAGTAATTAATTATAAATTCTTTTTTCATTTTAAGGTCTGTTATGTGCGCTCCGCATGAGTGCATTTGGGATTGGGCAAGCAACCAGAATTATGCATTGAATACACTCATCACGGGCACCACCGTTGCCATTTACATTTTCATATGGATTATACTTTTACAGCGAAATCAGAATGCCCAAAATACGAGTAATAATTAAATAAATAAAATTAATTAAATAATTATATAAACAAAAATATAATTTGTTAAAAAAATTAATTAATTTTTGCAAATTCCTTTTGGAGGCTCTCATAAAAAATTGGATTTAAAAAACAGCGAATGAATAGAATAAAAAATATTTAAGAATTTTTTTAAAATAAATTTTCGGAGAAAAACTTGGAAAATTTTTTATCAGAGACAAAAACAAATGGGATTTTTCAAGTTCTGGATTAAATTTTGAAATTTTCGAGTTAATTCTAACCAATCCTTAGAAATCGAATAAGATACCATGGAATTTCCATTAATTATTTAATTAAATTTGAAAAATTGTCAGATAATTCATCGGATGCTTGGACTCGTCGAATTCTGAAGGCATTGGCATTTTTGGTGGCACTTCAGCTTGCCGGGCACACATTGTCCAGCATTGCCCGGCTGACCATTCCGCAACTCCAATTGTCTGTGACCAGTAAAGCTGTCACAACATTTTTGCTCAGCTGCTTGACAAACATTGTGATGGCTGTGAATGGGCCAGTGCTTTACAAAATGAAGTAAATTTTAAGGGAAAAACGATTTTATTTTAATTTTAATTTTTTTTTTAATGCTTCATGTATATTTTGAAATTTTTGAAAGTCTAAACCTGAATCTGGATTCATTTTTGTTACCCGGAATCAGATGTTATGAACTTTTAACTATGATTAAGAATAATAAATAATAAACTTCTTTTTCATTAAATGGAGACAAATTTAATTCGAATAAAAAATACATAAATTTAATAATTTCGACAATAATTGCAAACTTAATGAAATTTTAAATGTTTAAATCGTTTATTAAATTGAATAAATTAATATTATTACTGTTTTCAGCATGGAATATCGGAAAGCATTTCAAAAAGTGTTCAAATTTCTTCAACCAACCAATTACGCAACAAGCATAGGAACGCAACAACAACAATGGGCAATTCGCGTAGCAACAGCGAATGTTCGGAATTGAATTTTTACGAATTAATCCGAATTTGAAAATCTCCAATTTAAAAATTGTTCTTATATTTCCCATTAAAAAATGCAGATAAACACAGAAAACGAGTTAAGGAAGTAACAAAATAACTTAAAATAAATTAATTAAGGTTTTGAAATATTAATTAGGCCGAATTGAAAATCCCTTAATTTTCTTAAAAAAATTGACCAAAAATATTTTAAAGGAATTTTTCAAAATTTGAATTTGTCTTAATTTTTAAATTAAAATTCGACCTAAAATTAGGGTCCCTCCCCGACATTAGGGGAGAGAAAATTTGTTATCGGGCTTAAAATTTGTAGTAAATATTTGGTGAATTTCAAAAATGTCGAAACCGACATGACAATTGCAATTCCCCGAATCAGTTTGAAGTGTACCGCCTTTGAATCAAAAACTCACGAATTTTACGATTTTTTTTTTTATTAATTCTCCTGAATTCAAAAAATTCAAAAAAATTTTTCTACCAATTTTTTAGCCTTTTTTGAATTTTTGTATTTTCTTTACTTTTTTTCAATTTTAGAACCAAATCTTCCCAAGAATCGGCAGATGGGATTTTTACAAAAGTCATCCGCTAAGATTTTTTTGAATAAAATTTTCTGTTTTTTTTCCGCATTTGATCATTTCACTTTTTTTAAAATAAATATTACAACAAAAAAATCAGGTCTGCCATGTGTCTTTAAATTTTTACACATTTTAGAATGACAATGTAACATCAAAATTTTTAAAATTTTCCTTATTGATGTGCCGGTTTTTTTTAAACAATGCCAATTACTCATTGTCATTATGATGCTGTTTCAGCTCCTTGCGCCACCGATTAATTGTCTTGAATCGTCGGCCCATTTGCTTGGCCACTTTTAATTCGGCTGTTCTGTTTTTAGCATTTGGATTTGCTTTTAAAAATTCATTTTTCATTTCATTAAATTTGTTAATTGTTTGTTCTTTTCCTGAAAAAGGCAATAATTGTTTTCATAAATTAATTAAAATAATTATTTTTTCGATTCTTTTATGTTTTTCATAACACATTCCCCATTTTATTATTCAAAAAAAAAAAAACATTTTTCCTTATTTTTTAAAAATTCAATAACTTTCTTTGAATATTTATAAAAACCTTTAAAAATAAATTCAACCTTTTGAAAATTTTTGTTTAATATTTAATTTCTTTGCCCATTTTTCAATCGTCAAATTATTCACACCAAATAATGGTTCAGTTTTTGCTCTAAATTCTTTCCATTCCTTTCGTGAATGTTTTCCATTTTTTAAAAATTCATTTTTTATTTTCAATTATTTTTCAACAATTTCCCTTTTTTCATCATCAGTCCTTTCATTCACCCAATTTACACTTTGTTTTTTCCATATGTAAATGCTTGCGATACTTATGCCCAAATGTTTGGCAATTATTTTTTGACATTTTTTTCTATTTCCCTCCAATTTTTCATTTAATTTATTTTTATTTTGCCATATAATTGGTCAAATTGTTTTAATATTTTACGTTTTTCCTCATCCGTATAATAATGCTTTTTGATCATTTGTCCAAATTCTCTTTTCCATTTATAAATTTTCTTTTGATTTGTACCCAATTTTTTAGCAATTATTATATCAATTTTTTGCCATTCTTTTTTTGAATATTTCTTTCCAATTTGCTTAACTTTCTCCTTAATCTTAAGAAATTTTTCCACAATTTCTCTGTTCTTTATATCAGTTTCATTTGATAATTTATCATAAATTTGTCCATTATTTGCTGGCATTGGCAATTGGACGCCCAATTCAACACAATTACTGTGCATTTCTTCACTCTCTTCTTTTTTCACTTCGAAAATTTCGTCAATTATTTGATCAAATTGTCGACCATTTTGTCCAATTTGATAATTTTGATGAGCACTTGCTCCATGAATTATTTGATCAGTTTGGCATATATTTTCTTCTGCTCTGTCGTCCCATCTTTGACCAAATATTTCATCAAAACTTATTTGGTGCTTTATTTTGCCTGCTTCAATTAGGTTATTTTTATTTTCGAATATTAATTCGCATATTAATAAAAACACTAATAATATTTTCATAATTTTTTATATAATTAAAAAAATTTTACGCAAGCAATTTTATTATTATTCATTTTTTAACATTGCTAAATTATTCAATCAATTTTAACCACATTTAGTCATTATATCACAATATAACAAATAAGTCGTGTCTTAAAATTGCCAACGGCTTAATTGATTAAATAAAAATGATGCTTTTTGGGCATTTAAATTTTTGTGGCCAATCTTTTTAATTATTCTAATAAATATCTTTATAGTGGTCATTGACCGTGAAAAACTTTTTTTTATGTGAGCTTTCCCAACAAATTTTATTCAAACATATGCGCTTTTGCCAAAAAGTGTTAAAATTAGTTTCATTTTTCTGATCTAATTTAAAAATTAAATATAATGTTGGGTTGAGCAATTTTTTAATATTTTTTTATGTCTACCAAATTTTTATTGACAAATAAAAAAGCTACAAAAAGTTGCTAGAACCAAAATAGCTGTGACAAATTGGCGTTTTTTTTTTTGCCATTTGCCGTATTCAAATGAAATATAATTTTCTTTAAATTCAGATTTGTTTTTGCTTAATGGCATTGGTTGAATATTCAACTTTTCAGCAATTTTCCGATCGCTGAGGTTTTTATTTTCTATTTTTCAGCTTATAATATTACTTATTCAGTTCCATTTTTTCAAAAGTTGTGTAAACCTTCAACTCTCAAATATAATTAGCTCTAAAATTCTCACTTTTATTAAATGAAATTTTGCCACAATTCTTTTTTCGTTTTATCAATTTACTTGAAAAATGATTATAAATTTGTACATTATTTTGTTGGCATTTGCAATTGGCCCAATTCATCACAATTTGTGGACATTTCGTCACACTCCTCTTTTTTTAGTTCCACATTTTCATCAAAAATCGATCAAATTGTTGGATATTGGGCCTTGGCCAAATATTCATCAAGACAAATGTTTTAATCGTAGAATAAATCCTTGCTATATATTCAACCAAATACATCATCATCAACAATATTCATTTTAAAAATTAATTTACATAATTAAACAATTAATTTTAAATATTCTATTATTTCGGTAAGAGGTATATGTTATTTTTTCGAGAATCTTTCTAAATTTTTTGAAAAATTTTGTTTTCTGTCTCATTAGAAAATTTTTTATTAAAAATTTTAATCTAGTTATTCATAATTTAATCAAATTTTTTCTAATTAATTATTCTTAAACTAATTCGTTAACAAGAATTTGAAATGAATGAGATTATTATAGAAACACATTTTTTTTTGGTCGAAACTATTTGACATATATTTTAAAAGCATTATTTGAAACCGAAAATCTAATTTTTTTTTTATAACACCAAATTAGAATCAGCAAATCCACAATTCTGCCCAACCTCAGATATTCCCAAAAATTTCTTCGCGAATTTTCATAAAACATTGAGACGGGACTCTTTTCGCGCGCGCTCTTCTTAAATTTATTCTAATTTAGCCCAAAAATTGAGGAACCAATTCTCAGCAATGTACAAAATATTTTATTAATTAACTTTAATTTTGACAAAATTTATTTTAAAATAAGAAAAAGGTAACTCCCAGGCCGGGAATCGAACCCGGGTCTCGCACGTGACAGGCGCGGATACTAACCACTATACTACCTGGGAAATGAAATAGAGTCAATTTTAAAAGCACATTTTTATTATTATTTTTGAGGACATAGTCATTAATGTTTTAAAAAAAAATAATTTTACAACAAGCTATAATAAAAATGTTGAATTGTTATTTAAAAAAAGGCCCATAAATTTTTGAATTCCTTACTAATTACATATTTACATTAAAACAATAAAAAATGTGAAAGCAACAAGCTGTTTTTAAATAAATTTTGATAAAAATAAATTCATTCATAAAAATTATGAATTTTATGATAATGAAAATTGACATATTTGGTTTTTTTTAATAATATTTCGGAATACAAATTCTCGAAGCAATTTTAAAATCAATTTAATTTATCATTTAAAATTTAGGAAACTCCATTTATCTTATCTCACTAAATCAGCAAATCCAAAATTCTCGTCCATCTCATATTTTCCCAATAATTTCTTGGTAAATTTCATAAAAGCCTTCAAAAATTTTCTTGGTTCATCAGCGTGATGTTTTTAACGGTGCCATAGTCGGCATTTTCTCGACTAAATAATTAATGGATACAAAAAATTAACGATTTATCAATAGTGCTTTTATGTAAACTTCGGTAAAATTTCATTTAAAATTTCGCGAAAATGCGTAATAGGGGAAATTTTTTGTATTATTTTTATGTATTTTGTATAAACTCTTTTTATTTAAATTATTAAAAAGTTGGTGGAAATAAAAATGAAAAAATAAATATGAAAAAAATGGACTCCCAGGCCGGGAATCGAACCCGGGTCTCGCACGTGACAGGCGCGGATACTAACCACTATACTACCTGGGAAATGAATTAGAGGCAATATTAAAACGCCATTTTTTAAAATATTATTGAAGTTAAAAAACATTTGATACTTTAAAAAACTTAATTACTCAACAAGCGATAAGTAATTTCATATAACCTAAACAGATATTTTTTAAATTATTATTTTTAAAAATTCTTGCCTAAATGCGTTCAAATTTAATATTTATATTACAATAAACTCTGTTTAAAAAGTCATTTTAAATGAAAAATATTGTAAAAAAGAAATGTATTCATAATGAAATGATGATGATTTTACAGATTGGAAGTTGACATATTTATTTTTTATAATATTTCGGAATAAGTAAAAAATTCCCGACAAAATTTGACATATTTTAAAATTATCATTTGAAACCACAAATCCAATTGTCTTATCTCTCCAAATCATAATCAGCAAATCCAAAAATTCTTTTCCACCTCAGGCCTTTCCAGTAATTTTTTGGTAAATTTTCTTCATCGCATTCTTGATTTTTTGAACGGTGGAGTCGTCGGCATTCTCTCGCTTCTTACGGCCCATAAACTCAACTAAATAATTATCTGATACAAAATTAACTATAATAAGGCTTTATGTAATTATGATGAATTTCCATTTAAAAGTTCAGGAAAATGCGTAATAGGAATCCTTAATTGCTTTCTAAAAACGGCAATTACCGTAATGAGTTTTATTGGCTTAATTAATTTTTTGCGAGTTTAACTCTCTTCTCTGTCCTCCTCCTCATCCTGCTCCTCCTCACAGTCTTCACCAAGCTCTTCAAGCTCATCTTCCAAAGAAGGTCCCAGTTTCGTCACCGCTTTAGGCAGTTCATCACCAACGTTCCCAGTCTTACCGTCGTAATCGGGCTGGCCTTAATCGGGACACATTCAGTCCGAGCCGATCAGGAAGGGGTACTCACCTGGCTCGCCCTCTCCGTCATTGTCCAAGCCCAATTCGACCGGTTCAGTGTCATGCTTTTGCAAACGATGGGACTCTTTTGGCGCGCGGTCTCCCCCCACTTCGCGTTTTTCAGCGCTGTCATTCTTCAGTCCAGCTGCTCGTGCAAATTCAGTCTGGTTGAGTGCAATAGTTGCCAAACGAAGCCCTGCAATGTTAAAAAAATTAATTCTTACATGAATTTTAATTTTTCGCAATTTATATTTAAGTGGAAAAAATAACAAAGTTATATAACAATTATCTAACCAAATAGAAAAGTGATTTTTCAAAAAAAAGAGAGAAAAATAAAATTGTTTAGTGTTTTATCAGTAGGGCTTTACGTAATTGTGGTTAATTATTACAGTATTGGTTAACCAACTAAAGACAAATGAGATTATTTCATAATATGGTACTTAAATTATAAACAAAATTAAAAGAAATCCTATATATTTTCGGGAAAATGCGTAAACGCAACCCTTAATTACTTTTCATGTACTCCAATTTCCGTAATTTGTTGAGTTTATGCGGATCAATGTCATTCATACCGAGATTCGTTTGTTCTAAATCTGACTCATTCAGTTCTCGCCGATCGGAAAGGGGTACTCACTGGACTTTTCGCGCATTTTGACCGCTTCCGTGTCATGGTATTGCTTGCGACGGGACTCTTTTGGCACGTGCTCTTCCATTTTGCGTTTTTCCGCGCTTTGCTGTCCCTGGCCAGACGATTGTTCTAATTCAGTCTCGTTGGGGCCATTAATTGATGAAACAACCTCTGCAAAGTGTTAATTTTTATTTAATTAAATTTAAATTTTTCAAATTAATTTTTAATATTTTGAAATTAACATACCGGCCATCAACTGCTCCATCGCTGTTTTTTGCACAGGAGCGGTGTCGACCAACACAATGAATGCAACAGTCAAACAGCTTATGAAACGCGCATTTTAATTTTTAATTTAAATAAATTATGATTTTAAAGATACCAAAATAATTTTAATAAACATAAAAAAAGGTACTTTATTTTTCCAATTTTAATTTTTCAGACTTACCAGTAATGTTCAAACAAAAAAAAAATCAAGATTTTTAGATATAAAAAATAAATATTTTTGTTCCCAGTTAAATAAGCATAATCCTATGTAGTATATTTATCCTTAAATAAAAAGAATTTACTTACACAAGTGCCATCATGTTGCAAATTTTCTGCCACTTTTTGTCTTGTGTGTTTGGTTGAAGGTTAAATAATTTTTGAATAAAAAATAAAATATTTTAAATAAATTAAATTAAATAAACTGAGTAATTGATGCATGATTTTCGTAGGATTTACGAGAAATGAGCATCTTACAGCAGAACCTGACCAATATTCCCCATTTTCAAAAACAAAATTTAGTGAATAAAATATTATTTTTACATTTGATTTGCTATTGCCCCAATTAACAGAGTGTTTAGTGGTTTAATGTATGTACAATTTAATGCCTATTAGCTCATTATCATAATCATCATCATCATCATTAGCAGCACCAGCAGCAGTTTGGCTGCTGCTGTCAGTGGTCACAGAAGTGGACAAATTTATTTGCTGCTCTGCTGCTTATTCATCATTTTTTTTAAATTTTCGATCGGACGGACTGTTGGGTAAACGAAAAAAAAATGAATAAATTACCATTTTTTGCATTAGCCATCCATTAATAAAATTAGAAAAATAAAAATAAAAGGAAATTAATTTGTAATAAATAAAAATTATTAAAAATATTAAGAAATAGGTGAAGGAAAAATTTCTTTAATAAATTGATAAATTGAAAGGCTTAAATTGGCATCAGAGAATTTAAGTACAATTTATAGGTTTTTGATATTCTGTAAAAAAAAATGTTTGGAAAAATCTGGATTTATATAATATGTATTTATAAATTTGGTCGGATTTTTAGTAGGGCTATATTTTTCTTTTTCTTTTCAATTTTATATAGCGTAATCCAAACACGGAACGCATACTTAAATACGTTTGGTTTAGTTGAAGCGTGGAGAATTTTGTAATCGCCATTTTTTAAATTTGTTTTTATGTGGTATTCTGAATTACTATGGAAATAATTAAAAACTGGTATAAAATTTCCTAAAAGGATATCAAAATTCATCAAATGGTTCATAAAATTCCATAAGATTCTTCGGGTTATAATTCCGTTTTTTTCCACATAATTAATCTTATCAAAAAGTATTGGAATTAAGAAAAAAAAAATGCAAGTATTAAAGGTCATTATTTTTCTTGGCCAATATTATTGAAATCATTGAAATGAATATACAAAAAACTGTAATAATTTTACACCCCAAAAAATAAGACAAAAATATTCTGTTTTTAATTGAATTTAATTATTTTTCACTAAACTATAAATTGTGATTTTTTAAATTATATTTATTCATTTTTAAAAGTAAAGTAAAATAAGAACATTTGATTTAATTTAAATTAACATTTAAAATGTTAGCATAATCAGTTCAACTTTTTATCATAAATTTAAAAACCTAAAACAAAACCAAAATTAAATAAAATATTTATTTAAATAATTTAAATATATTTCGCAATAAATTTTACATTTGGTAATCTTAAAATCTTGCTTTTTTGATTTGGAAATAAACCGAGAACACAAAACAAAAGTGCAATAATTAACAACCATCGAAAAAATATAGAAATATTTTATTTTATAAATTTATTTTATTTCTTTTTCTCTAAATTAATAAATTTTATGTAATTTTTGTGCAATTTTTTTTTTCAATTTTATTACATTCTTTTGCTGAATATTTCTTTCCCATTTTTTGCTTAATTTTCTTTTTAATTTTATCAAATTTTTCCACAATTTCTCGTTTCTTTTTGTCAATTTCATTTGAAAAATGATCAGAAATTTGTGCAAAATTTATTGGCAATTGTTCTAAGAAATTTCTTTCCATTTTGCTTAATTTTCTCTTTTATTTTATGGAATTTTTCCAAAATTTCTCTTTTCTTTTTATTAATTGCATTTGAAAAATGTTCAGAAATTTGTTCAAAATTTGTTCCCAATTGTTCCAAGTGATCATAATTTGTTGCAATTTCTTCCTTCATTTCCAAATTTCATCAAAAATTTGATCAAATTCTTTCTCCTGTAATAATTGTGCAATATTTTCAGCATTATTTGCCTCATTTTGATCATCCGTTTGTCCAATTATTCCATTTTGATCAGTTTCACTCCCTCCATTTTCCTCCTCTTTTTCGTCCCATCTTTGGCCAAATATTTCGTCAAAACTTTTTGCTTCATTTATCTTTCCAGCATAAATATTATAAATTGCATTTATGAAAATTAAAATTGAAAATAATATTTTAATTTTGAATTAAAAACATTAATGAATATAAAACCCTTTTAATAATTGGTTTTATTTCCCATATTTTTGCGAATTTTATTTAAATAATTCTACTTATTTTTATTTATAATGATATTTTTCATTTTTAAAATTCTACTTTGGGCTTTATAGAATCATATTTTGATGAAAACCCAATGAAACCAATATATTTTTAAAATTTGGTTTTTAATTATAAATAATACTCTTTTAATGAAAAGAAATAAATTATACTCATTTTAATGAAAAGAAATTATATTTTATTTTTATTATTTTGAAATGTGTATAATTTTGTAATTATTATAGAATTTATCATAGAAATTCAACTCAATAAGAGCGAAGTCTTCAGATTAATGAAGATGGTTAATAGCATTATTTAGGGAAATTTCTTTTTTTTTTTGAGAAATTAATACTTTTTAGCACAATTTTGGTGAACTTTTCTGTTATGCCGCCGCACCCCCCCCATAAAAATGTCATGTCCTCAACAAATAAAGCCACTTTTATAGAGTAATTTAAGGCGCTGATCAAGAATCTGGCGTCAATACGTAAAAATCTAAGGTTTATCTATGGTTTCAGTGGCGGATCACTTTTCAACTTAAGCCAGTGATTAGCTTTTTCATGCTCGCTATAGGCGGGCCTCTCCGCTGCCCTCAGGGCTTTTTTTGGATTTCTAGAAATACGAAGTTTTTTCTTTGCATTGTGTCACAACTTTTGGTTTTTCTTCATCTATTTGTTTTTTTGGGCTGGCTTTAAAAAAAATAAATATTTTATTGAAACTAAACAATTTAGCCCAGAAAAAATAAATAATTTGGGAAATTTTTGGTAAAATTTTCAAATCTTAAAGGAAAACATAATTAAAATATTTCTTTTACTTTTAAATTGGTAAGAACAGTAATTTACAGCAGAAGTTCAACTCAATTAGAGCGAATTAGTTTTTCAGACTAAGCAAGCTGATTAATTAGCATTTTTTTTTTTGAGAAAATAATTTTTATTAACAATTTTGGGCAATTTTCCGTTATTTGCCGCCCCAACACTCCCTAAAAATTTCATGTCCCCAACAAAGAAGGGCACTTTTATAGGGTAAAAAAAATAAAAAAAATTTTTTGATTTTTAGAATTCCTAAACCATTTCTTGGTTTCCAAAAAAAATCTAATTTAATGGAGTGCCTTATTCTGAAACTATAATTTTTCAAAAATCCAACAAAAAAATTGGTGATTTTTTTGTAAATATTAGACAATAATTATAAATCTTTATTTTTTAAATTCCGAGTTATTGATTTTTTTTTCTTCAATCTTATTGAAAATTATTGAAACTAACAAAATAGTGCAAATAATAGAACTCCAAATAATAATATTAAAAATATTTACTTTTAAATTTATTTTTAATATCATTTCCTTTTCTTTCAATTAACAAATTAACCATTTTTTGCTATATTTATTCAATTTCAAAATTAAAATTAAAATATGAAAATTTGATTTGCTTTTAAACTAAACCAATTAAAAATGTTAACAAAATCAAATTAAATATTTTAGTAAACGGATGATAAAATTAACTTTTTTTTATAAATAGCCGAAAAAATAAAATAAAATATTTTCTAAAAACTTTAATATTTTCCGCATTTCTTTTTCATTGTGATTTTTCACTAAATATTCTTTTAATAATATCGTTTATCCTAATTATAGCAATTTGTTTTTGGGTTTAATGCCAAATTTGGCTTTGTATTTCCTTAATGAGCTTGTTGAAATGTTCAACATTTCAGCAATTTCGTATTCTTTGAGTTTTGGATTTTGACTTTTGATTTGATAATATTGTTTAATGTTTTCCATTTTTTCAACAATTGTTAACATTTTTCGCTCTGAAATTTATTCAAATTAGAGTATTTAATTTTTAAAATATTTTTATTAATAATAAATTTTACCTTTTGAAATGGTTTGATTTATATTTAATTTCTTGGCCCATCTTTCAATTGTCCAATAATTAACACCAAACTTTTGTTTAATTTTTTCATAAAATTCTTTCCATTCTTTTCTTGAATGTTCCACATTTTGCATCAATTTATATTTTATTTTAATATATTTTTCAACAATTTCTCTTTTTTCTTCATAAATTTTTTGATTTTCCAAAAATTTTCCATTTTTAAATTGTTTCTTCCATTCAAAAATGCTTCTGATTTTTATGCCCAAATGTTTTGTAATTATTTTTTGGCATTTTTCTTTTTTTCCCTTTAATTTTTCATTTAATTTGATTTTTATTTGGTCATATATTTGATCAAATTGTTTTAATATTTTACGCTTTTCCTCATCCGAATATCTGTTTTTGATTAATCCAAATTCTCTTTTCCATTTGTAAATTTTCTTTTGATTGACTCCTAATTTTTGTGCAATTTTTCTTTCAATGTAATTCCATTCTTTGGTTGAATATTTCTTTCCCATTTTCTTCAATTTCTCTTTAATTTTATCAAATTTTTCCACAATTTCTCTTTTCTTTTTGTCAATTTCATTTGAAAAATGATCAGAAATTTGTTCAAAATTTGTTGGCAATTGTTCCAATTGATCACAATTTGTTGGAGTTTCTTCTTTGACTTCAATATTTTCATCAAAATTTTGATCTAATTGGGAAATGTTTTTACCATAATTTGTCTCATTTTGATCATCCGTTTGTCCAATTATTCTTCCATTTTGATCATTTTCATTCTCTCCATTTTTCTCCTCTTTTTCGTCCCTTCTTTGGCCAAATATTTCGTCAAAACTTTTTTCATCGTTTATCTTTCCAGCATAAATATTATCAATTGCATTTATGAAAATTAATATTGAAAATAATATTTTAATTTTCATATTTCTGAATAAAATTAATAAAAATGAATTGAAATTCTTTTAATAATTGGTTTTATTCTCAAATTTTTGCTAATTATTTAAGCAAATTCTACTTCTTTTTTTTATAATGATTTTTCCTTTTTTCAAAGTTCTACTTAGGGCTTTATAAAATCATAATTTGATGAAAATCCAAAAAAATCTATTTATTTTTTAAGGTTTTTTTGTTATTATAAATTATATTCATTTTATATTAATTTTCATATTTCTGAATTAAAAACCATTAAAATGTGATTACAAATACTTTTACGAATTGATTTTTATTCCCATATTTATGCTGATTATTTATTGCTTGGCTTCACTCACATCAGCAAATTCTTGTTTTTTTATAATACTTTTCTTCACACTTCTACTTAGTGATTTATATATTACTAATGTTTTATATTATAAATTATACCCTTTAATTAAAATGAAATTACCTTTTTTAATAATCTAATATATATAGATAATAAAATTATTACTTCTAAATTTATTTTTAATATAATTTCCTTTTCTCTCAATTAACCATTTTTTTGCCATATTTATTCACTTTCAAAATTAATATTAAAATTTGATTTGACTTAAACTAAACCAATTAAAAATGTTACCAAAATCAAATTAAAATATTTTAGTAAACGGATGATAAAATTAAACTTTTTACCATAAATAGCCGAAAAAATAAAATAAAATATTTTCTAAAAACTTTAATATTTTCGCATTTCTTTTTCATTGTGATTTTTCACTAAATCTTCTTGGGATGATAGTAATTGTCCTCATTGTATCAATTTGTTTTGAGGATTTAATTTCCTAATTAAATGCATTTTTTCTCATCAAATAGAGGAATAACACGAGCAAACAATTAAGTTGTGTCTGAAAAACTAATTAAATAAAAATATGATTATCGTAGGTCGATTTTATTTTGCAAATTATTTTATTTTAATATTAAAACTTTGCGATTTAATTTATTTTTCTTTTTATTTTCTGTCAACTTAGTTCTGTTATGACCATATCTTTATTTTAATCTTCCACTGTTATTTCTCTTTTTTTCAGTCATTATTTAGTCTCTCTGAAATTTGTTCAAATTTTCGCAATTCGTTTATGCCCCATGGCTGAAAATAACCATTATTTAAGGGTTCGTCAGTGCCGACGGAAATCGCCAGGGAAACTTTTTAAGGTGTTCAAAAGATTGGAAAATTTTAAAACGAGTTAAGTGTTATGTTTCCATGAATATATTTTTCAAAAACAAAAAAATAACTCGTTAGAAAATATTATAAATTTGGCAATTCTTCGCCAATCCAACAATCGCTCTTTTTGTTCACAAATCCATTTAATTGGCATCAAAATTAAAAATTGGTTAATATTTTTTAATTGGAAAAATAAAAGACTTTGGGACAGGGCTGGGACTGTTGGACCACACTAACTCAGACCAGACTCAAACACAATCCGAAGACCACAAAAAGTCGGAGGAGAAAGGACACAATTATTTATTAACCGAATAAAACTTAACTTAAAGCAATAACTATGAACTAGAGTTGAGCGGGACCGGGAATTTTGACAAAAACCGGGTCCGGGAATTTTGGGGTTGAAAAACCGGGTATTTTTGGCTGGGAAAACCGGGAAAAAACCCGGGAATTTCCCGGTCCCGGTCAAAATTGGTCAAAACCGGGACTGGGTACTCAGTTGTACCCGTTTTTTCAGTACCAGTCCCGGTCAACTCTACTATGAACTGAAAGAAATTAATTAACAAAACAATAAAGAAAGGACGCCAACAAAACGCCAAAATAATTTAAACATAAAAAGGTCACAAATAACCAACATTTTTGTATCATCATCAAGGTGCTGGGTCGTTACTTAAAAACCACCATAATGGGCGTTACTTAAAAACCATCATAATAAGAAATCAATATTCCTTTAATTAATTATATGATTACAATTTGAAATTACATGAGTTAATTACAATTTGAAAGCAAATAATTATTTATTTATCCCTTTTAATTTTATTGCTTTCCTCAAATTCACACATTTTTTATTTGAAATAAAATTTATCGATTGTTTTAGCTTTATTTTTAAAAAATATTTCAGCCTTGCTTAAGGGCAAACAATAAGCATTTTAAGCAATCAGCATGGAGAAATGTTCAAAGGTCCATCCATCTTTGATGCGTACCACAAGAACACTGCGATCTGTGCAGCTCTTGTGTGTCGTTTTCGGCTGCCGATTTTATCCGACTGACCCAAAAAATTTTAAATTGATAAATTTTTGTTTTTTTATACCAAAAACAAATGCTTTCAAAATTTTCTAGGGTGATCGAGATGTCTTGGTCGCCCAAAGTGAGTGTCAAAGGGAAAATAACCTTTAACTGTTCCTTATCTAAATTAAAAAATTAGGATTTTAAATTATAAAATTAATAATTTTTTTAAGTAACGCCCATTATGATGGTTTTTAAGTAATGACAAAGCACCATCATAAACACGAATCTTTTTGGTGCTTCTACCGTATAAAAACATATTGTTAATTTTGAATTATATTTTTAATTTGGCCTAAAGAACTTCGTGGAATGTTCAATATTTTTGAAATTTCGCAGTCACAGTGAGCGTGGGATTTTCTTCTTTTGTTTGATAATATTTTTTCAATAATTCCATTTTTTCAGCAATTGTATAATAATGATTTCGCCGCCCTAAAAATAAATTATTTA